>CM033711.1:76959656-77491342 GCA_019671005.1 Hibiscus mutabilis
TATACAATTTAAAACCATGTTAACGTACTGTTTTTTACCAATGCATCAACAAAACCATTTCCATATCCCAAATCTCATGCATTAAACCATTCAAAGCTTTTCAAAAGCATAATATATCTCATTGCCATAACAATTCTATCTCATGGGATAAATCTCATCATATTTTACATATGAAAACATGCATTAAACAGTAGGTAACAAAACCATATTCAAGATGTGAGCATGATATCATTAAAACCATGGAAAACCGAAATTCAAGAGCAAATGTCACCATGCTTACTTCTGAGCCTATATTGGCATTTCAAGCTCAATCTAAACTCCCATAAATCACTTTCAAACCTTTTTAAAGTTGTACACCACGTTTCCATTCACCAACTTTGCTTCGCTTGCAAGTCAAAGCGTCAATCAAGCATCTGATGCAATCGTAACACCTCCAAACAACTCCGGATTAATCTCCCATGTTTTTACCCGACCAAAAATGAAAATTAAAGCACACTTCAACATCTAAACTCGCAGCCCACAACCTCTTCAACATTCTAGCACAATTAACAACACAATACCAACCAAAACTATCGAAACAAAGGCGAAACCATCCTAAATGATCTCCATCCCTTACTTAGCGAAATCAACACTTAATCAACATCAATATACATCAATTAAACACTTCCCAACATCATTTAACTTCCAACAACCATTAAACTCATTTATCAAGCCACAAACCAAAGATAACAACCTAGATCCATATCAATCTAACTAGTTTCAGGTTTACATTGATCAGAAACACTTATCCATATTCTTTAACACCAACTTAATGATTAAAATCATTATAATACTCAGCATTTTCAGATGCATACGAATATAAACCAATCTCTTCATTTATTAACTCAAAGACCTCAATTAAACCAATTTTCCTTAATCATCATTACAAAACTCATTAGAAAACATTGATAAAGGATTAAGAACTTGTGAATTTCAATAAAGAACCTTTCATTAGAGGAGAAGAATGAAACCTTACCTCTAATGGTTGATTTCCCCTTAATTGATTGATTTACATGAGAAAACAAAGTTTAAACAATAAGATTTTGGTAGGAAATCATTTAGAATCAAAAGTCAATTAAGATAAGAGTTTACCTTAAGATTTTGAAGAGAAGAATGGTGTTTGGCTGGAGAGAAAGTTGAGAGAATTTTTTAGAGAAGAAAAGTTACGTCAAATTTGTTTTAGAGGAAATAACTCCTAATTAACTCTCCTAACCAACTTTAGTTAATTAAAACACTTTAAAGTAAGCCAATTAAGGGATAAAGTCTGATATTAGACTTTAGGGTTATTAGCTCCTTAAAGATTCTAAGTTCTCATCCTTTTAGATAATTTTTTTATATTTTATTTTGGCCAAAATCTATTTCTTTTTAATTAAATCCCGAAACTAGTCTAGACCGCTACACTGGTTCACCGGAATCATCCAAACTAACCGGATAACTTCCAGGCCCAAAATCAGGACGTTACAACTCTCCCCACTTAAGAAATCTCATCCTCAAAATTTACCTGGTGGAAAAAGATAAGGAAGATGATCCATCACTTCATCATTCCTTTCCCAAGTGGCCTCCTCAACACCTCAATGTCGCCACAACACTTTGATCAACTCTATGGTCTTACCACGCAAAACCTTACTATCCGAATCTAGGATCTCAACCGGTTCCTCATCATAGGTTAAATTCGGATTCAATTCAATCTCCTCAACCGAGATAACATGTGAAGGATCCGATCTATACCTCCGCAACATGGATACATGGAAGACATCATGTATCATCTCCAACTCAGGTCGTGTAACACCCCTCCCCGGCCTGGTAGAGAACCGGGTCTGAAGGTGTTACCGGAAAACACATTCGGAGATCAGAAGCTAAATCGGAGTTCGGAAACTTGTTCGAATTGACTATTATTCTCTTTTTACACTAATTTATTAACTACTTACTCAAATTGGGGGCAATTTTAAACCTTTTCGAATTTTAGGGACCAAATTGTAAATTTTAAAATTTAAGGATCCTTAGCTGAAATTCAGATTATCATACTAAAATTAAAATTACTAATTATTAGCCTATGAAATTTCATTACTAACAGAGGTCATTTACCTATCCGATTAGACGATACAATATTTAGTGACCATTTTGTAAACTGTTCAAAACTATTTTTATTCGGATTAACCTATCAAACGATTTCCAAACCTTACCAGATTTTACCAGCAAGCTAATAATCAGTAACTCTAATAGCATACCAAATTTTAGAATATTTCAAACCCATTTAGTTTTCACCATTTTAAGCTAACATGCCTTTTTAACCGTTTTTAACCTTATCTAACATATCATTTACACCCCTTCAAGGTTATTACAAACCATAGACAATATACACATAACAAAATAGGTAGGTTGAACATCTTTAGGTCTTATGCCACCTTACTAGGAGTTTCAAGGCGAAAGATAAACATATATATATAGATGATGTGACTTGCAACCGCAACTACACGATCGGAGCACGGAATGCTTCACGGTCCTGAAATGCATGAGACACACGAATGTTAGGCTTACATAGCCTAGTGAGATAGTCATAATGAATGTAGAACAGATTGCTAATGACCTGAATGACATAGTGCATGCTTGGATGACATGAATATATCACAAATCATATATATATATATATATTTCATGCTTAAGCCAGATGTCATATTTTATAAATCAAAAGTGCGTATCATTTCCTTGGACATAACAACCAATGGATACGCCGGTACCCATGTACACCACACATATCGAAAATAGGTCGTAGCTTTAAGTTGTAGCTCCGGAATCCCTTACACAATCCAACATTTTCTCCCCACATATGGACCGTAGTCCAACCCTTACATAGTGAGCTCAAATAACCCTATGGCATGTCAATTGTATCTAATGTTCACAAGTGTCCAAGATTACATAATTCATCATAAACTTACCTTTGCGCCCATAGACCGTATCGTATTGAATTTTCATTTGAGCCTTAGCTCCACAAATCATATCATAGCATATTAGGTCAAAGTTTCACATATATAAAAATATTTTGAATATCACATACGAATTTACATCATATCAAACAACGTTAAGGACTTACCGTGCTCACCACTGGAAACCACATATGCTCTACTTAAGTGCTTAATCAAATGCAAATTTAAACATAAAATAAATGCAATGAGATGGCACCTAGCCTATCCCTTGACACAACTACACTCACTAGGTCCAAATTTACGATTCGTCTCAGATAGTCAAATTAGCTAACAATTTGAACCCCTCTCTACTTGGAAGATTCGACTATGCCTTGCCCGTTAACGATTAAATAAAAAAATAAAATGTATATTCAATCATAATTTCAGTACACATAACGTTTCTTAACTTGTAATGACATCTATATTCGAATTAAGATTTAGGGTTGCTTACCCAATTCCAAGCTTTTTCTCCACTTATTCGAATAGCCCTCAAGTGCTTTCTTTCTCTCATTCGTTTTACAATTTGTGCAACACCCCACCCCTATTTATACTTAAACATGTCGGCCTCCCTTATTGTTTTCTCCAAGCCCCACGCATATTGGAGCCGTGGCAAGCTTTAAGGGTCATGGCCCTCATGCTTGCCCACGTGGTGGACAAAACATTGCCACCTTGTGTCATGTTTTCCCAAACGTGGGAAATCCACAACAAATTTCTTCAATTTGAAGGAATTAGCCGTGGCCCGTTGGTCCCTCATTCATTTTTTACTAATATTAATAATAATAATAAACTGTTACATTTAGCCCGAATAACCTTCATTGCTTCAAATTAGGTACAAGATCGAGCAAATTACATCGTTCGAACATAACCGATACAAAATATTCGATCATCGGAACCTAATTCTGACTAGACTGATTTTCGGGGTGTGACAACTCTCCCCCTTAAGAAAATTCATCCTCGAACTTTCATTCTACCCGAATAGGTGAGGGTATTGCTTCTGCATTGTTTCTTCTGGCTCCCACATTGCTTCTTCAACCGAATGACTTCTCCAAAGGACTTTCACAATGGGTACAGATTTATTTTAAAGCCTCTTGACTTCTCGCGCGAGGATCTGTACTGGTTCTTCCTTGTATGTCATATTGGACTGAATTTCCACAAACTCCGGCTCGATCACATGGGAAGGGTCTGATTCGTACTTCCGTAGCATAGATACGTGAAAAACATTATGGATTCGGCTTAACTCATCGGAGAGAGCTAGTCGGTAGGTGATAAGTGTTCAAAAGTACTATTTTTATTACCCTTTTTACTCATATTATTGTTAGACTTAAGCTCATAATAGTTGCATAATTAGTCATTCATGCATTAATTCATGTTTCTTTCCACCGTTGAGCTTGATTACATAACTTGGTGATTTTTGTGGAAAAAGATGCTGCTTTGGTGTGTTTTTGTGTGTGTATGTGCAGGATCACTTGCCAAAGCAATGCCGAGCTAGTTGCCAGGGCAATGCATGAAGGATATGCCGAGCTAGTTGCCAGGGCAATGCATGAAGGAGACGCCGAGCCAGTTGCCATGGCAATTGTCGACAAAGAGAAGATGTAATAGGGATGTCGAAATTAATGACTAGACAAGCCCAAGATGACGTGGAGCAAAGCCCAAACCCAAAGGAATTTGATTGCCATGCAGAGATTAAAGAAGAATTAAATTCCAAGAAGATAGGAGAAGTTCTAGTAGGAATACAATTATAATAAAGAATTATATTCTTTAAAGATAATTTAATTCCAACTTAAACTCCTCCTCAAAGAAGGACTTTGGCCTAGCCCTATAAATAGCAAGGAGATTTCGACAATCCATATAGAGAAAAATAGAGAAATTTCGACAAGATAGCAAGGAGGGAGAGAGTTCGATTTCTTCTTCTTCTTTGCTTCCATTAGATTCATGGTTTGGGGATTATTCTTTGTATATCTTTTGAACCCAACCATGAACTAACTTGATTGGTTGGGGTTATTGTGTTTTGTTGTTGTGAGAAATTATTGGTTTTTTGTTTAGGTAATAAGAGTTTGCACTTTTCTATTCAAGGTTTACTCATTATTGGCTTTTATTCTTGTTTGCGAGTGAATTGGGAGAGGATCTCGTAACTTCATCTATTTATCTAATATCGGGAGAGTTAGATTCAAGAAATGAATGAGTATGGTCTTTATTCAATCTATTGATGGTGAAGATTAATCCGGCTTAGGAATGAATTAAGGATTTCAACGGCTAAGAGGAGCGCAAGATTGGTTGTTGTTCACCCTTGATTCACGCAGGGATGTATTATCAAGGCATGCACAAGTAGCTAGAGTTTCGACTTAGGGATAAGAAGAAACCATTGAAGAACGCTCCACCGAACCTTGAAGTTGCTGCCCAGACGCCCAAGTAGTTGCCCAGCTGGTTGCCCAGGCAACCATCGATTAGTTGCCAAGGCAACCCCGCTGTGCAAGTTGCCACGACAACTGAGTTGCCATTGCACTCTTTTACCAAGGCGATCCAATCGGCTATCACACCTCAACTCACGATAACCTGGCCTATTCTCTCTTTTTCTTTCATCCATTCTTTTAGTTTATTGCTTTTACTTTTCTCTTTAATTAAAACCTCTATTATCAATTGTGTTTTTATTTTCACAGTCTGATAGACTTAAGCAAAGTGGCCCAAACCAATCCCTGTGGAGACGATACTCGATACTCATATCACTTTATTACTTGCGACGTGTATACTTGCACATTTGCGTAGCACTTATCACACGCAACAGTAGGCAACATGTCCAACTTTCTCGATCACCTCAAATGGGCCTATGAAACGAGGGCTTAGTTTTCCCTTTTTGCCAAAATGAAGGATCTTCTTCCACGGAGACACCTTAAGGAAGGCTTTATCGCCAACATCATACTGAATGTCCCTCATTTTCAAATCTACGTAAGCTTTTTGTCGATCAAATGCAGCTCTGAGTTGATCACAAATAATGGTTACCCTTTTTTCGGTTTCCCGAAGTAAGTCAGGCCCTAGCACCTTACCTTCACCAAGCTCGGTCCAAAAAAAAGGGGTTCTACATTTTCTTCCATAAAGAGCCTCATAAGGGGCCATTTTAATAGAAGTTTGGTAACTATTGTTGTATGCAAGCTCCACCAATGGCAGAGTTTTCTCCTATTTATTTTCGAAATCAATAACACAAGCTCGTAGTATATCTTCCAGAATCTACAAGGAAGAATCGAAATTGGTACGGAAATGATTATACATAGATCAAAGGAAAAACATAAGGTTACCTGAATAACCCTTTCAGATTGACCATCAGTTTGAGGGTGGAAAGCAGTGCTTAAGTGCACTCGAGTTCCCAGCGCCTCATATAGGGTTCTCCAAAACCGAGATGCAAAATGTGGATCACGGTCAGAAATGATGGACACAAGAACTCCATGCAAACGGATGAATTCATGAATGTACAACTCAGCAAGTTTAGGCAGGCTGAAGTCCATTCTTACCGGAATGAAATAAGCAGACTTGGTGAATCTATCCACCATGACCCAAATAGCATCATTTTTCTTCGTGGTCATTGGTAGACCGCTTACGAAATTCATCATAATATGCTCCCATTTCCGTTGTGAAAGCTCGATGGGTTGCAAGAGACCAGTGGGCACCTTGTGCTCAGCTTTAACCCGTTGGCAGGTCAAACACCTAGCCACAAAGTCCGTAATTTCACATTTCATAACAGACCACCAATACAGCTCTTTCAAGTCTTTATACATCTTGATAGCTCCAGGATGAACAGAAAAAAGGACTCGAATGAGCTTCACTCAAAATTTGAATCTGAAGATCTTCATCATCGGGAACACAGATGCGGTTACGGAAACACAATAGGCCTTTGGAATTCATAGCAAAATTGGGATCTAGATTATCTTTGATCTTGGCAATGATAGGTCACAACTCCTCATCAGATTCTTGGAGTGCTTTGATTTAAGACACAATGGTCGAATGAATTCTTAACTCGGCTAGCAATTTACCATGCCTCTTGAGCCGAAAGTGAGCATTCAAGCATTTCAAGGAAGAAGTGGGTTTCTAGCTAAGAGCATCAGCCACCATATTTGCTTTACCGGGGTGATAGTCAATAACTAGATCATAATCATTTGAAAATTCCATCCATCGACGCTGACGAAGATTTAACTCTTTCTGAGTTAGGAGGTACTTACAAACTTTTGTGGTCAGTGTATAGGTAACACTTCTCACCATAAAGATAAAGCCACCAAATCTTCAAAGCAAACACAACTGCGGGTGAGTTCTAGATTATGAGTCAGATAATTTAGCTCATGAGGCTTGATTTGACGTGAGGCATAAGCTATGACTTTGTCTTCTTACATAAGAACACAACCTAACCCAGGTGGGACGCATCACTGTACACGGTGAAATCTTTGCCCGACTCGGGTTGTACCAAGACATGGGCATGAGTGAGGACTTGCTTGAGTTGATCGAAGCTCCTTTGCTAGTCCTCGGTCCACATAAAATGAGTGTCTTTGCGGAGAAGCTTCTTCAAGGGTGCAACAATCAAAGAGAATCCCTTAACGAATCAGCGGTAGTAGCATGCAAGGCCCAAAAAACTACTAACTTCGCCCAAATTCTTCGGAGTCCACTTGAATTCCCGCAGAAGAGATTACATGGCAAAGAAATGACACTTTAGACAGCCAAAGTTCACATTTACTGAACTTGGCATAGAGTTGTTTCTCCCGAAGGGTCTGAAGCATGATCCGGAGATGTTCTTCATGAGAAGCAGGGTCTTTAGAATAGATTAGAATGTCGTCTATAAAGACAACCACAAACTTATCGAGATAGGGCCAAAATACACGATTCATCAGATCTATAAAGGCTGCATGTGCATTCGTGAGCCCAAAAGGCATCACTAGAAATTCATAGTGACCATATCTAGTCTGAAAGGCAGTCTTTGGAACATCAGACTCCTTTACCAACATTTGGTAGTATCCAGATCGAAGATCTATCTTGGAGAAGAAAGAGGCATCTTTCAACTGATCAAAGAGGTCATCGATCCTCGAAAGTGGGTACTTGTTCTTGATCATGACTTTATTCAACTGACGATAGTCAATGCATAGCCGCATCGATCCATCATTCTTCTTGACAAACAAGATCGATGCTCCCCAGGGTAAGGAACTCAGTCGAATAAACCCCTTATATTAGAGTCTTAGATTTGAGCTTTTAACTCTTTTAACTATATCGAAGCTATTCTGTATGGAGTAATAGAGACTGGTGTAGTCCCCGATTGCACTTCGATTCTGAATTCTACTTCTCGGGTCAGAAGGAGTCCCGGAAGTTCATCGGGAAATATATCAGGGAATTTTTTCACCACCGGCACGTTTTCAAGTTTTGGATCCTCTTTAGACTCTATAGCATACATGATAGCTTCACTAGGCTCAGGTTTGGTTTTCATCAAGGGTATGCTTTCCTTGCCGAGTCGACAGAGGTATAGCTTCTTTTTCGAGTAGTCTACCCAGGCTTGATGTTCAGCTAACCAATCAAGACCTAGGATAAGATCGAACTCACGAAAAGGCAAGGCCATCAAATTGGCCGGGAATGGGATCCCTTGGATCCTCAGAGGACAAACTTTACAGATCAACCGTACAACCACAATATCTCATAATGGGTTAGAGACAACTATCTTAGAAGCAATGGGTCCAGATTCTAGGGCATACTTTTCAATCAACTGTTCACTAATGAAGGAATACGTAGAGCCTGGATCTATCAAAGCATAAACAAGATCAGAACATAATTATACCATACTTGCAATCACATCGGGATCATCCTCTTGTTCTCGACCTCGAACATGATACATTTTGGTCGAGGTTTGAGAATCGCGTCCAGCTGAGGGAGTGTTGGTGTTGCAAGGTCTTTCTGCTGATCCAGACTGCACTTGTTTTGCTCCTCTTCTCTTATTAGGGTTGTACTGAGAAGCCACGGAGGTAGGGGCATTAGGATTCTGTGGATATTGCCTGATAAAGTGGCCAGATTCGCCGCAAAGATAAAAAGACCCAGACTGTCTACGTCATTGTCCAGGATGTCTCTTCTGACAAAAGTTGCATA
Organism: Hibiscus mutabilis; assembly: GCA_019671005.1. NCBI lineage: Eukaryota > Viridiplantae > Streptophyta > Magnoliopsida > Malvales > Malvaceae > Hibiscus > Hibiscus mutabilis. Next base: position 76,968,764 of record CM033711.1, read on the forward strand.
TAGGAATCATGGAACTTCTCCCAGAATCGCTCGTACTATCAACTGAAGTTGTATGCATAACAGATGTCCCCAGAGATTGGGCTGTGGTACATATCCTGTCTTTGGAAGCTGCTAAAAAGTGGCAGACTTCTGATCCCACTGTCTGCCCTTCTTTTGTGGTGTAGGAGGATTGGAATCATCTCGGAACCTCTTATCAGTTCTGGCTTGGTTTCCCTTCTTTCTTTCATATGCCTCTTGAGAGGCTTCAGTAGCAATCGCTCGGTTAACTAGAGTATGAAAATCCTCTATCTCCAAAGTAGTAAATCGTGTATGTACTACTCCACTGGTCTTCACTTTGTCTTAGATGGAGGAACTTCTTATGCCTCTCGGCAAGGTAATGATCACTAATATACTTTTTGCGGAACTCCTAGAGCAAGAAGTCCCACGTAATCCTGTGCTCGGGCACTGTAAGTTTCACCGTGTCCCACCAGCTCTCGGCTTCCTCAGAAATCAAGGCCAGAGCACACTCGAGTTTATGCTCCTCCGAGCACTTCATTTGTTTGTTCAGCATTTTCAATGTATTCTCCAGCCAGTATTATGTGGTCTTGAGATTATCCAAGTCTTGGCCGGTGAACGTATATACAGGATATTGCTTGAGCTTGTCAACAAGGGCTCTCGAAGTAGGCAGAGAAGCCTCAGCAGGTGGGGGTGGTTCTTGTCAGAGAGACACCACCACTTGTTTAATCATCTTCGCCATGGATATCAGATATGCCTGTTGAGCGGGTGGCATTGATGGAAGGTGAGGTGGGTCGTTTTGTCCCACACGCTCGGGTTGGATTTCAGGCCTTAAATTGTCCTCTTGAGTTGAGGAGGAGCCCGGTTGAGGTTTGTTCCACTACCCTTCTATCGATAGGACCAGACATTTTGAATCTAATTACACAGAAAGATTAAATCGTGTAAGTTGCAAGTCATAGATAGCGTATATAAATAACTCCTATGCGGAATATGCACATGCAGACTCATGAATGACCTCAGTTTAGTCCTAAAATTGACTAAACTCTAGCTCTGATACCACAAATGTAACACCCCATCCCCGGCCTGTAGAGAACCAAATCTGAAGGTGTTACCGGAAAACACATTCGGAGATCAAAAGCTAAATCGGAGTTCGAAAACTTGTTCGAATTGACTATTATTCTCTTTTTACACTAACTTATTAACTACTTACTCAAATTGGGGGCAATTTTAAACCTTTTTCGAATTTTAGGGACCAAATTATAAATGTTACAAGTTAAGGGTCCTTAGCCAAAATTCAGGTTATCATACTAAAATTAAACTTACTAATTATTAACCTATGAAATTTCATTACTAACGGAGGTCATTTACCTATCCGATTAGACGATAAAATATTTAGTGACCATTTTGTAAACTGTTCAAAACTATTTTTATTCGGATTAACCTATCAAACAATTTCCAAACCTTACCAGATTTTACCAATAAGCTAATAATCAGTAACTCTAATAGCATACCAAATTTTAGAATATTTCAAACCCATTTAGTTTTCACCATTTTAAGCTCACATGTCTTTTTAACCGTTTTAACCTTATCTAACATATCATTTACACCCCTTCAAGGTTATTACAAACCATAGACAATATACACATAACAAAATGGGTAGGTTGAACATCTTTAGGTCCTATGCCACCTTACTAGGAGTTTCAAGGAGAAAGATAAACATACATATATAGATGATGTGACTTGCAACCGCAACTACACGATCGAAGCACGGAATGCTTCACGGTCTTGAAATGCATGAGACACAAGAATGTTAGGCTTACATAGCCTAGTGAGGTAGTCATAATGAATGTAGAACATATTGCTAATGACCTGAATGACATAGTGCATGCTTGGATGACATGAATGTATCACAAATCATATATATATAAATTTCATGCTTAAGCCAAATGTCATATTTTATAAATCAAAAGTGCGTATCATTTCCTTGGACATAGCAACCAATGGATACACTGGTCCCCCTATACACCACACATATCAAAAATAGGTCGTAGCTCTAGAATCCCTTACACAATCCAACCTTTTCTCCCCATATATGGGTCGTAGCCTCGGACCGTAGTCCAACCTTTACATAGTGAGCTCAAATAACCCTATGGCATGTCAATTGTATCTAATGTTCACAAGTGTCCAAGATTACATAATTCATCATAAACTTACCTTTGCGCCCGTGGGTCGTATCGTATCGAATTTTAATTTGAGCCTTAGCTCCACAAATCATATCATAGCATATTAGGTTAAAGTTTCACATATATAAAAATATTTTGAATATCACATACGAAATTACATCATATCAAACAACGTTGAGGACTTACCGTGCTCACCGCTGGAAACAACATATGCTCTACTTAAGCGCTTAATCAAATGCAAATTTAAACATGAAATAAATGCAATGGGATGGGATGACACCTAGCCTATCCCTTGACACAACTACACTCACCAGGTCTAAATTTACGATTCGTCTCAAATAGTCAGATTAGCTAACAATTTGAACCCCTCTCTACTTGAAAGATTCGACTATGCCTTGCCCTTTAACGATTAAATAAAAATAAAATAAAACGTATATTCAATCATAATTTCAATACACATAACGTTCCTTAACTTGTAATGGCATCTATATTCGAATTAGGATTTAGGGTTGCTTACCCAATTCCAAGCTTTTTCTCCACTTATTCGAATAGCCCTCAAGTGCTTTCTTTCACTCCTTCGTTTTACAATTTGTGCAACACCCCACCCCTATTTATACTTAAACATGCCGGCCCCCCTTATTGTTTTCCCCAAGCTCCACACATGTTGGAGCCGTGGAAAGCTTTAAGGGTCATGGCCCTCATGCTTGCCCACGTAGTGGACAAAACATTGCCACCTTGTGCCATGTTTTCCTAAACATGGGGAATCCACATCAAATTCATTCAATTTGAAGGAATTAGCCGTGGCCCGTCGGTCCCTCATTCGTTGCTTCAACTTAGGTACAAGATCGAGCAAATTACATCATTCGAACATAACTGGTACAAGATATTCGATCACCGGAACCTAATTCTGACTAGACCAATTTTCGGGGTGTGACAGGTGGCAACTTCAATCTATAAGCAACAAAACCAACACGTTCTAGCACCTCATGTGGTCTTATGAACCTAGGGCTCAACTTGCCCTTCCGGCCAAATCTCATCACCTTCTTCCAAGGCGAAACCTTAAGAAATACTTTCTCACCAACCGCATACTCAATCTCCCTACGCTTCAAACCCGCATAAGATTTCTGTCTATCCGATGCTGCCTTAAGCCAATCTCGAATAAGCTTTACCTTCTCAATAGTGCCCTTAAGCACATTTGGCAAAGAAACAAGCTTCTCTCTTGCTTCTGCCCAGCAAAGAGGCGTTCTACACTTCCGGCCATACAAAGCCTCGTATGGAGCCACTTGGATACTCGCTTGATAACTGTTATTATAAGCAAACTCCACCAAAGGTAACTATTTCTCCCAAGAACCCTGAAACTCGATAACACAACAATGCAACATATCCTCTAACACTTGGATAACTCGCTCAGACTGTCCATCCGTCTGTGGATGGTAAGATGTACTAAACCTCAACTGCGTACCCAAGGCTCGATACAAACATCCCCAAAACCTCATTGTAAACCTCAAATCCCTATCTGACACTATAGAATTAGGCACACCATGCAACCTCACGATCTCAGCGACATACAAATCCGCCAACCTATCCAAGGTATACGTCATATACACCGGCACAAAATGTGCACATTTCGTCGAGCGATATATAATTACCCAAATAGAGTTTTTCTTTGACTGGGTCAAAGGCAAACCGGACACAAAATCCATGGTAATTCTTTCCCATTTCCACTTAGGTATCCTTAATGGTTGCAACAACCCAGATGGAAACTGGTGCTCAGCATTTACCCTTTGACAAACCATACACTTACTCACAAACTCCGCAATATCCCTTTTAGCCTGACCCAATAGTACTCATCTTTCAACCCACGATACATCTTGGTACTACCGGGATGCATAGAAAAAAGACCACAATGCGCTTCCGTCAAAATAGTGCGCCTCAACTCAACGTCTTCCGATACAACTATTCGACTCTTAAAGCATAAAACACCATCATCATTAAAACAAAACTTCGTTGGATTACCTTTTGCAATGTCCATAACATGCGGTACCAACGAATCATCTAGAAACTACTTTTCTTTGATCAACTGAATCAATGAAGGTTTCACTTGTAACTCCTCTATCAAACCACCATCTCGAGACAAACTCAACTAAGCAAACATCTCTCGCAACTCCACAAGTACTTTTTTACTCAAAGCATCGGCTACCACATTAGCCTTACATGGATGATACTCTATCATCAAATCATAATCCTTAAGCAACTTCAACCATCTCTGCTGCCTAAGATTCAACTCTTTCCGTGACATCAAATATTTCAGACTCTTATGATCGGTAAAAACTACACATTTCTCACCATAAAGGTAATGCCTCTAAATCTTCAAAGCAAACACAACTACAACCAACTCGATATCATGTGCCGGATAATTGTGCTCGTACACCTTTAACTACCTAGATGCATAAGCCACAACCTTACCTTCCTGCATCAATACACACCCCAAGCCAACATAGGATGCATCACAATAGATCACAAACTCTTTTCCCGATTCAGGTTGAATCAAGATCGGAGCTTGCATCAAAGCTTCCTTCAACTTCTCAAAAGCTTGTTGCCTTGCCTCAGTCCACTCAAAACGAACATCCTTCTGCAAAATTTCATCAAAGGAGCAGCAATCTTAGAGAAACTATCCACAAAACGACGATAATACCCAACTAAGCCCAAGAAACTACAGACCTCCGTTACCGATTTAGGTTGTTTCTAATTCATAACCGCTTCTACCTTTTGCGGATCCACATGTATGCCTTCCGTTGATACAACATAGCCAAGAAACTCCACCTCTCTAATCTAAAACTCACATTTGCTTAACTTAGTATACAACCGGTTATCCAACAAGGTCTGCAAAATAATCCACAAATGCCTATCGTGATCCTTCTCGGTACGCGAATACACAAGGATATCATCGATAAACACAACCACAAACTGATCTAAGAACTCATAGAACACCCGATTCATCATATCCATGAAAGTAGCTGGAGCATTCGTTAACCTGAATAGCATCACCAAGAACTCATAATGCCCGTATTGAGTGCGGAAAGCTGTCTTTGGCACATCCTTGCCCTTCACCTTCAACTGATAATATCCTGATCTCAAGTCAATCTTAGAAAACACCATCGCACCACAAAATTGATCAAAAGGTCATCAATTCGGGGTAAGGGATACTTATTCTTTATCGTCAACTTGTTCAACTATCGATAATCAATGCACATCCTCATCGTGTCATCATTCTTCTTAACAAACAACACCGGAGCTCCCCAAAGTGAAACACTAGAACGAATGAACCCTCGATCAAGCAACTTCTGCAACTGCACCTTTAATTTCTTCAACTTCTTAGGTGCCATCCAATACGGTGAAATGGACACCGGTGTCGTATCCGCGTATGTCTCTATGCAAAACTGAACATCTCTATCCAGCGGTAAACCAGACAACTCCTCCGAAAACACTCTAGGATAATCACAAACAATCCGAATATCTTACGGACGTGCCTCCTTCATATCTGGATTCATGACATACGCTAAGTATGCCTGACATCCACACCCCAATAACTTCTGCGCTTTCATCGCTGAAACAACATTGGATAAGAACTTAACATTCTCTTCCACCACCACAACCTCTAAGCCATCAAAACATTGCAACGTAACCCGCTTTGTCTCAAAATCAACTACAGCCTTATGCTCAACCAACCAATCCATGCCCAAGATAACATCAAGACCATAGAAAGGCAACTCCATCATATCCACAACAAAAACATGACCCTGAACCATCAAAGGACACCTCATGTACAACTTTCTAACAACAACGGTCTCCAAAAGAACTTGTCACATGCATACCCACATCCAACATACCAACAGGTATGTCAAGCAAAATGGCATGCTCACGCAAAATAAATGAATGCGTAGATCCAGAATCAATCAAGGAAAGTAATGACAAAGATTGAAAAGTAAAGGTCCTACAACCATATCGATGTCATTCCACCCTTCTCGGTGTGCATACACCCTAGCTTGACCTCTTCCCTCAGGTCAAACAGCCACAATATGAGCCACGTTCCTCTGCCCCTCATCTCTGTGCTGAAAATTACCACAACCGCGCCCATGGCCTCTCTATGGCTCAACAGCTCTGACAGGATATTGTCTACCTCCAGACAACAGCGAACAATCTCTTTTCATGTACCCCTGCACACCATATTGCCAATATATGCCCACAACTCCCCAACACTCACCACTATATCGCCTCTCTCAACAGTTACACTCCGTTATTTGAACATGAGCGTTCTAGACCTACTGTCCTCGGCCAGTATATCCATTACCTCCACGCCTCTAATCTCTAGAGTACCTCCCATCAAGCTACCTCTCATGACGATCATTCGAGGCATTAAACTCATTAGCTCTTTTCTCGGAGCTAGAATTCCTTGCGCGAGAGGATAAACCCAAATTTTGCTCAATGTCATTTGCCCGCGTAACCAGGACATCAAAATCCACATAATCAGAAGCTAACATATACGTCTTTACTTCATTTACCAAGCTATACCAAAAACAGTCACATCTAGCTCTCTCATTAGGAACCAACTCTGGAGCATACTAGCTCAAACGAACAAACTGGATCTCATAATCCGCAACAGACATGCTACCCTAAACCAAAAACATAAACTCCCTCTTCTTCTCATCTTGATACCTCGTACCAAGATACTTACGCCTGAAGGCAGTCCCAAAGAAATTCCAGGTCACCTCCACAGGTTCCATCCCAGCAATTGTGGTCGTCCACCATGTATAAGCATCACCATGCAATAGAGAAACAATGCAACCATTCTTATGAACATCTGTGCACCTCAATTGTCCCAAAATCCTCTGGGTACTCTCAAACCATGCCTCGGAGTCCTCCGGAGACAACCCTCGAAACTCGGTACCACCTAGACTGCGCAAACGCTCTAAATGTAAACTAGGATTAACAACTGGCGATGGTGCAGCCGCACGCATACCCGCTACTACAGCCTGAAAGGCTCCCGTGATAGCCTGAACCAAAGGTGTCATATCGCCTACCACCTACCCCAGAACTACCCGGGGACCATCACCTCCTGTCCCAATACCACCACCTAGTGGAGGAGGAAGGGGCGACAAACCCTCATTATGCACAACGTATTCCTTCTCAACTCCACGAGTATCAATTCTTAGCTCTCGTCTCGGTCCCATAATGCAAATAGTATGTATCTATCATTATAAATAGCATATCAAAATAGTCAGGCCAGCGCGAAGCAAGATTCTAAGTTGCTTAAGTTTTAAAACATTATCTCTTTTCCATAGTAATATGGCAATGGGTTACCCAATTCTCTACCCCAACAACAAGCATTAACCATAAAGTGTGCTATTAATCACCGTGCATAGCAATCAATCATTAAACAATCACAACATGCTTGAAACATAACCTCATCACCTTTTTGACAACAGATATTCAAACACCCACTAAAATTACCTTAACTTACCTCCCAATTTTTTGTAAACCTGGCACTGATACCAACAAATATAACCCTTTTGACCTGGTCTAGTCGCAAGATCGAATCGAGCGAGTCATACGAGGAATATTGAAGTAAAACCCGAAAGTTCCACTTCAATAAACAACCTTTTTTTCCTTTTTATCTTTCTAGATGCAACATTATTAACCTAAGTGTACATGTTGACAACGGATGAAATTACAACTCGATCGGACATTGATTTGACATCCAATCGTCTCGTTTAGCATTTAGGGACCATTTTGTAAAACTTATAAAATTCAGGGACCAATTGCGAAATTAAAGTTACCAATAGTCAATTAGTCAAGTTCCATGCTTTCATACCAAATTTCAACTCATTTCGATCACCTAAACTCATTTAATTGAACATTCATATATCTAGTGACCTAAACGTAAGAAAACAGAACTTCATAAAGCTTCAATTAACCAACTTAACGGTCAAGTGTATCGATACACTTGTGCCCGTACAGATACACCAATATCTTAGATTTCCAGTAGCACAAAAGGGTATCGATATGGTCCCGTGTACCGATACGGTTCTCCAATTTGCCCTCTGACCGTATTGATACGGTCTACCCTGTACCGATACGGTATGCCTGGTTTGGCTTTACTGTACCGATACAGTAGCCCGTGTATTGGTACGCCTGGGCCTGTAATGTCACAAATTGCATATTTTTCAAGCTTAAACTCATCCGAAAACATTCCAACATGTTACTAAGACATGTACATCCACTTAAAGCATAAAACCATAGACATTAAACACCAAAGCATGCTTTTAACATCAACACACTATGATTATCAATCTATAGGCATGCTTCCTATGCAAAATAGCCATTCAAGAACCAAAAAGAGAATTTCAAGCTTAAAAACCATTAAGAGGCCATTTACAAATCCAAAACCATTATAGAAACTTATAGCAAAACAAGGGAGTTCAAAACATCCTATCCCAAAACAATTGGCTAACCCCATTGCCATTATTAGCTATGTCTTAAACTATCAAAACGTAATTGAGCTTACAATCGCAACTTGGATCGAATCTTTGCTTTCTTGATGCCGCCAACTCTCTAATGATTTGCATTGTTGTAAAAGAGAGCACAAGCATAAATGCCTAGTGAGGGTCGCTCAAAACAAAACACAACAACAATGCATTTAAAACCATTTTGATCCACAAATCTCCAATATCATGCTCAAATCAAATCTCATGCTTGAAACCACTTTTCAAAGAAAAATACATTTCATTTCTCAACATGTATCATTAGTCTCATGCATCTCAATGCAAAATCTCAAATCTTACATGCTTAGCCAACAAGCAATGCTTCCATTTAAAATCACATGCGTAATCTCGCCTTATGCAAAGTCTCTTGTATAAACCACATTATACAAATCATTATTTAAAAACATGATACATGTTTAGCACATACATTGGCAATACAAGTGATCCAAATAGAACTACCCTTATCTTTTGGATGGCACTACCCCCATCATTTCATGTTCGGATATGCGGACACCTCGATGGCACTACCCCCATCAAGTCTCATGGTGAAACTACCCTCACCATAATCTCACTTCGGTCGGGTAGCCACTACCCGCATTGCCCGTTGGTGATAGCACTACCCATATAACTCGCAACACAGTAACACTACCCCTATTGTGTAACCGAGGAATTTTCAACATAATCTCACTTCGGTTGGGTTGCCACTACCCGTATTTCCCGTGGTGATAGCACTACCCCTATCACTCGCACCACAACAGCACTACCCCTATTGTGGAACCAAAGAATTTGGCACACGCGCGAATTTTGTATATATTATAGTGCACTCACATCCTATTGATCAGCCAATTATATCCGACATAGTTTAATAACCATCATCACTTGCCAATATACAATTTAAAACCATATGAACCTACTGTTTTTACCAATGCATCAACAAAACCATTTCCATATCCCAAATCTCATGCATTAAACCATGCAAAGATTTTCAAAAGCATAATATATCTCTTTGCCATAACAATTCTATCTCATGGGATAAATCTCATCATATTTCACATATGAAAACATGCATTAAAAAGTAGGTAACAAAACCATATTCAAGACATGAGCATAATATCATTAAAACCATGGAAAACTGGAATCCGAGAGCAAATGTCACCATACTTACTTCCGAGCCTAGATTGGCATTTCAAGCTCAATCTAAACTCTAATAAATCACTTTCAAACCTTTTTAAGGCCATAAACCATGTTTCCACTCACCAACTTCGCTTGCAAGTCAAAGCGTCAATCAAGCATCTGATGCAATCGTAGCACCTCCAAACAACTCCGGATTGATATCCCCTATTTTACCCAACCAAAATAATGAATTAAAGCACACTTCAACATCTAAACTCGCAGCCCACAACCTCTTCAACATTCTAGCACAATTTACGACACAACACCAACCGAAACTATCGAAACAAAGACGAAACCATCATAAATGATCTTCAGCCCTTACCCAGGGAAATCGACACTTAATCAACATCAATATAAATCAATTAAACACTTCCCAACATCCTTTAACTTCCAGCAACCATTAAACTCATTTATCAAGCCACAAACCAAAGATAACAACCTAGATCCATAGCAATCTAACTAGTTTTGGGTTTACATTGATCAAAAACACTTATCCACATTCTTTAACACCAACTTAATGATTAAAATCATCATAATACTCAACATTTTCAGATCCATACGAATTTAAACCAATCTCTTCATTTATTAATTCAAAGACCTTAATTAAACCAATTTTCCTTAACCATCATTACAAAACTCATTAGAAAACATTGATAAAGGATTAAGAACTTGTGAATTTCAGTAAAGAACCTTTCATTAGAGGAGAAGAATGAAACCTTACCTCTAATGGTTGCTTTCCCCTTAATTGATTGATTTACATGAGAAAACAAAGTTTAAACAATAAGATTTTGGTAGGAAATAATTTAGAATCAAAATTTAATTAAGATAAGAGTTTACCTTAAGATTTTGAAGAGAATGATGGTGTTTGGCTGAAGAGAAAGTTGAGAGAATTTTTTAGAGAAGAAAAGTTACGTCAAATTTGTTTTAGAGGAAATAACTCTCAATTAACTCTCCTAACCAATTTTAGTTAATTAAAACACTTTAAAATAAGCCAATTAAGGGATAAAGTCTGATATTAGACTTTAGGGTTATTAGCTCCTTAAAGATTCTAAGTTCCCATCCTTTTACAAAACGATCACTAAAATAGTTTTAATTTCTTTACAAAGCAGTAACCATTTTCAAAATGTCACCCTTACTCAATTTATTTTGCCAAATTGATTTCACCATTATTTCAAAAAAATATTTAAATATTTTAGATAATTTTCCCATATTTGATTTCGGCCAAAATCTATTTCTTTTTAATTAAATCCTAAAACAGTCTAGACCACTACACTGGTTCACCGGAACCGTCCAAACTAACCGGATAACTTCTTGGCCCAAAATCATGGTGTTACAATAGTGGAGCAACAAAGGAGTTTTGATTAACTTAAGCAAGTTCTAACACATGCCTCTGTTTTGGTGCAACCTGAGTCGGACAAGGACTTCACTGTGTACAATAATGCATCCCACCTAGGATTAGGCTGTGTATTGATGCAAGGGGGAAAAGTTATAGCTTATGCCTCACGTCAGCTTAAACCCCACGAGCTAAACTACCCAACACATGACCTGGAGCTAGTTGTTGTGGTGTTTGCCTTAAAAATTTGGAGGCATTATCTTTACGGTGAGAAGTGTTACTTGTACACCAATCACAAAAGCCTGAAATATCTCTTGACTTAGAAAGAGCTGAATCTCCACCAACGTCGATGGATGGAAATTTTGAAGGACTATGACTTGGTCATTGATTACCACCCCAGTAAAGCCAATGTCGTAGCTAATGCCCTTAGTCGGAAGCCTACTCCCTCTCCGAGACATTTGATTGCTTATTTCTGACTTAAGAAGCATGGTAAGTTATTGGCTGAACTAAAGGTTCAGTCAACCATCGTGTCCTGAATCAAAGTACTCTAGGATTTTGACGAGAAGTTGTAAACTCTAATTGCTAAGATTAAGTTCAAGCTAGATCTTGACTTTACCATGAATTCCAAAGGTTTATTGTGCTTTTGAAACCGTATTTGTGTCCCCGGTGATGATGATCTTTGGAATAAAATCCTAAACGAAGCTCATTCGAATCCTTTTTTCGTTCATCCTGGAGCTATCAAGATGTATAAAGACTTGAAGGAGCTGTATTGGTGGTCTGGTATGAAACGTAAAGTCACGAACTTTGTGGCTAGGTGTTTGGCCAGCCAACAGGTTAAAGCCGAGCACAAGGTACTTACTAGTCTTCTGTAACCCATTGAGCTTCCACAATGGAAATGGGAACATATTACGATGGATTTTGTAAGTAGGCTACCAACGACACTAAAGAAAAATGATGCTATTTGGGTCATTGTAGATCGATTCACCAAGTCTGCCCATTTCCTTCCGGTGAGAATAGATTTTAGCTTGCCTAGACTTGCTGAGTTGTACATTCATGAAGTCATCCATTTGCACTGAGTTCCTGTGTCCATTATTTTTAAACGTGACCCACGTTTTGTATCCCAATTTTGAGAACCCTACATGAAGCTTTGGAAACCCGAGTGCACTTAAGCATTGTTTTCCACCTTTAAACCGATGGTCAATCTGAAAGGGTTATCCAGATTTTAGAAGATATGCTTTGAGCCTATGTTGTTGATTTCGGGAATACGTGGGAGAGATCCCTATCATTGATGGAATTTGCCTACAACAATAACTATCAAGCTTCGATTAAGATGGCCCCTTATGAAGCTTTGTATGGAAGAAGATGTAGGACCTTTCTATTTTAAATTGAGCTTGGTGAAGGCAAGGCGTTAGGCCTTGACTTACTTCAGGAAACCGAAGAAAAGGTACCCATCGTTCGTGACAGGCTCAAAGCTACATTTAACTAGTAAAAAGCTTATGCTGATCTAAAAAGAAGAGACGTTCAGTATGATGTTGGTGAGAAAGCTTTCCTTAAAGTATCTTCGTGGAAGAAGATCATTTGTTTTGGCAAGAAGGGGAAGCTAAGTCCTCGTTTTATTAGCCCATTCGAGGTGATCGAGCGAGTTGGACCTGTTGCCTACTGACTAGCTCTCCATGAAGAGTTAAGTCGTATATATAATGTCTTCCACGTGTCTATGCTACGGAAGTACCGGTCTGATTCTTCTCACGTGATCGAGCCACAGTCTGTAGAGATTCAATCTAATTTGATGTACGAGGAGGAACCAATATGGATTCTCATGCGAAAAGTCAAGAGACTCCGAAATAAGTCTGTACCCCTAGTAAAAGTTCTTTGGAGAAGTCATGTAGTGGAGAAAACAACGTGGGAGCCAGAAGAGATAATGCAAAAGCAGTATCCTCACCATTTCGGTTAGAATGAAAAATCGATGATGAATTTTCTTAAGGGGGAGAGTTATCACACCCCAAAAACCATTCTAATTGGAATTAGGTTCTAGTGATCAGAAACTTTGTACTGGCTATGCTCGAATAATGTAACTACTCAATTCTTGTATCCAATTTTGAAGTAATGAAAGTTATTTGGGCTTAATTGAAGTTGCTAGACCTTTTTGTAAGGAATGAAAGACTTTTTAGTGACCAAATTGAGAAAATTGGAAGTTAGGGGACAAAAGTAGGGAGCAATGAAAGTTGAAGGGTTAATCTCACAATTAACCCCTCATTGGGCTTAGGCATTCCTACGTGGAATGCCCAAATGAGATTCCTTATTTGCTAAAGATTGAAAACAATAAAGAAAAGAATGAGAAACACTTACCGGTTAAATAAGAAAAATAGCTATCTTCATCTTCTCCCTTTAGCAAATTAAGCACACACCTCCATTGACATCTTCTTCCTCAAGCTTAAGCAAACACCTCAATCCAACCCTTAAACTTTGTTGATTTCAATACACCATTTGAAAGCTTGTAGATTGGTAAGTAAAACCCCTATGTTAATTTGATGATTCCATCAATCCTTAGAGTTTAATTTCAAGATTTAAGTCTTGAATGTTCAAGCTAAGCCTATGTCTTAGAAGGTTAATTTCCTTATTTTGATGTTGTCTACAAGCTTTGGTAAGCTTGAAAAATGTTTGTGAATCATTAGTTTCGATTTTAATGTAATCATCTAATTTTGAGCTAGCTTAAGTGGTAGAAAACAAGCCATCTTCACCATCATCATTACCGAGCACTTCCAATGGCAAGGGGATTGTTATCCGAGAACCTTGAAGCCTCCGATTACTAAGTGAGTGTAGTTGTGTCTCAGGGTCAGCTAGGTACCATCCTGGTTTCATTTGATTTGTGTCTACATTATGCATTTATTGGATAGCTCAAATAGAGCTTACAAGGTACGAACTTCGTGTGGTAAGTATGGTAAGGTCACTCTATTGCTTTTGATGCATTTCAATGCCTTATGAATCATTTGTCGTACGTTATATGTGAAAAATGTTTAATGTTAACATTAACATCCATGGAAATTAATATGATACGTACATTATATGTTACTTAGAGTCAAGGCTCAATTGACAATCCAATGTGCTATAGCCTAAGGGCACAAAGGTAAGTCTTATGATGAAATATGTGACCTTGGACACCTGTGGACTTTGGATACAATTGGCATGCCATAGGGTTATTTAAGCTCACTATGTAAGGGATTGGACTACAGTCTGCGGCTACGGCCTATATGTGGGGAGAAAAGGTTGGATTGTGTAAGGGACTCTAGAGCTACAGCTCAAGGCTAAGGCCTATTTTCGATATGTGTGACGTACAGGGGAATTCGCATATCCATTGGTTGCTACATCCAAGGGGAAAATGAAGAATATGTGTTTGCATTTAATATATGAAGTTTCTATATGTTGATGTTAAGCATAAATTGTAGGTGTTAGTGTTATGTATATGACATTCAAGCATGCTTGCATGTTATACATGTCATTAATGAACTTGTTTGCATTTGTTATAACTACCTCACTATGCTATGTAAGCCTAACATCCGTGTGTCTCATGCATTTCAGGATCTTGAAGAATTCCGAGCATCGATCATGCGGTTGAAGTTGTAAGTCACTCTCATCATCTCCATGTATGCTTACATTTTGTTTTGAACTCCTAGAAGGGTGGCATAAGGCTTAGACATGTTACATTTGCCTATTTTGATATGTGTGTAATAGCCTAAAAGTGCCTAGGTGTTATATGTGAAGTAGGGTGTGTTTATAAAATACTAAAACTAATTAAATGGGCTTAAAGGCACTAGAAGGTAAAAACTTAGTAAACGGATTCGAATCTCTCTAAAATTTTGTATGCTATTAGAATTATGGATTAATAACTTGCTGGTAAAATTTCATGGCATTTGGACATCGTTCAATAGGTTAAATTGATTAAAAATCAGATAAAATCTGTCATTATAGTACAAGTGTATCAATACAGGTCAAGCTGTATCAATGAGGCCTTACATATTTGGACTTGGTAAAACAGAGTGTATTGATACACTAAGGGTGTATTGACACGGATCTTGGCAGCGAGGTCTGGAAAATAAATTGTATCGATACAGCCTTAGGGTGTATTGAAACGGGTCAACCTTGGTCAACGCGTATCGATACATGCTTAGCTGTATCGAAACGAGGTCCTTTGAACGAAGTCAAAATTGGTCAACCTGTATCGATACAGGTGGTGGCGTATCGATACATGAATTGGTAGAGTCAAATAAAGATGTGATTTATGCACATCTGTATCGATACGACCCCAAAGTGTATCGATACGGGGGTAGTTAATTCTGTTAAAAGACTTAAACTACAATTCTAAATAGTTTACAAAATGGTCACTAAACTTTAAATGGTCTAATCAGATAGGTAAATGACCTCCATTAATAACAAAATTTCACAAGCTAATAATTGACAAGTTTAATTGAAAATTAGTAAAAGGAAATTTTGATAAAGACCCTTAACTTGTAAAATTTACATTTTAGTCCTTGAGTCTACAAAAGTTTAAAATTGACCCAGATCAAGTAAGTTGATGATAAATAGGTTTGTTAGGTCCTAAAAGAGGTTAATAAGGCATTCCAAATAAGTTCCAAACTCCGATTGAGCTTTCGAACTTTGAATATGTCTTTCGATAACACTTTTCAACTCGGTTCTCTACTAGGCCGGGAAGGGGTGTTACATAAGTGGATGGCAAAGTAATACATTGAAAAATTCATGCCTGAGCCTAATTATACCTTGAGATCATTTACGACACTATGTGTTGCATGAATTTGGTACACTTGTGTCACCTAGAAAGTGTGATAGGGCTAGGGATGTTGCATTAGAAATGATTGAAGGGAATCATAAGGCTCAATATGGGAGAATTTATGATTACTTACAAGAGTTGAGGAGTAAAAACTTGGAACAACTACAATCTGTTATCTCGATTTAAGGTTGTTCCAAAGGATATATGTTTGTCCACAGGCTTGCAAAGAAGGGTGAAAAGTATGTTGTAGGAGGATAATTGGTCTTGATGGTTGTTTTCTAGAGGGTTATTTTCAAGGCTATTTGTTGACAACTATAGGGATTGATGCAAATGACTACATTTACCCTATAGCATATGCTGTTGTAGAGAGTGAGAAAATTTAAAAACTGATTTAGAGATTGATAACTCTTTCAACATATGTTTCATGTCTGATAGACAGAAGGTTAGCTCTCATGTTTTTTTACATATGTTACTATTTGTTACAGATATTAAACTTGAATTTTGTTGATGTAAGGCCTTAAAGAAGTTATTGAAGATGTATTCTCGTATGCAAATGATAGAAAATATATTAGACACATGTACACAGATTTCAAGGAGAAACACAAACGCCAAGCTCTAAAAGATGTTGTTTGGAAGGCTGCCAGAGCTACCTATTTGCGGGGGTTTGAAAATGCTATGGACCAGTTGAAGCCACTATCAGAAGCTGCCCATACTTGGATTAAGGGGAAATACCCTGCTCAGTGGTCTAGATCACACTTCTCCACTAGGAGAAAGTGTGATATGCTCCTTAATAACCACTGCGAGTAATTTAACAAGGTAATATAACTTGTTTCAATTATTAACTAATTATTTGTAAAACAATTATGTACTTAATAACTCATTCATTGTCACTATATTTTTTATGCAGTCTATTTTGGAGGCAAGAGATAAGCCTATATTGACTATGATGGAGACAATTCGAATGAAAAATATGAGTCGAATTGTATCCAAAAGAGAGGCTACTGAAAAGTGTAAAGGGCCATTGTGTGGAAAATTCAAAAGAAGTTGGATGCTAGTATTGAAGAATCCATCAGATTACTAAATCAAATTCCTTATGTTTTTTAATTTGTTACAAATCTACCTTATGTACTGTTTTTTATTTGTTCCATAAGCTATTTTTATTTGTTGCAATTTGACTTAGTATTATTGGTTGTTTGATCTTCCTTATGTACTATTTTAGTAATATTTGTTGGAGACAAGTCGAATAGAATATCTACCACTTAATATTATTTGTTGTAAATCTACCTTATGTACTGTTTTAGTATTTTTTGTTGGGCTATTATTTGTTTCAGGTTATGCCCAACTTATGTTGGTGTACATACATATCAGGTTGAAGTTGGCCCATCTCATTAACATGTTGTGGACCTTGACCAAAGATCATGTAGATGCAGGAAATGAGACCTTACTAGATCCCATGTGCCCATGCAACATCAATATTTTGATTGAATAATTTAAAGCTTGAAGATTATGTCAATGAATGCCACCACAACAACACACAACTGGCTATTTACTCAAACATGATTAAACCAATCAAAGGTAATACTCTAAACTACTTTGTACCCAAAATTTAATCATGACTTAATTAAATATTTTTTGATTCTTTTGTTTATAGGTACGTAAAAGGTGGGCTCTAGTAACCGATATGAAACCTATTTTACCACCAATCATAAGAAGGCCACCAGGAAGACCAGTCAAGAAGAAAAGATTAGAATCCGATGAAGTCACTAACTATAAGCTAAGTAAAAGAGGGCAGCAAGGCAATTGCGCAAAATATGAAAAACCAAGGCCACAACAGAAGAACCTGTAAAGGAAAAGTGGGTGCAAATCAACCTATAAGAAGACCCATATTTAGAAGACCAAAACTTAGACAACCACAACAACCTCGACAAAATCAGCAACCTCAACTTCAGCAGCCACAACAACCTTGACAAAATCAACAACCTCAGCAGCCATAACAACCTCTTGTACTTCGAAGGGAAAATTTTACAATAAAAAGCAAAAAAACCTCTTTCTCCACCAACAACTGTGAGATCAATGCCAAGTCAAGAATCCACTGTCTCTAACCCTCCAACCAACAACTGTGAAATGGATGCCAAGTCAAAAATCCACTGTTTCTAACCCTCCAACTCAAGAATCATAGTCATTCAACTAAAGAGTGAAGTTGGGGTAGACTTATTTTGCTTTTTGTAAAATGAAATGTTTGTGTCACATTTGTGACCAATAATTTTACCTTTTGTGATGGTTAAATTGGGACAGATTATTTTACAAGCTTAACTATCATTTGGGGCATTATTTTGTAATTGCTACAGGAGGTTTAACATTGATGTCATTATTTTGCAGCTGATATAGGAGATTTATCAGCTTAGAAACCGTTTTTTTTGTACTAGCTTGCCTCATTTATGCAAATTTACATTTACTTAAAGTGTTCAGTTCATTTTATGCAATACTAAAATATTATAGCAAAAATATTACAGCAAAAATTTTCAGTTGAAAACAACACAACAATTTCTTCATTACTTAACCGAAAACATTCCACACAACAATCTATAGAAATAAAAGCCTACATATTAAGCTACTTCACACAAAATAATCCATGGGATAACAACAACATTCCTAAAAAACCTATACAATAAAATTCTATAGAAATAAATCCTACCCAATCAATTACTTCATAACCCACACTATTGTCATGGAGAAAATCAACAAGCATAACCAACAATTCGCTCAATCTTTTTTGCTTTTTCCATTTTCTTCACTTTTCTTAACAGCCCAACAATGACCACTCTTGCACGTGGTGTCAAAGGAGCATCATACCAAGCAAAAAATTAGCAATGAGACTTCCTCCCATAATTTTTACAGCCATAAAACCTCCTACTAGGGTTGTCATCAGTCCAAGAAATTGCAACCTTTGCTTCGAGGCCACAACGACAAATGGGTACGCCTGCTTCCATTTCTATCGTCTTCTATTTTTTTACCGCTTTATGTTTTTGTACAATGGGCAGGAAAAGAGGAACAATTTGAGTTAAAAGAAAAACAAATTGATTTAGGGTTTTGTATTGAAGTAAATGGGTTTATAGAGACAAGGTAAAGGTGTTTAACTAAAAGATGTCGTCTATTCCACGTGTATTATACACGTGGATTATTTTTTATTTTTTAAACGACCATGTCAACTGCTCATTAGGCCACTAATGGAGACGTTTAAAAATGTGAGTGACAAGAATGATCTTTTTTGAATTTGAGTGATCAAAATAGAACAAAACTCAAATAAAAGGGACCACAAGTGAAGATTACCTTTAATAATTTTTTTTTCAGTTTTGATAACCATATTAAAAGTGCTTAAAAGTTCAGTACCCATCGGTATAGTTTACCATTCTTTTTACATCAAACCCAGTCAACCCGACCCATCAAGAAGGTAATACCAATTCCAGTAATGTAATCGAACGGCCCAGATCAACGAGAAGACGACCCTCATTGATCCCAGACGTGCTGGAAACCTCTTTCGCTCGCATTAACTCCGCAAAAACAATGCCAAAGTCCTCCGCTCTTCGATCATTCGGAACGGCAAACGTTTCCTATTCCATTTTTTTTATAAAAACAAAATCAAAATTTTGTTTCTTTTTGTTTTTTTTCTCTGAAGATAAAATGTGTTACGGTCAGCAACGGCGATCTATTTCTCCGAACCGCCCGTCCTGCAACAACAATGCATTGGCGGTGAATACGCTCCGTGTCCAACTAGCCGAAACGGAGGCTCGGCTCGAGCGAGCCAGGGCAAGAGAGGCCGAACTCACTCGTCGGCTCGAAGAAATGAAGCGTTTCGTTTCCGTCATGGAGATCCTCAAGTCTTACCTCAAACAACGATTTCACGAGCAACAAGAATACGTGGCGCGCTTCTCCTCTTCGCTTCCTGCTAAATAAAGAAGAACTTTCCGTCTCCGATTTCAACAAAATTTCTTTTTGTTATCATTTCCTTTTACAATTTTTTGTTGTTTTTGTGTATGTATGTGCTATCGTGTTTGATAGATAGAAGGAATTACATTTCAACTGATTTGAAAATGTGAAAGGCTCAGTTTCTTTCTCTTAACGTTTTGTGGAGCTAAAATTATGTTGGAAATTTATGAAAAAAATAGTGAATTTACTAGTTTTGTATTAAACTGTTTGATTAGATGTTAGTTATGATTGATTTGTGATTAAATCAGGGGCTTAAGTTGAACTGCAAATTTGTATACTCTTTGGAGTTGCTTAGTTGAGTGGATTTTACAAATTGGTGTATTTTAGTTGCGATCAATCATTTTTAATCTCAATTTGTTGCTTAATTGATATTGATTTGAGAAGCCTCGTGGCTCGTATTATTTGGAAGTTTCTTGCAGGGGGGGGGGGGATTCATTTTCTTTGATTAAATGTTTAAGTTGTGAACATTTAGGCATTATCTAAGTGAGGAGAAAAAAGGGAGAGTGGATAGCAATAGCATGGTAAGGTGTTTTCCGTATTTCAGTTTCAGGTTGTATTGACTATTGAGTTGAACAGAGTCGTTGAAGGCATAAGAGTTACACGTCCAAGATAATACTCATTGTAGTTGCTTAGTTGAGTGAGTTCAAGAAGTTGGTGTTCTGCCTCATTTAGTCATTGTATTTGTTAATTTATATTGATTTGAGAAGCCTCATATCAGGTGGAAGTTTTGGGCATTAAAAGGGCTAAATCACAATCTTTGATTACGTGTTTAAGTTCTGAGCATTCAGGTGACAAGTTTGCCGAGGTGTTTGTTACGCAGCATTCTAGTTCCAGGTTGTATTGAGTTGAATTGAATCATTGAAGGCTTAAATACCATATATGTATAAAAGATCTCAGTATATTTGCAGATTTTGTTGCATTTGAGTTTCAGGTTGGATTAAGTTGAACAAGAGTCATTGAAGGCATAAGAGTTACACGGAAAATATCTCCGTATAATTGCAAGAGGGCAACTTATTTATTCTGAAGGAATCAGGCAAGTAGATTATTTGAAGGAACCATGTTTTACTGAAAGTTGAACTGCTAATCATTAGTTGATAGAATGTGAATGAAACAAGATGATGTGCTTCTCAGAGGTAAAAAGAAAGGATAAAAAAGGGTGGGGAAGTTGCATGTTGGAATTGGAAGCTTTGAATGCTGGGTTTGTGGTTTATACGTAGACATATGATGCAATCATGCAAACAAGTAACTAACTTTTCGTAGAAGTTGTATATAATCCATCTTATAACCTGCAGACATAATTCTTTTCATGCATGATAATATATTTCGTGGATGAAAGTATCTGACTTTACCCATATGTATTCTTCATGGCGAATTTTTGGCATCTATATGAGGAAAAAGCTTTCAATATATGCAAGTTCTGTGAAAGTATGTTTATTTGTTATTTTAAATAGCTTGAACTCTATATCTACATGTGAAATTGCTTTACAGATACTGAAATTCAAACATCAAAACTAGTTGGATAGTGATAATAAGCTCTAGGTTTTGTTTAGAATGATATGGTTAGACAAGCACTACTATTTGGGTAATTGGCAAAAGTATCAACAAGTGTAAAAACCCCCAAATACCAAATCTTTATTCAACAAGACAAATTTAATCCTTTATTCTGCCATCCATGGATGAGGCCACGAAGGGTGCGATTTGGGGTCAAGAATTTGTTCTTAAGGCACAAATTTGTCATGGGAGAAGTGTCATGCCCCATCTTCAGCCATTCATCTATGGCCTCCAATTCATATGAAAAACCATCAGCTGCTACATGTGGATTTTTCATCACTTCCTGCACCCACAAACACCAGTTTCAAGCATATCAAAAATATAACCAAAACACAACTGAAGTGTAGAATTTTTTTAGGGATCTAGCATTGAGATCAACCCGGAATATGGGGCAGAGGAAAACACTTGGTACATCGTTTGTGTCTTCCATGTTCGCATTCTCATTGTTCACCACTTCAAGTCCTCCTCTAGCCACAAAATCATCAGCTTTCTTTTTCAGCTCATCGAGCTCTTCCATCACGGTTGCAATCTGTAAATCTGGGTTCACCCCACGGTTCACCGACATGCATTTCATGGATATTCCTACAAGTTCTACTGCCAATTCCAAAGGCCAATTCCCTGCTTTCTCATCCAAAACCTGAACGAGTGCGGCCCGGTCCACCGTCATCGCATCTTCAATCAACCCTGCCCAGTTCCTCCCTGTTAACAAATGCATCAACAGGACTCCAAAAGCCTGAACATCCGAACTGAGATCATAGTAATCATGGTGCTGTCTCAAGCCATAGCCACTAATCTTTGCAACAAGATTGCGGTCCAGAAGAATGTTGGAAGTAGTTAGTTGCCCGTGAACTATGGGTCTTGGCTTAGCCAAGTGCAGGAAGACCAACCCCATAGAAACTTCACGAGCTATTCGGATCCGATCGTACCACCCAAGGACCCGGTTTTTGTTCGTCTTCCTACAGTTTCTTCGAGGGGAAAATAAAATGTCTCTCAAGCTACCGTTATGCATGTATTCGTAGATTATGCATGTCAGCTCCGAGCAGAATCCCATCAGAGCAACCAAATGCGGATGTCGTATGTCATTAAGAAGCTTCACCTACATATATGACATTATTCACTCTTTTATTACACTAAACCTATGCATCCTATGCAATCACCAATTCAGTTGGATCCAATTGTAATAATTAAAGAAAGAAGTCATACCTTAGCTTGAAAATCTTCAAGAGATGTTCCATTAACAGAACTGAGCATCTTGATAGCAACCGTTGAATGATTGATCCGTCCTCGATAAATGTTTAACCAATCACCACATGATTTTAACCGTAAACGCTCCGAGAAACTATCAGTCGCCAATCTGATATCCTCAGCCGTGTATTCTCTAAAGCTACACCTTAACTCGCTTGATCTTGCAACCATTCCAAGTGCATCTTTTTCTCTACAAAACTCTATTCGACGTCGAAAAACATCCCTTTGTCGCTTCAATTCCTCGATTTCTCTTACCATCTCGGCTCTTGTGACTTCACCCTTCTCTAACTGAGCCTCAGCAGTTGCTCTTGCCTTGTTTGATACATGGAGTTTGTTTGAAAGTTCAGCTTGGAGTTCCTTCAGTGAATTAAGCCTACTTTTTCCCTCTTCAACATCTCTTGTTACTTCATAAAGTTTCTCTTTTTCGGTGTCCAATATGCTCTTTATCTCTAATTGTTGTGTGACCTCTTCTTTTATCAGAGTTTCCAGTTCTTCAGCCTAAATAAACATAAATGAATTTAAGACACCAAATCAAAAAAATAATTATTATTTTTAAGTTATCAAGAGCTTGGGTATACCCTGGTATTGCATAGAATAATAGCCCATTTGGCTTTATCTTGTCTTTCAGCATCAGCCTTTGCTTCTTTCTTCTTCAAATGAATACTCTCATGAGCTTCATTTATCTTACATTGCACAACTTCCATTTCTTCTGCATCATTCTAACAATGGGATATGATTGTCAGAAAATCACTGTCTCGGATAATAATTATAGAATTGTGTAAATAATTATAACAGGGCTTTCAAATCCAGACGGGACCAAACATAGTTAATCATCCCATCACTGTCATATGCCTCTATAGTCAAGAAACAAACATAGATAAGATAGAAAAAGTAAAAGATATTGTAGCAAAAAAGGATTAGTTAGGGATAAAACAAAAAATTCTAATTGCTACAACATTATCACCACAAATTCTAGAGGAAAAAAAACATTGACTATGATCTCATCTCACCATGTTGGAATTTGTGTTTTCTGGTGTGTCCTGCAACAGATCATCACTCTCCTCGTCCAAATTCAAAGACAACAAATGCTGGAAATAATTTTCAAGCTCCTGTACGTTATTTTCCCACACCCACCGATTCTTGGCTGAATCCTGGTTAGTCGATGGAGGGCATGAACACTTTTGGCGTCTGATCAGAGGGGAACTTTCGCTGAAAATTCTTCCCAACAAGTTTCTAATGTTTGGTTTTTCTCTTATTTTTGCAACCATGGCTCCTCGGTCATCCTCCATGTTTCCACCGAGGACCACCAATTTGCCGCCACATATAATGTATAGGTCACAAAAACCAGGTTTGTTTTGATGAACATAGAATGCTCCACTTATTGCACTATTTGATCTCCTATGGTGGAATGAAACAATTCATGGGAAAGTCCTAACTTGAATACAAAACCAGTGAGAATTCGAAATTTAAGAAATTTTCCATACCAGGATGAGGATTTCATGAATGTCATTCCCATGACAAGTTTGCCAATTTCGAGTCCAGACATCAAATCTAGTATGAGCTTGTGTACAGGTTCATCATATTTCTCAACTTTTAATATCTCAGCTTTTACCTATGAAAAAAAGCCCCAGAAAATAAATGGCAACACAGTAAAAGCTAAATAACTAATAAAAAGACCATAGCCATAAGCAAATAGAACAAAACCTTGCCACAGAAAGCTATGTACTTGGAAAGTAACTTGTCTGTCTTCTCTTGCTCATACTTCCTCAATATTTCCAGCTTTTCTTCGCTCACGGCCCCGGCCGGAAGCTTTCCGACTGGCGAAGAAGAAGAAAAAGGGATGATCAAATGAAGAAAAGAAAAAGAATTGAACTAAAGGTGTTTGGTTTTTGAACTTACATGGGGTATAAACAAAGTCCTTGGAAAGGTTATAAGAAACATGGAGGAGGACTATGGAGAATGGTTGGGAGCTCCATTTTCTTAGTGTCCAAGCCAACGTCTTATATCCATCTCGTATATCGTTTCCAACTGCAACATAAACCTTTTCCGCTTGAGTGTCCATGGGTGATCTCAGACGATTCATGTCTCAAACTCAAACAGCCATGCAAACGAAACTGGGAATGGAATTGGAGGAAAAGGAAGTTGAATTTCGTTGTTTGATTTATGTTTTTGTCAAATGTTTGTTGACAAACCCAACTTATAGATGTTTTCAAAGAAGGAAAGAACATAGGTGTCTTAAAGAGAGTAGGACGGCTAATTTGGAGCTTAATGTATGTCTGTATGTATGGACGGGTTTAAAGAACTTTTAATTTGATGAGAACATTGTACTGTTCGAGATTCATTAATTGGTCGAGCGATTAAAAATATATTTATTTTCTGGGCAATGTTATATCTATTCACTGAATCATCTACCCAGCTGAGGTGAGACATGAAATACTTAATAATATAATATATTCTTAATATACAATTTTCAAAACAATAAATGTAATACAATTAATGCATTTTTTAACAATAAACAATTTTCAAGATTATAAATATAATACAATTAATATATTTGTACACAATAAATAATTTTTAAAAATATAAATGTATTCTAATTAATATTTTATTTTTTTAATATAATAACAAGAGAAACTTAGCTAACTCAAATACATTTTAGTATGTAATAATAACATGATGCAATTACTCCAAAATCCAAGTATGTTATTTTTTTCCAATCAAATTAGAAATAAAATATTATATATGAACCATGAAAACCTATGAATTCAAGCTTTGTCTCACTTAATTTCTCTAAAAACGCAACCCCTTAAACTTATTCATTTCGTTCATCTACTGTATGCTACGAATGAAAGGACAAACTTTAATTATTTTCTTAAATTTTTTTTATCTCTATTACCCTTTCATGTTTCTCAAATTCCCCTGATACTATAAGAGAACCATTTCTCGAATTAAGTATTTAAATCTAAAAATTGGGAGGAGAAAATGTCTTAATTAATTTAAACTAAAAATGAGCTAAAATATCATTATACTAAAAACTTTTGGAGGGACAACAACCCCTCCCACCTCATGAGTGGCTACATTCCTTGTAACAATGGTACCAAAATTCAATCGACAACGACTGCATTTTTATTTAGCGTAAGACATTTGAAAATTCAAAAGAAATTTCAATATAATCAAGGGTAAAGTATCAAAATGATCACCGAACTTTGTTAAAAAGAAGGTAATTAAACTTTTAAATGTTACAAAATGATAATTAAACTTTATGTTTTGTAACAAATTGGTAATTTCTCCGTTAAATACTTAACGTGACTATTATAAAACTTTGTATATTATCACATTTAGTCCTTCATATTTATTCATTCAATCAATTTAGTATTAATTTAAAAAAACTTCAATAAATCTAACATTATTATTTACACATGCTTTCAATTTGGTCCTATTTATAATTAGAAGTAATCGGTAACTCTAGGTTATAATTAGAGCTTTGTAGCAACTGTTGTTACCTTGTGGATGGAAATTCCCCCAAATTTGGATTGAATTCCCAACGAGTTTCGATCTCAAAACTACATTTCTTTTGGTGTCTAATCCAGAAGTAATTCTTTTTGGTGTAAACAACACCCAAATTTATTAATCCAAACATATCCCACACTGGAAGCAGTCTAAATAGTTTTTTAAGTACACACATGAAACAGAGGCCATAGACCCACAATGATATGGTTAAACAATTTTTTTTTAAAAAAAAAACTTTGATTCATTTTGATTACAAAAGCACGATCATCCCAATTATAGTCGGCCTTGTTATTTCTTAATGAATCAATTTATTGAATATTATTTCTAATTATAAATAGGACCAAAGTGAAAGAATATGTAAATAATGAGGGTTAAATTTATTGATTTCTTTCGAATTAGGGTTAAATTGATTGAATATGTAAATATAAAAGACTAAATGTGTTATTATACAAAGTTTCATAACAGTCACGTTAAGTATTTAACGGCCAAGTTACCATTTTGTTACAAAAAATAAAGTTTAATTGCTATTTTTTAATATTTTAAAGTTTAGTTACAATTTTTTTAATAAAGTTCAATGACCATTTTGATACTCTACCATATAATCAATATCGTGTCAATATCAATCCAAAAAACATCTGAGAATTCAAAAGAATACGCAATTTAGTATAACACGACTTTTTGTACGATATATGTTAATAATTTAAATGTTGTATTTAAAAATATGATTTTATCTTTTATACACATGATGTTTGAATCAAGTTAATTATCGATTCAGAATATTATTTCTATTAACATATACTTATAGTTGAATTTTTTACACCTAATAAATAGTTAAATAATATTAATCTATACAAATTTTTACGTGCATAATACATGAATAAAATATAAATTATAAAATTTTAAAGGGTTCAAATTTAAAAATTATTATTTAAGGTCAAAGAGATGAATTAAAAAAAGATCTTTTAAAATTTTGAATGGATGAAGCAATTGTGATTATCAGTTAAAATTTAGTGTGAAAAATTTTAATGTTGATTTTAAAAGGGTCATTAATTTATTAATTTTTACACTAAATTTAATGAGTTTAACAACCCAATATGTCATGTCAGCTGGGTCATTTACTCGGTGAATAAACAAAATTTTATCCTTATTTTTTTTATTTTATATAAATTTAAATTTTAATATTTACCTTAAAAATATAATACACGTCTACTTAATCAAAAACATCGTAAAATATGATAATTAAAAAAAAAAACATTGTTCCAAATACAATTGGATTATACGGTAACACAATCCATTCACGCGTTTACCTATTCCAATTTCTTGGAAATGATTTCTTCTTAATATAAAATTAATCACATCAATTTTAAACAAGGGTTAATTGCATACCTTCCTTTAAATTTTAAAATGTTCTAATTGAATCTTTAAAATATTAATTTTATATCTAACGAGTCATTTTATTAATTTAACATCGGTTCGAGTGTTAAATATCAAGTCAGATATAAATGATATAAAACATATTCGAAATACATAAATCAAAGTTTAAATGCATATATACCCACTACATGAACAATTGAACCTGATGCGTAAAAATAAAAAGGATAATGTCATTAAAATGTTGGAGGATTTTTCTCTTTATTCTTCTTACACATCATATGTTAAATTGTTCATGCAATAAATATATACACGTTTGAAATTTAATTAATATATTTTACGCGATTTAAACTAATTTAACATCGGTTAGATTGATGAATTGATAAAATCAATGTAATATTGAGAAGTTAAAAGAATAATTTAAAATTGAAAAATTAATTTAAAATTTGAATCATAATTTAAACTGTATAGTAAATAGTAATTGGGAGTTTTTTTTTATATCGAAAATAGTAATTGGGGAGTTCGGGAAATAGGAAATATCCTGTTTTTATGTTGAAAATGACAAATACTTTGGGAGTGTAAACTTGCAACTCTTCCCACTTAGCTATCCGACAAACTAATAATGTTTCAGCTTCGCGATAATTTTGGTGAATCGTATCATAAGAAAGCAATTAGTCAATTGTGTTGTTGTCATTTGTCAATTGTTATGCATCACAATCATTTCCCTCTCCTTTTTCCTGTTCGAAATCATTTTGTTCTTTGTATTATTATTGTTATTATTATTATTATTTAAAAAATAAGTGTTTAAATTATATCTCATGTTAATTTTAGATGTTTAAAATTTTTCTTCGGCTTAAATAAAAAATAAGTGCTCAAATTATACTACTTTTGAATTTTAGGTGTTTAAAGTAATTTTTTTTGTAAAAATATGTACCTAAGGTTTCAACTGTTATAATTTTAGGTGCTCGGCCATCAGTGACCGTTTTAAAAAATTAATGTCCGATCAAAACTAGCACGTGACATGAATATTATTATTTTTTTAAAAAATAATTTTTTATAAAAAATCCCCAATATTTTAAAAACCTTCAAATCAGTCCTTAAATCCCTAAAAAAACAAATCCTCAAATCATCACCGTTGTGCCGCCGATCGCCATCGCTGACCCACCCTTTCGGTCGCCGGACCCAACTAATCATTCCCCCAACGTGCCGTCGCCAAAAATTGATGAACGGTGTGCCAATCGAACGGATTTTTAACATTCGTTGTTCAATGTTCAACTGACACATCGTTCGTTGGTTTTCGGCTACGACACATTGGGAAAATGATCGGCTGAATTCGATGACTGAAATGATGGGGTCGGCGACAGCAACGATGATGATATGGGGATTTAAGACTTAAGGATTTGGGGACTATTTTAAAATTTTTTAAGATATCAAGATTTTTTAAAAAATTTAAATTATCTAAAACAAAAAAGTAATTAAAAGAAATTATAAATTAAAATATGACACATGTCAAATTTTTATTTGTTAATGAATTTTTTTAACGACAGTTAAGTACCGCACACCTAAAATTATAACTATTAAAATTTTAGACACCTAAAATTCAAAAGTAGTATAGTTTGGGCACTTATTTTTCATTTAAGCCTTTTCTTTTGACAAAAATAAATATTTAACGGTTTTTCTATTATCATTTCAAGTATTTGATTATTAACAATTGTTTAAAAAATACGTTATTCAATTAATACTTGACACATTGCGTTAATTTTAAATTTTAAAAAAATTAAAATTTTAATTTTTAAAAAATTTTAAAATTCTCAAAAACTCACAATTCCTTAAAATCCCAAAGGCACAAATACTCACTGTCACAACCACTGAGCTCACCGCTTCAGTCCCTAATTTCTGAATAAATTGTGAAAAACATAAATAGTTAAGAGTATCCATAAATTGTCAAGACATGATTTTTACATTCAACGAGATCATTTAAGAACCAATTTGATATTATTTTTAGAAGGTATAATGGTTTTTTTAAAAAGAATAATTTTGGATTGTTCCGTTAAACTTTTAGTGTTTAAGGTTGCGTTATCGTTAAAAATAGTTTTAAATAGATAAAATATTTATTTTAATTATTGTTTTTGAAAATATAAAAAATGATAATACAAATAATGATACGCGAGTAATTTTATTCAAAAATGATTTTGAAAAGTAAAAAAATTATAAATTTTGTTATGGATATTTATCTATATAGATGTTTATCATGATAAGAATTTTATCAAAGAGATTTGACTTACTTTATCATTAGGAATGTTATCTACATTAATTAGAGTTTAATGTATTATGTACTTCTTATGCCTATAAATATATGATTTATTGAAGGCATTCTACACTCATGCCAATATTAAAAATAATACAAATCTCTCTCTTTCTCTCATCTCTTTGTTCTTTATTCTTGTTCGTTGTTCTTTTTTATTTTATTCACAACGCGTTATCAGCACGAGACTCTAATCAACTGAGGTCTTCATCGTTCGAATCTAAAAGAAGTTATTTTGGAAAGAATTTGATTATAGGATGAACTAAAGATAAGTTTTTCCCTTATTTTTTTAATTACTGATTATCTTTCTTTTTATATTTTAACTTGATTTTTTTAATTTTTTGAAAGGCATGAAAGCATGTTTGATTGTATTCGACGAATCCCAAAGAACCATGAGTAATATGATTATTTTTAAAGGATTTTATGTCATTAATTAGTAATATGCTTATTTTATATATTATATATATTTATATAAGGTTATAATATATATCCTGTTTGGAAAGTTATATAAGGTTATAACATATATAATGTTTTAAAATTAAAAAAAAAACAACAACAACGAGGGAAAACAATGATTTGCTCTTCTACACTCTTTGAATTATTGGTTTATCTATGATTATTTTGAATTATTGGTTTATCTATGATTTCTATCTGATTTTTTTTATAGATGTATATGGATTATTTTATGAATATATTATTATGTTTATTTTATTGATATGATTTGATGTTTTTAACCATGTTTTGAGTTTTATATGTGTTTAAATGGCTTGGAAAGAGACAAGACATAAAAAGGATATGAGAATTTGTCTTGGTCATTGTTATGTCTTCATTGTCTTCGGAAGAGAAATCAATATCGGTAAACTTTACTTTTATTTTCATTCTTTAAAATATGATTTTAAAGTGCGATAAATCATGGTGATTTTGCTCCAAAGCAGTAATTCTTCTACGTCGGAAAAACTCGACTATTGACTTCTCCCAAGTTCAAGTTACAAAAAACTCGTCTTGATCCAAAAAGTTTTATGGGAGGCATTCCCTGGAGTGAATGCAAGCATGTTGTTTATTCCATACGATTATTGGATCTGTTTCATCCCCTGAAGTGAATGCAAACATGGTAAATCACTATTCAATTGGTAACATTACATAAATATAATTCAAGTATATTGGTTGGACATCCCGTTCTGCGAGGCTAATGTCTCAAAGGAGGTTTTTAAAGGACCTTGTGAACTGGTTTAACAATGCTGCGTACGAGAATTAAATCTTTGTTCTCTGTGACGAGGATATGTTAATAAAAATATACTCCATTTTTCACAACAAATAATGTTGTCCTCAGACACAATATCGTGAAAAATATTTTAAAGGCCCACTGGCTCTACTCCATTCCCTAAAGTAAATGTGAGATTATATTATGGAAAGAATAAATATCACATTAATAGTTGTGGTCGTGGTCGAGCCTATGAATATAGACATGGAAAATATGGTTATTTTAAGAATACTTCTACCCACCGGTAGTGAGGTTATAAGGATGACAAGAGTGATATAGATGATTCTAAGAAAGTGAAATCCTTTTTATTACCAATGTGATGTTATAAACCATTGGTCTCGTACTTGTCGTACGCTGAAAAATCAACAATCATTGAATGATAAAGGAAAAAAAATAGAAGCAAATTTTGTTTGCGAAAAATGATGAAGATGATATTGGTCCAACTTATCTGGACAATGTTGGTTCAACTTATTTGGACGTTGTTGATTTCCTTATAAACCTCGAAGGGAATAAATCATCTTCTAATTATTCTCATAACTTTGAAGAGAATTATTTAACTTTTTATTTATTTTGCTTTATGTTTATTTACTTTACGCATTAATTATTTACGTTTTATATTTATATTTATATTTATATATTATGATATTTATTTATTTTGTTTAACATGATTACTTATCAAATACAATTTATGGTGACGATTTATGCTTAGCAGAAGCATAAGATATATTTTCCCATTTAAATGCAAGGGAAAAATATGAGTACTATATCTCAAAGTACTGAAAATATTGATGCTCCAAAAGAGCAATAAGTTCTTGAGAGAAAGCACATTTTGAAAAGTATAGTATTGCGAATATTGTAATAATTACCGCTAATGATAATGATATCGTCACCACTAGAAGTGGAAATTTAAAGAGAGCAATATGAGTTCACAAAATAATCATTCGGGAACTATAGATAACATATGTTATCAATTGGCATTTGAAATAAGCCAATGTAGATATAAGCTCTGGTAGCCAAAAAGTCAGTTAAAAGTTCTAGAAGAGTTATATATTGCTACCAAAAGAATAATTTCCATTGGAATCTCCGAAAGAGCTAAATATATTCCTATTCAAAGGAACAATTTTTGGTGGACATTGTATTATCAAGTTTCAAAGAAATTTGTACCATACATGTACAAGTGATATTGAATCACATGTTTTGGTAAACCAAAAGTTTACAAATTGAGGAATATATATATATACATGTATATATAGTTGGCATGATCGGTTAGACCATCCCGATCAATAGTGATGTGAAAGCTATTGATAATTATATGAACATTTATTAAAAGAATCTGAAGTTCTTGTGGTGCTTATTCTTAAAGGAATTGATTAATCCACTTATTAAAGAACATGAAGTTCTTGTGTTGCTTAAAGGAATTGGTTAAATTACACTTACTAAAAGAACCTGAAGTTCTTGTGTTGTTTGTTCTCAAAGGATTTAGTTGATCCCACTTACCAAAAGAACTTGAAGTTCTTGTACTAAAGTTGAGACTGCATGTCTTGCATATCTGAATGAAATATGGGCCTATTTATCCACAAATCTAGAAAGTTTTATATGATTTTAGTATATGCATTTACATTATTTTATCAACTTACAACCAGAAGTTTGTGAGATTGATTATAAAATGATTCAGATTATGCAGTTAGACTATTCGTCTTGCAAAAGCTAGTGGGTTTATATTTTAGGCTATATCAGTTATTACAAAGCATATTGATTATGAACAAAACAGTTTAGCAAAATTTTGATTGGATGTCTCCTCTTTGATAGCTAAACTATGAGAACAAAACACTTATATGGTATTTCCACATAGCAACACTTAGACGCATCAAGCTAATGAGTTATAATAAACTCTCCATTATGACTGGTTTTTGGTCAGAAGCCATATATTTCCTATTTTTTGAATTTTTGAATGTGCGATATATAGTTGAATTGCTCCACCACAACGCACAAAATGGGTATATAAAAAGGGTTGAGAATATATATTGAGCATGAGTCTTCTTTTATGTTTAAACATTAATTGGAGAATCATTTATGACATGATTTTTCTCAACATCAGGGGGAGATAACACTCAGCTGGATAAAGGAAAATGAATTATCGTTATCTAGATCCCCGTACATGAACTAGAAGTTCATAAGATAATTCATGTTATTACATGTCAACTGCCACACATATTTGCTGACCCAATGAGAGTAACTAAGTCTCATATACCAGCTGAAATGCTCTACATTTGAATTACATGTTAGAACGAATGGATGAAAATCATGCTTGGAGCATGATAATTGAAATTGGTTCCAATGATCAAAATTCTCGTAAATAGAAAGTAGTATGAGATGGTCATATATTGGAGGCGGGTGCTCCTGAAGAGACCCAAGACATAAATAATAATAAAACTCTTGAAGAGTTTCAAGTACATGAAAATAAAGATTGAAAATTTGAAGAGATTTCGATGAGTTATGTCACTACGAGAATGGAACCGAAATAGAAAAGTTGTCGACATCGATTTTTCAAATAATGTTTCTATAGAATTAAAGGAGCAAAATGAGAATCGTGTATAGAAATCTATTCAAAAGTATAGATATTGAATTGGCCAATGTAGAAATCTATTCATGGTGGATGCAATTACTTTGGCAGTTATGAAATATTTTATAAGCGTCTAATTATTTTGTGGATCCATATTTATCCTTGAAAGATTTAAAATGATAGAAGCATTTGAAAATTTTTGAGGAAATTTATTTAGACATGTCCCATTGAATAATTTATATTTTGGCGCATTTGGTATAATCACCTTAGTGAGTACTAATTGAGGAAATACTATAAGAATGATCATATTTCCTTATATATTTTGTAAAGGAATTTGGATCAAGATTCATTATATTATTAGAACTCTTGAAGAGCTTCAAATTTGAAACTAATGAAGAGCTTTCAAAGTATGAAAATATTTGAGAAAAAGAATCTTGAGATGGGGTTTTGTCTCGACCTAAAGATCGAGCACTTAAATATGTGTTTTTGTCTATGAATTGACACATGCTAAAAGAATCATAACGAGATTCAATATGAATAAAGCATATCCATTGAGTACCCCAATAATTGTAAGATTGTTGGATGTGAATAAAGACAACTATATCTCTTCTTGGTCTTGAAGCACCATATCTTAGTTGGTCCAAAAGCACTAGATTTTAGTTGCTCTAAAAATATTATCTAAGTGCAACAAGATCATTTTTAGATCTTTAAAACTTGATATCTCTTCAAATCATGTAATTGTTATACACAAGACAAGCTAAAAATGTTTTTGGCTAAGACCATTGACCCAACATATCCAGAAGATATGTGATTTACTTTCACAAGATATGTGCAAAGCTATATTGTGCAGAGATAATGCAAGATGTATATCTCAACTGAAAGGTGGGTAATCATGGAACATATTACTCCAATTTTTCATCCCTCATGATTTTTAGAAAATAGTATTCAAGATTGAATTATGAATATTCAAAGATCTTCTGTGGTGTTTTCATGAGGGGAGTAAATACGCGTTGCACTCTTTTTCCCTTGACCCAGGTTTTTTCGTAATATGTTTTCCTCGTAAGGTTTTTAATGAGGCAACATGTTATGCGTATCAAATATGTGTGTACTTTTTTTCCTTCAGTAAAGAATTTTTTTCCCACTGGTTTTTTATTTTAGTAAGGTTTTAATGAGGCACATTATCTTCATAGACATTCAAGGGAGAGTGTTATGAATATTTATCTATATGGATGTCTATCATGGTAACATCCAAGGGGGAGTGTTATGAATATTTATCTATATGGATGTCTATCATGATAAGAACTTTATCAAGGAGATTTGACTTACTTTATCATTAGGAATATTATCTACATTAATTAGAGTTTAATGTATTATGTACTTCTTATGCCTATAAATATATGATTTATTGAAGGCATTATACACTCATGTCAATATTGAGAATAATACAAATCTCCCTCTTTCTCTCATCTATTTGTTCTTTATTCTTATTCGTAGTTCTTCGTTATTTTATTCACAACAAATTTTGGTTTTTCAAAAGTTGTTGAAAAACACATTCGGCCTAAAAACTAGGGATGTAAAAAAACTGACCCGACCTGCAAAACTGATCGAAACTGATGTGAATCAGAACTGCTTGTGACCCGAAAGACTGGTGATCCGAAACCGATTCGAGTTTGAACTGGTGTTGACCTGAAACCAAGTTAGACCCGAAAATTTTGGATCTGAACTCGACCTGCACCCGACCTGAGAATGACCTTAACCCAAATTCAACCTGATAATGTGATAACCGAACCTGACCTGCATCTGACCTGATATGAACCCGAACCCGAGATTATCCTAGTAAATAACTGATATTACCCGACCTGTTATCAACCTGGCCTGTTATGGACCTGATCTGTAATTGACTCAACCTGTTAATGATCCGACTTGTTATTGAACTGATATGATATTTACCTGCTTTGGTATTTATTGACTTGTAAGTTGTAAGTTACAAATTTACAATTGGTAGAGTTGTAACTTGTAAGAATATGAATTTACTATATTAAAATGTGAGAAAATATATCTTCACAATTTAAGGTACATGATCATTAAATTAATAAATTTGTTTAGGATCATTAATTTATTTGTTATAGAAAATATTAATTATGGTCACTAAATTAATAAACTTGTTTCCTAGATTATGATCATTATATTAAAGTTTTAATTAAAAGTTTATAACCATTAGGTTAATAAGTTTAGTTCATGATTATTAAATTTATTATATTAGAAAATAGATTATGTAAAATGACTTTAAATATCAATAAGTTTAATTCATGATTTTAATATATATATATAATTAAACGTGATTTTACTTATGAGCTGTGAACTTGTGAATTGTGATAATAAAAATAATAATATGGGATAGTAACTTTATAAATTAAGGGGCAGATTATATAAAATGACTTTAAATATCAATAACTTTATAAATTGTGATTTTAATTAATGATTGCACCTTATTAATATCAAAACATGAGAAACTTTATAAATGGGATAGTAGCTTCACAAATTCTGAAACTATGAAACTTTATAATTGTACAAATTAATTTTATTACAATTTAGTACACTAAAATAACAATTAAATCAACTAAATAAATTTATGTTAAAATTTAAGCTTTCTGATCTTATAGCAAAAGTTTTACAAGGCTAAAGCCCGACTTTGCTATTAGAAATTTCTTCATCGAGCTTTTATTTAGGCTGCCAACATAATTAAGTTTAGGGCAACTTTTTAGCTTTAAAAGCTGAAATGCCACCAGCCAATTCAATCATAAGCAACTAACAACTACTTAGACTACAATTTAAATTGTAAATTCAGCATCCAGACCAGTCCATGGGCAACAAGCAGCGTCAATTTAGCATTCAGATTTCAGTTCAGACCGCTGTAGGCAGCAAGGAACAATTTATCATTCAGACCAATAAACATTCCAGTGGTAAACATATCATGCATTTGAAAGAGTAAAGAAATAAAGGTAATAAAACAGTTTCAATGGTAAACATTTCATACCAGACACCAGTGTAGGCAGCAGGCAGCAAGCATCAATCTAGCAAGCATCAAAACAGTCAAAGCCTCAAAGGCACCCTACAAAAAGAAAACATAAAATCATTAATAATAATAAACAATTTGAAATAAAGATAATAAAAATAAAGTAAACCATATATTTACCTTTAAAGGGTAGAATCATTAACCACAGTAAGATATTCCTCATCCCTTTCTTCCGGTTCGAAACCATACAACCAGTTTCGAGTTGTTACACAAATTTCAACATTTTTAGGTAAGAGTTTAGCTCTCAACTTGTTCAAGATTTGACCCCCAAGCTAAAGAAAGATTCTGAAGCAACAAAAGTAATTGGAACGGCCAAAATATCTCTAGCCATGCGAGCAAGTACCGGATAAGAAGCACTTTGTGTTTTCCAATACTCTAAAATATCAAATTCAGAATCTTCACTACGAGGGACAAGGGGTAGATTAATGTAGGTTTCAACATCAAAACTTTCACTCCTTAAAGCAGCTAGATTAACATCAAAACTCTGAAAAGACAGAAATAAACTAATTTAGTATTTAAAAAATAGAATACAAGTAATTCAAATAAAAAAAATATGAAAACTAAATTATGAAATCTAACGTGAAATAGAGCAGATTTTTTAAATGGTCGAGGTCGACTAAAACCAGACCCACTTGTCACTTGAGTTGTGTTACTTTGGACAAAAGAAGAAGAACCAGATACAGATTTTGAATAATATATATAAATTAACTCATTATAAATGGCAGTTACCCTTCGTTGAACCTCATCGTCTACATAAAGAACACTGTACAACTCTTTCAAAAGTTGTAATTTATATTGAGGATCAAGCAAAACAACCAAAGATAGAATCATTGAGTGATCCGCCTAGTATTTTTCATATAACTCTAGCATAGGTCCTACCATTGCAGAAATACCTTGGAAAGGATCATTGTGAGGATCACACAACAACTTCTCAATTGCAACAACGTTAGTCAAGTACAAGTTAGCTGTTGGATACTTAGATCTAGAAAACAAAGTGGTAATTTCATAAAAAGGCTCTAGAAAATCACAAATCATCTGAATAGTTTCCCACTCAGAATCACTAATCATATCAAAGTCATTTTTCCTATTAACAAACAAGTTAATGGCTAACTTAGCATCAAGTGCCCTATGAATCATTGAGTAAATAGAGTTCCATCGAGTAGGAACATCCAACAACAACTTACCACAAAAAAATAATCACAGTCTGCCACAGCTAATTCAAAGGCACAAAGCCTAGAATCAGAAGAATCAATAAACTTCACAATTTCACGCAATTTAATAACAGAAGAATCAATTACCTTCAAACCTTTTTGAACTATCAAGTTCAAGATGTGAGAAGCACACCTTATATGAAAATACTTACCATTGCATGGAAGATGAGAAATGGCATGCAAATCATCTTTAAGGCGCTTAACCATTCTATCATTTGCAGATGCATTGTCAAGAGTTATGGTAAAAGCTTTTTTTCAAGACCCCACTCATATAACATCTTTTTAACAAACTTATAAATTGACTCACCATCACGAGGTGGAGGAAATCGACGAAAATTTAATATTTTAGACTGTAGTTTCCAGTTATTATCGACATAATGTGCAATGTGAGCAAAATAAGAATGTGAAGTGCAGGTAGACCAACCATCACATGTAAAGCAATTCCTGCTTGAAACAGAATACATTGAATCAAGTAGATATTTTTATGCTTGTCAGGCTCAATCATGCAATATTTAGTAATAGTATACCTAGAAATATCCTTCACACTAGCATTAAGGTAATGATGCAAAGCCCTCATTTTTTCATGCTCAACCATACTCAAAGCATAACCATGACATAGAATAGCATCAACAAATAATTCACAGTACTTATTTTGATCAAAAGTAGCTAGCATACCAGGATTTTTAGCAAGATAATTTTTATAGGCTTGGCATTTATCAGTATGTCTTTTAGGGTTAGATGTACCAATATAAGAGTCTACTTTATACCTTTTAGTTTGACAATACTTACATTGGGCATAAAGACCACCTTCAGGAGCCTTGATGAAGGTATAATAGTCCCAAACAAGAGAAGTTATACTCCCGAACTCTGTTGAACTTGCAGCCTTCCTCTTAGATGAACTAATGCCATCAACTGCTTGGGAAAGCTGATCATTTACATCCTCTTGAAAAAAAATTACATTAGTACATATATAAAATAGAATAACTGAAATAGAAACAAAAACAGAAACATTGAAACATAATTTACCTCTTTCGGAGAGTTGATCATTCTGGCTTCTTTCCACGTGTCCTACACAATACAAAAAATAGAAACATAAATAAAAACCAACATATCACAAAAAAATAGAAACATAAATACAAACATGAAAAGAATTTTTACTTGAAAAGTTCATCTCAAAAGACTGACTATCCATTGAACCTTGAAAATAAATCAAAAAAGACAGATTTAAGGTTTTGAAATAGATTTTATCAAAAACAGAAAAAGAGGAAGAACATGTATGTAAAAATCAAAACAGAAACTCAATGATTTAATCCTTGTACATGACATTGTTAAACCAATCCCCAAGGTCCTTTAAAAACCTCATTTGACACCAGTAGCATAGCAGGACAGGATGTCCAGCCGATATACTCGGATTAAACCATTGAAACAGAACCCATAACATATATATAGAAACAATGAAACAAAAAAATACAGAAATCGAAAAAGGAACTGAGAGAGATCAGATTCAGAGATATACCTGAGAGATGAGAGAGAGAACACAGTTAGCAAAAATGACAAGTTAACACAAACAACAAAAAAATAGAAATCCAAAAAGTAACTGAGAGTGTTACCTAACTTACCCAAACCAACAGAGAGGCTGAAAGCTTTAGAACCAGAACCCATAAATGATAGAGAGAAGGGAAGCTTTAGAGTCTGAGAGCTTTAGTTTAGGGTTTTTAGTTTCTGGAAAAAAAAGTTTTTGGAAATTGAAGGGTTAGAGAATCTGAAGAGGTTAAAGGAGAATATGGATGGATTTGAAGAAGTTGAAGGGATTAGAGAAAGAAAATGAAAAGATTTTAGGGATTAGAGAAATTTTTAGGGTAGAACATAAAAAATTTAGGGATTAGGGTTTGGAAGAATTAAAAAAGGGAAAGTGGAAAAACAAAAGGTTGTTCTTAAGAAAATTTGGGTTTTGATCGAGCAGAAATAAGTTTGGGATGGGTTTGATGTTTGTATAAGATCTGGAAGGGTTTTATCGAAGAACGAGGATGAACTGGGTTAAAGTTCAAGGGTTTCAATCGAAAATGGAGATATTTTTTGGGAATAAGAGATTTATCCTAGAGAGAAAGCAGAGAATCTAGAGAGAGAATGAGAGAGGAAATTTGGGCAGAGTTTTGGTGAGAGAAAACTAAAATGAGAAAATGGGAGGTTTTTGGTTTTTTAGGGTTTATATAGAACGTCAGGTCGGGTTAAAAGATCCGCACATTGTTATACGGGTTGTGCCTAACAATTCTGATCTCGCTCCGCTAGCACGCTTATTGTATATTTGTTTCAATTTAGTCCTTGTCACTTTGAAATTGAGCTTAAAAGTTTGTTTTGTTTTCAATTTGGTCCTTATTTAATTTAAAATCAGGTTTGGGGTTTAGTGTTTGGGGTTACTATTTGGGGTTTATGGGATTATTTTAGGGATAAGGGGTTTAAGGGCTAAGGTTTAAGGTTTATGGGTAAAGTTTAGGGGTCAAGGTTTGAGGTTTATGGGTAATTGGGTATAGTTTAGGGGCATACAAACATACATACGTACGTACATACATACATACGTACGTACATACATACATACATACATACATACATACATACATACATACATACATACATACATACATACATACATACATACATACATACATACATACATACATTCATACATACATACATACATACATACATACATACATACGTACATACATACATATATACATACGTACATACATACATACGTACATACGTACATACATACATACATACATACATACACGCACGCATGCACGCACGCGCGCGCACACACACATTGAGTGATTAATTACCCTTTAGATTCTCACTCATTTTAGTCCCATTTTTTATTCTTTAGTTTTAATTTGATTCATTTTAGTCCAAATTTTAATTTAATATGATTAATTATAGTTTTATTTTGATCCATTTTAATTTTTAGTCCCTAAATTAATTTCATTCAATTTAGTCACAATTACTTTTAAATTTGATCCAATAATTAATTGCCCATTTGGCATAATGACATTTGTCGCTCAATTTTTTGCTTAGTGATTAATTACCCTTTAGGTCCTCACTTGTTTAAAATTTTTCAATCTAGTCACAATTATATATATATTTTAAATTATAACATTCACTTTTAAATTTTAGTTTAATTCCATTTAGTCACAATTATATATATATATATATATTAAATTGTAACATTCTGGCATTCTAAGGGATATTTTGGTTCATATTAATCCCTAAAAATTTATTTTTATCCAAAATTTACCCACAATTACCAGGCCGAAGTCTATTTGTACTCGTATGACCTGACTTAAATTTGAACCGAAACCGATATTACCCGACCTAAATTTTATTCATCAACGACGTGACCTGACCTGAACGTGGCCCGACCTAAAGTCCATCTGAACCTGAATTAACCCGTTAATTAATTGATTCAGACCCGAATCGTTTTGGCCTAAAATGAAACTTACCCGACCTGGAATTAACCCGGCCCGAACCCTAACTCAATCTGAGTTGAAATCAACCTGACAATGACCCGAATCTGAGTCAACCTGAACCCGACCTGATTCGAGTCGGACTATTAAATTGACCTAACATAACTCGTATTCGATTTGACCTGACCTGATCTGAAACCTGAACGATTATCTAATTTCACATCCCTACTCAAAACCCCCTTGTCATGCCTTACTTTTGGTCCTAAATATACTTTGAGGACTAAAATACTTCTAAAAAAGCTATTGCAAAATATGACTTAAATCAACTCCGATTAATACTTTCTCACTCGTCAATCGGCGCTTTCATTGATTGTTACTCTGGCTGCATCTCATAGCGAACATCTTTCTAAAAGTATGAAAATTCACAACCATTTTATAATTTTAAATCTTAAATATTTAATTAATTAATTTTTTTTTCGCATTTTCATCTTTCATACTAAGCAAAGCGTATGCTGAATTACGGTGGAAGTATACAACAAAAGAGGTTGGTCATATGGTGGAGTGAGACTCAACACCTCCATTTTTCTTCTGAAATCGTTATTTTGCCCAGTTAACGAACTTGTTTGAATGGGCTTATGTATAATGTATGATGCTATTATAATGTATGACACAAAATTAAGTGATCAATTATGTTAGGCGTGTCATGGGTATTAAAGTGTCATAGAAATAAAAGTGTAGATATCGTAAGATATATTTATAACTCTGTTATAATTCAATGATGGGCATAGTTATAAATATTTAATAGTTGATTTAATAATCAACTATATAAAGAGGTAGTGGTCCCCAAGAAATAGGTTAACTTGTATTACTCTTGTCCCGTCAAATAGTTTTTACTGCAAGGGCTAACCTATCTTCTTGGAAGATCACAACCAGCTTTTAGGTGATCTTCGTCAAAAGATTCAAGGTTTTCATCTATCGATTAATTCATGTACGCTTTCGCATTCAGTTTATTCGGTTTATTGTTCTTGATGATTTGACATGATAGATCTTGGGTTTAGATTTCATATCTATTATGTTTTGGTTCTACAAGTGGCATTAGATACTCGTCATGTTGAATCACTGAGAATGAATTACGTTTCTATTCTATATTGATTCGGTTTAAGGTTTTATAGATTGAGATTTATATTGAAATTTTAAGTTTTGATTAATTATGGATTTGTCTTTTTAGGGTTTTATGATTTCTCAAATCGAATCATACTAAATTGTCGATCGGATTGAAATTATTCATATGTTATGAACAGTTTTGCATTTATGTGCATTAGTTGTGAATTACAACTCATGTTTGACACTTGCAATATTCTTTTTTTTTTTGCTTTTGATGTTTTTGTTCAATATGAGGCATTTTATGCCTAGCGATTCAAGACAATTCAGTTTTAGGGTTTGATATTTAAAACGTTGTGGAATTCTCGATTACTATTCTCACTATAGATTACTCCTACTTTAATTTATTCTGAGCGGCAATTTTTTTTCTTTGGGAATTTTGGAATTGCCAATGAGAATTTTGGGTATTAATAGTAATGGAATAAATCAGTAAAGGAAATATATATATATATATATATTATACTAGAAAACATATGTCGTATATTATTATGGATCAATTTTTAGGGGCTTATGTATTAGGATTATTATACATATGATTTATTCCAAACAGAATTTCCCGTATTACACTTTAGTGCAATTGATTTATACATGTTTATGAATTTGGCTTTTGATATGTATTAAGGATTAAGATTCGAATACACGTGAGTTTAAATTGAATGAAGTTTCATGGTGCTACTGATATTGCTAATTTGTTAATTATATTCATGTTTCGTTTCTTATATTTTATGGTTATTGGAACAATATGCACTTAATTATATAATTTGGTTTTGTAATGCATTTGTTGTTATTAATATAGAATATAGATTTAATTTGGTTTGTTTGTAAATCTAGTTTAATGATCTATAAATTTTGGCATTATGTTTTATAGTAACAATAAAAATGGCAAATGCATGCTTAAGGAATATTTTGATGATAGCATCACCTAGATAACCTTATTTTAGGTTATTTTAAAAACTTAAGTATTATTAGAAATTTCAGTTTTGACTGTTACAAAATTTTAAATTTGAATATCGGTATAGTTATATTATATATTTTGAGATAAATTAATTGAAACATTAAGTCACCAAAGTGATCTCTATTGTGAAAATTATTTTATTTTAAAATATAAAAGGTCTTGCGCATGTAATTCAATTTATGTTGGTACTAATCAGCCTAAAGGAAAATTAATAATCAACA
Organism: Hibiscus mutabilis; assembly: GCA_019671005.1. Taxonomy (NCBI): domain Eukaryota; kingdom Viridiplantae; phylum Streptophyta; class Magnoliopsida; order Malvales; family Malvaceae; genus Hibiscus; species Hibiscus mutabilis. Next base: position 77,012,653 of record CM033711.1, read on the forward strand.
TTATTACATGTGTAACTGGGTAATAAACATGTGATAATTATTCAGTTTTATATGTGAGCAATAAATCGGCCCAAAGGAAGATTTCTGTTTTACATGTTCTTATTATCAATGTTTGATTACTATACTAGGATATCACTTGCAAGTTAATGATTTATCCAAAGATGAAATATTAATGGGGTGTCCGATATCTTGATATTAGGTTTACCTTTATTAAAGTTTATTATTATTTTGGTTATCTTTTAATTTGATTAAAAGATAAAATTAAGACAAATATTTTGAAACAAATAAATTCATATTTTGGCTTCGGATGTCTAATATTTTAATAGATTAGTTGAAACATAATGTCACCAAAGTGACCGCTTTTGTGTAGATTAGTTTATTTAAAATATTAAGATGATTATGGGTTTTTGTAATTCATGCGTATATTAATTGGCCCAAAGGAAATATAATATTTGGCAGAATTACAATGACAATTGTGGGGATAAATGTGTGACAATTATAAGGTATTGTATGTGAGCAATACGTTATTCCAAAGATTAATCTATTGTTTGACATGGTTTATTGTCAATGTTTGATTGCTACAACAAGAGTACTGCTTACAGTTAATATTACTGTCCAAAGACTTCATATTAATGTTGTGCTTGGTATCTTTAGGGGACTAGCCATTATTTTGAAATTTATTTGTTTATTTATGAAGATTTATGTGAGCTTGTTTTTATTTTATGTATTTATTTTTGTTTTATATTTAGGTAATTTATCTTTTTCTGTCACAATATCTGTTAATATACATTCTACACTCAAGTTTAATGAAACTAATTTCAAGGAATAGAGAAGACACTTAGATATTGTATTTGGTGGTTGTATGAACATAGACTTTGCACTAAGAAAAGACAACTTGCACCTCTCGCTATGACAAGCACGCTATTCAACTGTGAGAGTGCTTGGCAAAAGGGTAGAAAATGTTTTGTAAATGTATAAAAATAGTGCCAAGATTTAGTCTTTTGTGTGCAAGTATACATGGTCGGTAAGTAATACAACAATAAGCTAGTTATCGATCCCACAGGGATTGACCAAGGGTTTACTTGCTTTGCTTGTTTACTTGTCAAGAGAAGAAAAATGTTGTTTGATTTGAAGTTGGTTTTGAAGACGATTTAAAAGAAATGAAAATAAAACAACTTTGGCAACATAAAGGAATTCGTATGGATGATGAGCGTTGGCAGGGGATGCCTGGATTTCACGCTATTCATGCCAACCTTTAATAACGTTCTATCTTGGTTTTATTGCCGAGCAGATTAAAAGTAGTAATGCCTCTATCGATGGCAATACCCTAAATTAACCATGATAAAGCCCTATATGTCTATAGTGACGCTTATCATCAATTAATTTGATTAAGTGTCCATCTTTACTCCTAAGGGGTAGACTCACTCCCAAAATAAGTTCATCTACTTGAACATCTTATGTCGAAGCATCTCGCCTTAGTATCTAGCAACTGATAATTGCCCCTCAAGTCTATTAAGATATTAAGGTGCAATAAGCATACTATGCCAGTGGTCGCATGGCATAGAATTTGGAAAACTAAAAATAATGCCAACTGTCAAATGATAATGGATTCTGAAAACAGTTGAAGTGTGTGCCTGATAGAAAATAATACCAAAGCATATAGTTTATTAAAAACCAAACTTAAAATCAGCGTTCATCGCAAATATCCCCCAACCAACTTAAGAAAAATAGTTCATGGTTTGGGGTTCCATCCAAAAACCAAAGTCGTTTGACATCATCAAATAGAAACCAAATAAACTAAGAGAGAATGTAAGAAGGCAGCCTTTTCTCAATTCGATCTCCAATGTGTCGTCCTTTATGTGTTTGCTTGATGTCCTTTATAGAGGCATGCGTGGGAAACCCTAGGATAAGCCTTATGGTTTTAATTTGAGCGGGCTAAGGCTAATATCATCTTGAATCCTAGGGCTAATATCATCTTGACTAGGGCTGACGTCATCTTGACTAGGGCTAATGTTATTAGTCTTTGATCTTTTGCCAGTCGAGCTCAACATCGTTCGGTCCATCTGTGCCAGACCAGCTTGACATCCAATTTTTTTGCCATCCTATTTTTTTGGAGCTTGATCAAGTACTATCTTTCTGAAGTCTGATCTGGTCCTATTTTTTCGAGCTGGTATTGCCAAGGGTTCTTGGCAAAACTCTTTTGGCAGCGTATTACCAAGGATGCTTGGCATTGGTCTTCTGATCCTCTTGCTTCCTGCTCCTACGCTGCTCTGCCATGTCTACTCTACTCTGCCAAGCCATTAATGATGCCAACAAACAACCCTTCATACTGGCAAAGCCAAAAAATTCCCTATTTCCTAACTCCTTATGCAAATGCATGAATTTAACAACTAAATGTACTTAAAGGGCTAGCAAAGGCTTTGTAAAATACGCATAAAAAATTAATTTTGAGGAGTTAACACCCCTCATACCTAACTCATTGCTTGTCCTCAAGTAATGCAAATAAAAACAAAAACCGTGAAAATGTTACCTCGACAAAATTTTAATTGGAATGCCAACAAGTGTTGGCAAGCAGAATTTGGCTCTATTTCTATCCTCGGTATCTTAGTGCAGTAATGCCAAGCAGGTAATAATTCAAGTGCAACAATATAACTCTAGTCTAAGTTCATAAAGAGTGCATGATGTGTAGGCAATATGCATCAAGTATCATTTCACTCTGTCGCGACTGTTTTTGCGACCGGGAAAAAAAAGGTGTAGGAAAATAGCTCGGTGATCGATTCTTTTGAAAATCGGGATTTTTGTTCATTTAAATTCACTTAATCTTGAAATTAGGTTTTTTTCACATTAAAACCTTTATTTAATTTTAGAAAATAATTTGGAGTTGTCATCGGTCACTTTGGTAGACCGGACACCATAAAAACAACCAGAAATTCATTTTAAAATGATTTGGGTTCAGAAGTCGATTACGTGTGGGGAAGGATTAGCACCCCTACAAACGCCCGTTATCGGTACCTTTTTAATTCCACAAGGCATTTTTGAGTAATAAAATGAATTTAATTTGATCATTAATTGCTAATTGAATTTCTTTCCGAATGAGGATATCCTTTTGTAAGAAAATACATTTTTAAACGAATATGAATTTTTGAGGTGTCCAGTTACATTAGGAAACTTTGATTCATACTCAAAAATGCATCTCAACACAAAAGGTTTAAATGCATGATAAATTATTTTTTGGTCAATTTTAAGTGAAAACCTAATTAAGGCTTTAATTCATTAATTGATTAGAATTCTATGAATATCATTAATTTTTGGGCTTGTGTGATAACACCCAAATGATTGCGCACTACCCGTATTAGGCCCAAAAATAACAATATTCCTAATATTAATGATGCTAATTATTTAACCCTAATTTGAATTTTATTGAACTAATTATCCAATTATATGTAATTACCATATTCTAGGTTTAAATGAAATATTAAATATTTCACTAAAACACCCCTTTGAATAACAACACAATACAATGTGACACTAATCAACTTAGGGCATTAAAGTAATCATTTAATATTCATTCATTTTCTACAATGATCTTCCTTTTCAATTTCAGTTCATTCAAATTAAAGAACCTAATTCTAAGGGTTCTAATTATGTTAAGGGTATTTAAGGTTCTTTAAACAATTATACTACATGACTATTTAAAAGCATGCATCATACAAACAATTAAATAAGAGGCAATAAAAATAAAGGAATTAAACTGCTCAGGGCCAAATTAAATTAAATTGGAAATTAAAAGGCTGAATTACAAAGAATTAAGTGACCAATTAAAATGGAATAAACTGGAGAGCCCAAATCTAATTTCCCTAAAAGTTTGACCCAAAGCCCATTTATTTTTCGGCCCAATTGACCCAAACGGCCCAACTACTATATATTCGGGTCCTGAGTCAGACCGCGGCCCCGTGCCCAAACTCGTTATAAAAATGCACGGGTCATTATTAACCCGATGCCCAAAACGACGCCGTTCCAACTCAGTATAAAAGGGAGTAAACTGATTTGGATTGGTTATTCGTGATATAACCACACTCTCTCTTCTCTCTCTCACTCCTAAATCCTCTCAACTCGAACCTCTAAAACCTAGAAAAAACCTTGAGTTTTCGATCAAAACCCCCTTGTTCATCCTTGTTCTTCGTTCGTTCTTCATCTTTTCTTTCATTTATTCCATCAGCAACACAAAAACACTTCCCTTTTCCTGTTTCTCAAAGATCAAACCCATTATTTTCTTAAGAACCCATCCTCAATTCCTTCAACTTTATAACTTCAATCCTCAACCACCACCAAACCCTAACCCTGATTTATTTCTCGGCAGCCAGAGGCGACGCCGACTACTGGCCGTCGTCTTCGGTCATCCCTTCCGACGAGTCTTAACCATTCGACCACCGTCTGAACATTTTGGTCATCCCTAACCTATCTCCGGTGACCGGTCGCAGCCACAAAGCGATTTTCGACCACCGTCCACCGCCATCAAAAAACCCCAAAAATTCTAGAAATGCTCATTTTTTAAACCTAAAACCTAATCTAATCCCAAATTCATTAGAATCGGCCCCTTTCTCCCATTCCTAAACTATCTACCCAAAACCAGAGGCCTTTCTCTATCATTTTCGACTCCACCTTGAAGCCTAGCTCTCTTTCGACTCTGATCTCAACTCCGACAGTGCTCTTAACAACAACAACTCAAGATAAGTGACTGGAAACCTCTTTTAATTTCATGTTTGATTTTTGTTTAGATCTAGGGCTTACTTAGGCTTTAGATAGTATTTTGTTACTAGTTTTATGTGTTTGAGGCCTGAACTTAGTTGTTTCTACTCATTTTATTATAGGAAAAGAAAGAATAGAGATGGAGATATACCTCAAAGTTTGTATCTGCAAATCTGATGAGCTTCCGGTAGTTTTCTCCAGCCTCTAGTGACGGTCCAAGCTTCTCAGGTGACTCATCATCTTCTTCTCTCCTAATTATTACTATTTTTAATAATGAGTTAGTAATTGGTCGTCATTAATCATTTTTCTCTCTCTTTACAAGTATTTAGACTAGTAGTGGATCTTGATGTCGTAGTGACATCACTGTCATGACATCACGCTAGCTGGCTCCAGCTGACGGGAGAAAGACCACAATCTGTGGCTCCTGGCTTTGGCTAATCCTGCCATGTGGCAGATTTGGGCGGGAAAATTGGGCTTAGGACCAAATTTGTGTTTGTTGGGATGTAATTATCTGAAAATGGATTATAACCAACTGTTTGGAATTGTATTTTGTATATATATATATGGGTATTTGACTGTAAATAGACACTAAGGAACTTTTTATGAACTATTTTTATTGTTTGGATATTTGAGAATTACTATTGTTAGAAAGAATTATTATTTGGTCATACATATAGTGAAAATTATATATATATATATATATATACGAAGTCTGGATGAAATTCGGGTATTACAGCTGCCCCTTTTTGCTCATTGCTGTGGAACAGGAGTAGGGCAAAGACTGAAAAGACACGAATTTTGTCTGCCCTCATCAGCTGTTGCTCTGAACCGCAAGGCTTTATTCGATCCTTCTTTCCCTTCTCCCTCTCTGAGAGCTTACTAAGTTCTTCTCACTTTGAACTTTATCTTCACTTATCAAATTCTTCTCTTTAAGAATTCTTTCTTTGCTGGGGATGAACTCTTCTCATTTGGAATTCCATCTTTGCTAACAAGCTTCCTACATTAGGAACTTTATCTTCACTGGGTGAACCCCTCACATTGGGAGCTCTATCTTCGCTGGGCGAACTCTTCATATTATGAGTTCTATTTTCGCAGGACGAACTCTTCACATTAGGAGTTCTATCTTTGCTGGGTGAACTCTTCACATTAGGAGTTCTATCTTTGCTGGGCAAACTCTTCACATTAGGAGTTCTATCTTCGTTTTCTGTTAAGACAAACTAAAATGCATGTATGAAGGTTATTATGGTCCTAGTTTCTATATGATGCATGAATTGTATCTCATTGAGATCAATAAATTAGCTGTCACTCCCTGGGGAATTATCTTGATGCTTCATTTTCTTCTTTCATCTCACGTTTAGGATTAGCCATCAGCAACTCCCTCCTGCGTTTCTAGCCCCTTGCTCTAAAGCGCCCTTTTGGGTTTACACTTTATATTACTTTTCTCAAAGCGCCCTTTCAGGTTTTCACTTTGGTTTTTCTTTTTCTTTCTTTTTTTCTCTTTTTCCTCAAGGCACCTTTTGGTTTTCACCTTGGTTTTCTCTTTTCTTTTTCTTTTTCTTTTTCTTTTTCTTTTTTGTTTTTTGAACACATCATGGGAAAAAACGGAATAAGCCCTCAACTAATTAGCATTTACAGTCTTGCCAATTCCAAAAGCCTTTACAAAATAATGAATCAAATTTTCATTTTCAACAGAATAACATGAAGCCATGACTATTTGACTTAGCCCGGGAGGTTGAAGGATGGTGAAGGCTCCAGGTGCTGTGATACCACCATGGTTTAGTAATGTCTCAAAAATATCCTCATGAAAGCAATATCAGAGACGAAAATAATGCTCATTTGATTCTCATATCAACAACATCATCATGAGCGCCTTAAAATTGATTTTCAGCGACACTCTTTATGCGCTTCAACCTTCACTTTCCTTTTTTCCTCTGAACATTTTGTCAGTATGAGGTCCAACGGTACCTTTGCTTTATACACCCTTCTTCAATAACCCATAGTGCTAAAGTTCACCTGTATCTTTCGAAACATAGTAATACCAAGAAATTATCTGCTTTATTCACTATGTCAATCATTTAATGACGCTTTGGAATAAAAGAAAGGTTTAGAATAGAATACATGGTCTTTATTGAAGTTTATTAGTACAAATTTGAATGGAATTTTTAACAAACAAGTCATGGCAAATCAAAACAACAAAATCAAGAAACCATATCAGGCTTTCGGGCATTCATAGCATGAAGGATACATTCACCCCAGAAATAGTCTTGAGCTCAACCTTTGTCCAATAGACTTTGAATGTTGTCTGGATGGTTATAGATGTGAAATCTCTTTTGAAATACCAGACAATGTCCGAGAGGTTTCCACCAACAGATGCCCATTCTTAAACCATCTGGACCACCCTTTTTGGGTTTTCAACCCAGATCCTCCTTTGGTTTCAAGATGCCCTTTGTGGATTTTCATCTTGAACCCCCTTTATTTATTTACTTATTTTTTCTTTTTCCTATTTTCCTTTTTTATTCTCTTTTTTCTTTTATATATATATATATATATATACATACATATATATATAGTGCCCTTTTGGGTTTTCACCATAGATATTTTATTTTGCGAAAGGCCCTTTTTGGGTTTTCACAATGTTTTTTTTCTTTTCTTTTTTTTTTTATATTCTTCAAGCATAATACCTTTTGACTGAGTCAGAGCTTACTGGTTTTTGTAACTCTTTACCATCCATCTCGGTCAGAATCAGTGCTCCTCCAGAGAAGGCCTTTTTAACAACATAAGGCCCTTCCCAGTTAGGCATCCATTTTCCACGATCATCATGGTGTATTTGTAAGATCTTTTTCAACACAAGATCTCCCTCTCATAATTCCCTGGGTCGTACCTTCTTATCATAGGCCCGCATCATTCTTTTCTGGTACATTTGACTGTGACAAATAGTCCTCAACCTCTTTTCTTTAATCAAGTTCAACTGATTAATCCGAGCTTGTATCCATTCGCATCGTCCAACTTTACTTCTGATAAAACTCGAAGGGATGGAATTTCAACCTCAATGGGGAGTACTACTTCTGTCCCATAAACTAGAGAGTAAAGAGTTTCCCTAGTTGAAGTTCGTATCGAGGTTCGATATGCAAATAATGCAAAGGGAAGCTTCTCATGCCAGTCTTTGTACATCTCTGTTGTCTTCGATATGATTTTCTTGATGTTTTTAATTGCTGCCTCAACTGCCTCATTCATCTTTGGGCGATAAGTTACAGAATTGTGATGTATGATTTTGAACTGCTTGCACACTTCTGCTATTATCTTATTGTTGAAATTAGTAGCATTATTAGTAGTGATTCTTTCCGGTAATCTATATCGAAAAATAATCTCTTTCTTCAAGAACTTGCACATTGTTGTTCTTGTGACATTAGTATAAGAAGCCGCTTCTACCCATTTAGTGAAGTAATCGATGACCACCAGAATGAAACGATGACCATTAGAATCCTTGGGGTGAATCTTCCCAATAACATCCATTCCCAGACGGTGAAAGGCCATGGTGAACTCATCGTATGGAGTGGCACCGGTGGAGAATTGATTCTGTCAGCGTATATCTGGCATTTATGACATTTCTTTGCATATTCAATACAATCTCCTTCCATAGTTTCCCAGTAATATCCATATCTCATAATTTTCCTGGCCATTGCATAACCATTTGCATGTATCCTACATATTCCATCATGTACCTCTACCATAATGCTTTTTGCTTCATTAACACACCTTAGCAAGATCTGATCCTTGCCCCTTCTATACAGGGTTTCTCCATCAAGCACGTATCCTGAAGCCATTCTTTTGATGGTTCTTTTATCATTCTCATTTGCCTCTAGAGGATAGCTTTGAAACTTGAGGTACTGCATGATATCGTAATACCAAGGGTTTACATCTATTTCTTCTTCTATGCTACAACAGTGAGCATAAGCATTTTAACTCTGCATCTAGATTGTCATCATGTCCTCAGGTCTGTTGGCTAAGAAAACTGAAGCCAGTATAGCTAAAGCATCTGCCATCTGATTATCTTCTCTAGGGACATATGTGAAAGTAATCTCTTTGAACTCTTTTATCATTTCAAGGATCAGTTTTCGATATTCAATTAGCTTGGCATCCTTTGTTTCCCACTCTCTACGAAGCTGGTAGATAACCAACGCAGAATCTCCATATACTTTTAGACTCTCTATTTTCCTTTCAATGGCAGCTTGTACCCCCATAACACAAGCTTCATACTCTGCCATGTTGTTGGTACAAAGGAATTCCAATCTACTTGTAAAGGGATGATGCTCATTGTTTGGAGAGATCAACATCGCCCCAATTCTACGTCCTAGGGCGTTTATAGCCCCATCGAAATATAACTTCCACATTTCATCTCGAGAGATTCTATTTTCTTCTGTAGAGATATTCATCACATCTTCATCAGGGAAATCAAAGTTCAACTGCTCATAATCCTCTAAAGCACGACTTGCCAGGAAATCGGCTATAGCACTCCCTTTTACTGCCTTTTGACTTACATACACAATGTCAAATTCTGACAAAGCATCTGCCAACGAGCCAATCTTCCGGTCAATGATGGTATTTCCATCATAAACTTCAATGGGTCGAGGCGGGAAATCAACCAAGTATTATGATACAACATGTATTGTTGAAGCCTACGAGTTACCCATACCAGAGCATAGCACAACTTTTGAATAGGCAGGTATCGCACTTTACACTCTGTAAACTTTTTGCTTAAGTAATAAATGGCTCTTTCTTTCCTCCCTGTGTCATCATGCTACCCCAACACACATCCCGTTGAATTTTCATTAACTGTTAGGTAAAGGATGAGTGGCCTGTCTGGAATCGGAGCAACCAGTATCGGAGCATTCATCAAGTACTTCTTAATTTTATCAAACGTTTCTTGGCACTCCTCGTCCCATTCTCCTTGATTGTTCTTTTTTAGCAGCCTGAAGATTGGATCACATTTGTCGGTCAACTGAGAAATAAACCGAGAGATATAATTCAACCTCTTGAGGAATTCTCGAACCTCTTTTTGTGTTCTTGATGATGGCAAATTCTGGATCGCCTTTACCTTATCTGAGTCTGTTTCGATCCTTCTTCTGCTGACGACAAAACCCAGGAGTTTTCCTGATGTGACTCCAAAAGTACACTTACTTGGATTGAGCTTTAACTGGTACTTTCTCAACCTCAAAAACAACTTTCTTAAATTCTGAATATGTTCTTCTTCGGTCTGGGATTCGGCAATCATGTCATCGACATATACTTCGATCTCTTTATGCATCATATCATGAAACAAAGTCACCATCGCCCGCTGATAAGTTGCCCCAGCATTCTTTAACCCAAAGGGCATCACTTTGTAATAATATGTTCCCCATAAGGTTATGAATGTCATCTTATCCATATCTTCTGGGCTCATCTTTATCTGATTATACCCCGGGAATCCATCCATTAAAGAGAACCATGAATGACCGACGTATTATCCACTAAGATGTCTATGTAGGGCAAAGGGAAATTTTCCTTTGAAATAGCCTTATTCAAATCTCTGTAATCCACACACATACGTACTTTCCCATCTTTCTTTGGTACTAGAACTATGTTGGCCACCCATTCAGGAAACTTAGATACCTCAAGAAAACCAGCATCTATTTGCTTTTGCACTTCTTCTTTTATCACCAGCACCATTTCTGGCCTCAGCCTCCTAAGCTTTTGCTGTACTGGTTTACACTTTGGCCTTATGGACAATTTATGTACCACTATGTCAGTATTCAATCCAGGCATGTCTTGGTACGACTAGGCGAAGACATCTTTAAACTCTCACAACAAATTAATTAACCCTTGTCTGGCTTTGGGCGAGAAGGTTGTTCCTATTTTCACATCCCTCATGATTTCATCAGTTCCCAAATTAAGAATCTCCAATTCTTCTTTACGGGGTAGGATCTGCTTGTCTTCTTTTTCCACCAACCTCAATAATTCTTCAGGGATTTCACATTCTGTTTCATCTTCCACCTCATTGATTTCCATTAGACACATTGGCCGCTCAGGATGTACTCCAGGATTAGGTTCAGGATTATTCATGCTATCAACAATTGAAAACCTGCAAAGGAAATTATAGTGTATATATTTGAAAGGAATGTGAAATAGAAAGTAAGAAACGTGTTTGCCATTTGTGAACCAGCATTGAAAGCATCTTTATTTAAATGAACTGACATAGTGGCCCTTTACAGATAACACTCTATACCCATGGGCAAAAGTATAGACTTGGTTCCTGGTATTTACTTTGTTTTATTGGATACAACATCAAGCTCCTCAACTGTCCAATTGCTGAGTTTTTCACCAGGGAGGCACAGACAGATTTTCTCCAGAAACTTCCCTAAAAAATTCCCCCAACAAGAAGCCCTTATAGCTCATTGCCAAATATTTCTTCTTCGTGCATTCTCATGGTCTCCAGATTGACCTTCATGAGCTGTTCCTCGACATTCTCAAATCCTCTAGACTTAAAGATACATGTCAGATCCACCAAGGGCGTAAATTCGGAGGAAGCTTCAGATCCTAGAAGACGAGCTTTCCTCTATTCTCCCATCTTCTTCATATATTTCAACCTATCCCTGATATTTGGCTTGAATCCTAGCCCGAAACGATCCTTCTTCATAACCACTAATTTTGGGCACAAGCATCCCTGGAGTCACTTGCCTAAACCTTTTCCCGTTCTTGCACCTCTTCCCAGTGTCTCTCGTACAGTCATCTTGGTACAGTTTGATAACTTCGGGCATGGGAAAAGCTTGCCTTCAGCAACGAAGGTAGCATTTACAAACTCCAGGACCCTGAAAGAACATTCAAAGACATTCTCATTGGCCTCAATATAGGGGGCGTCGGTGGTTACTGAGGTTATGATATCTTCTTCTACTCCCAAACTGACCAGCTTTCCTTCAATCACGAATTTTAACTTTTGATGTAGGGATAATGGTATTGCTCTGGCCAAATGAATCCACAGTCTTCCTAGCGAGCAATTATACGTGGGTCTTATATCCATCACCACAAAATCTACATCGTAGATTGTCGGTCCAATCAATAATGACACTTCGATTTTTCCGAGCACCTCACGGGTAGTCCCATCGAAAGCCTTACTGTATTCTTATACACCTTCATGTGTGGTTCATCAATGGGTAACCTTTTTAGCGTTACCATTGGCAGAATATTCAAGGCAGAACCATTGTCCATTAACACTCCTGGCAGTACATATCCCTTACAATGTGTGGTGATATTCAAAGCCTTTACTAATCTCATTCCTTCTTTAGGAATTTCATCATCAGTGAAAGTGATATAATTGTTAGCAGTTATGTGATTCACTATCCTGTCCAATTTGCTTATGGATATGTCATTTGGTACAAATGTCTGACTAAGCACATTCATTAATGCATTGTGATGCCCTTCTGAGCTTAACAGCAATTCTAGAACAAAGATCCTCGCTTGCTACTTCTTTAACTATTCAACTATATTATACTCACTATGTTTCAAAAACTTCAAGAATTCTTGAGACAGCTCATCCGTCACTGGCTCATTTATCTTGGGTGCTGGCTTTTCCCTAAAAATTCCTTCTAGTGCAGACACAACTTTCCCTTTGGCTTTCTCCGATTATTTAGGAACTTCCGGAGAATAACACTTGCCACCTCGAGTGAAGTGCCCCACCTCATTTGCTACTTTAGAACCTGTCTGATCACTTTTACTCGCTTTTGGCATCAACTTCGTTTCTTCCAGCAGTTTTGTCTCTTCCTACAATCTGCCCCCTTCAGGTATGGTTACCGTTGCAGCATAATTCCAGGGCACCTTGTGAGTGCTCTTGTAGGCAAATGGTGTAGGAGATGAGATCACAACCTTGGGAACCGTGACTGATTTTGTATCTGCAAGGCCCCCAGCTTTGGGTCTAATAGCAACTACCAAAGGTTTATGTATCCCATATCTGACGCCTGACGGCTCAGAGGTACAGACTTCCACTGCCTTCTTTTCACCTATTCTTACAAAGAACTCAATCTCTTTATTGTCCATCATCTTTTGTATCAAGCCTCGAAATTCTGGGCAGTGTTGAATCTCATGATCATGCTCCTGATGATACTCATAATATACATCAGATTGTATCTCCTTTTCTACTTTCATGCCTATTTCAATCATCCCGGCATTATATAACTATTCAAATACCCACTTCAAAGGAGATTTAACTTCTGACACATCATTCTTCAACTACTTTTCTTCATCATCCTCTTCTATGGCATTTACCCCCTGCCTTCCGTGACTCGGCAGTGGATTTGTTGCAATGCTAGGTTCATCATACTTCAGAATCCCATTGTTGATTAGATTTTGTACCGCCTTTTTGAATGTTGTGCAAGTCTCAATCATATGTCATGGTATCCCAACATGAAATTCACAATGAGCATCGGGTTTATACCATTATGGATATGGACGCTGTAGAGGAGTTAAGTAGTACGACCTCACCAAATCCGCTTTGTACAACTGTGGATACAACTCAACATAGGACATGGGTATTGGTGTAAAATTCATTCTATCATTCCTCGGGCCACGAGTATCATTCTTGTTTGAACTCTGTACATTTCCTAACGCCTCTCCTGGTGAAGTAATAGTCATATTCTTGGGAGCCTCATACGCACTTGTATTATTCACCTCATTGTCCTTCCTCTTGTAATTCTTTCGAGAGTTTTCTCTACTCTCAATACTCCTACTTTTAATTGCTGCTTCAATCAATTCTCCGGTCATTACTATATCAACAAAATTCTGAGTAGCATTATTGATCAATCTTTCAAGCAATGGTCCATTCAAAGTCCGTACAAACATATGTACAACCTTACTTTCCATCAATAGAGGTTGGACATGTGCCGCTACATCCCTCCATCTTTGAGCATACTGTCGAAGTGTCTTATTATTTCTTTGTTCTATGCTCTGTAACATTACACGGCTAGGAACCATCTCCGTAACACGCTTATAATGTTCCATGAAGGAGCCAGAAAGATCCTTTCATGAACAAATATTTACACGGGTTAGCTGTATGTACCATCGAGCAGCCGAACTGGTCAAACTATCCTGGAAACAATGTATCAACAACTTTTTATCCTTCAAGTGAGCAGCCATCTTTCGACAGTACATTGTGAGATGGGCTCTCGGGCAAGTAGTCTCATCATTTTTTTCAAAATCTGGTATTTTAAACTTTGACGTGAGTATTAGGTCAGCCACCAGACTCATCTCAACTACACCAGGTCCTGTTTTATTTACCTTCTACAATTTCAGCAAATGGTCTTCTAGTGCCATACAACGTTCCTCATACTTCTTCTTAATCTCAGCATGAATTTTCTCTATCTTATTCAAGGTATTCTTATTAGGGACATCATCATTGCTCCCAAAATTTGCCCCAATGTTCACCGGATTGTTTGGTGTTGCTCCTGTCAGATTAATTTGGACCTTCTTCGCAGGCGGAGGTCCTTCAGGCGGCACCCTTACATGAGATGTTGTTTTTGCTTGGTCATTTATTTCATTGGAAGCACCTTCAAGTATTTTAGCCTTTCCTGACTTCTTTTGCCCCAACAGAGCAGTCAGCTGATTGATTATCTCTCTTTGGGTCTGAGCAAAATAATCTTTCATAGATTGCTCCATTTTGTCGAAACGGTTTTGTGTTTTCGGTCGATCATTTTCTAGACTTGCTACTCGATTTTCAACAACCATAGTCTTTGAACGTAAATGGGTTCTGTAAGAATACAGAATGATTACGATCTATGAAACAAACTGTCATAAAACTTTCATTTGTTAAACCAGAAGCCTTGTAAAATAATTTTGAAAGGTGAATGCGTAAATGCATGATTATGTAAATGCATGAATGCATGTATGCAAATAAGGCATCAAGTTTTAAGAAACGGTCTTTAGAAACATTCATTCATTAGAAGATTCAAATACAGGAAATAAAACAACTCCTTTTATAGGAAACTACTAGCCCTAATTCCTAAGTTGGTCAACTCATGTAGCAGACGCGCAATGGCCTCTCCATACTCCAGCTCAATGTTTGGTTGCTTCAGCAGAGTCGTAGCTTGCCTCGAGAGTATCTGCACATATGAAGCTATACTCCTAACCTGCTCCTTGAAATTCACCAGCTCATTATTCTGATTCAGGATAGTGCATTACGTGGCTTCATATTTGGTCTTCCATACCCTACTGTCTTGATATAGCGTTCTTTCATAGCTTGCAAGTTTCCTCTTCAATGACTACACTTCATTTTCCAATTCCAATATCATTTTCCATAATCCTTTCTTCTCTTGCTCTATCTGAACCCTGTCTTCAGTATGATACTTCAACACAAGTTCCTCTAACTGCGACACTTGTTTTGTTAGATCAAAGTTTCGGGCTTGTTCCTCTTCTACCTTCTTCTTTGCCTTGTTACTTGCTTCCTTGCTTTCTCGATTTTTATTTTTGTACAGCTTTTCATAATCATTCTGTTCCTTCGTCATGCTTTCCAACTTCTCTGATAAGTCATGTATTGTCTTGCTTGTTCCTCCCTTTTGTTTAGCTTTATAATCATTATGAATCTCTTGTAACTCTTTTAAATATTGGCTAATCTTCTTGTTTTGTGAAATCAACTCTTTCTCTTGCCCTTCATGAATAGTCACTTGATACTTTGCCATTGTTAACTCCCATGTGAGGTCACTGATCCCTTTCTCATATGTCTTTAAATCTAACTCCCGATCATGTTTGATTTTTTCTAGTGTTGATGGCGCTTCTGTAACTGATCGAGCAGACAGTCTTACATTCTTTTGTATTTCTTGAAAAGTTGTATCATTCACCCTTTGCGTTCTCCACTCCTCATATCCCGTCATCATTTCTAGCTCTTGATATGGTTGAAATCTTCTTGGTTTTTCCCATGCCTTCCTCGTTTGCACTACAATTTCTTTGTAATCATTGGTCTTGTGAGCATACTCGAATTTTGCCATTCCCGCTGTAGCTGGTATGAATTGCCTCGAACCAAATTGTCTTGATACAAGCAAGGGACAATAAGTTGTTCCTCCCCAAATTCCAGGTAATGGGACCCAATCCCTATCTCCACATCTATACAAGAATGCCATCCCTTTGTGCAACCAAGGTGCCCTCCATACAACAACAGTATCTTTCAAGTTTTTGAAACATTCTGTTGTGCGTAGTGAGTGCTACGCAAACGGTGCAAAAATACACGCCGCAAGTAATAAAGTGATATGAGTATCGAGTATCGTCTCCACAGGGATTAGTTTGGGCCACTTTGCTTAAGTTACTGCACTGTGAAAATAAAAACACAATTGATAATAGAGGTTCTAATTAACGAGTAAACTAAGAGCAATAAACTAAAAAAATAGATGAAATCAAATAAGAGAGGGAATATGCCAGGTTATCGTGAGTTGAGGAGTGATAGCCGATTGGATCATCTTGGTATAAGAGTGCAAGGGCAACTCAGTTGTCGTGGCAACTTGCGCAGCTGGGTTGCCTTGGCAACTAATCGGCGGTTGCTTGGGCAACTGTTTGGGCGGTTGGGCAGCAACTTCAAGGTTCGGAAGAGCGTTCTTCAATGGTTTCTTCTTATCCCTAAGTCGAAACTCTAGCTAGTTGTGCATGCCTTGACAATACATCCCTGCATGAATCAAGGGTGAACAACAACCAATCTTGTACTCCTCTTAGCCGTTGAAATCCCTAACTTATTCCTAAGCCGGATTAATCTTCACCATCGATAGATTGAATAAAGACCATACTCATTCGTTTCTTGAATCTAACTCTCCCGATATTAAATAAATAGATAGAATTACGAGATCCTCTCCCAATTTACTCGCAAACAAGAATAAAAACCAAGAATATGTAAACCTTGAATTGAAAGTGCAAACTCTTATTACCTAAACAAAATCCAGTTGTTTCTCACAACAACAAAACACAATAACCCTAACCAATCAAGTTAGTTCATGGTTGGGTTCAAAAGATATACAAAGAATAATCCCCAAACCATGAATCTAATGGAAGCAAAGAAGAAGAAGAAGAAATCGATAAGCCCTCTTTGGAAAATCTCTCAATCGAACTCTCCTTCCAAGCTTTCTCCCTTGTCGAAATCTCTCTCTTCTCTCTCCCGTCACACTTGTCAAAATCTCCCCTCTACCTTCTTGCTCTCCTCTCTTTGACGGCTTGGTCTCCTTTAAATAGGAGATGGCTAGGTCAAAATTCTTCTTGAGGAGGAAGTGAAGTTGGAATTAAATACTTTAAAAGAATATAATTCTTTATTATATTTAAATTCCTTCTAGAATTCTCCTATCTTCTTGGGATTTAATTTCTCTTTAACCTTATCATGGAAATCAAACTCCTTTGGGATTTAACTTTGCTCCACGTCATCTTGGGCTTATCTACTCATCAATTTTGACTACCATATCATCTTATCCCTTATCGAAAATTACCTTGGCAACTATCTCAGCATCTCCTTCATGCATTGCCCTTGCAACTGCGTCGGCATCTCCTTCATGCACTGCCCTAGCAACTGGTTCTAGCCGTGTTTAGTCAAGTGATTCTGCACACACACAAAAACACACCAAAGCAGCATCTTTTTCAACAAAAATCACCAAGTTATGTAATCAAGCTCAACAATGGAAAGAAACATGAATTAATGCATAAATGACTAATTATGCAACGAACATGAGCCTAAGTCTAACAATAATATGAGTAAAAAGGCTAATAAAAATAGTACTTTTGAACACTTATCACACCCTAAACTCGAACTATTGCTTGTCCTCAAGCAATGCAAACTAACAATTACCTACCAAGACTTTAATCATCAAAGACATGCTTCAAACTTGAATTCAAATCTCGGAACCATGGCACAAAGTATGATCACCTTTTATTTTTTCGAATAGCACAAAAATTACCCAGAATCAAACTATAATGCTCGTGACAATGTGTGTGCGTAGTTGTGTACAAGTTGATTTTCAAGATTCTATGTGAACAATAGGCTTTTATCAATTTAATTACAGGGGCATTTATTTTTATTTTCACTAGAGCCAATTTCGGGCACCTCTAGCAAAGTAAGCAATTTCTCATTTTATTTTAGTCGACTAGAGCAAATTTCGGGCACCTCTAGCGATTTTTTAATGTGCATTAACTACTAGAGCCAGTTTTGGGCACCTCTAGCGATTCTTTAATGTGCATTAACTAATAGAGCCAGTTTCGGACACCTCTAGCAAGAATTTAACTTTTAATTTTCAATTTTAAATTTACCCAAATTTTAAGCAACTTAAGTTCACTAAGTTTCTTTCAATCAACAAGCCACAACCGTGTAAAAAAAATTCAGCATCATAGTAAAATTCTAAGTTCTTTTCATGCAATCCTAAAATTAAAGGTTCTTTCAATTAAGTGCAGTGGCAAAAATTCATCATTGGATATTCAACACGTCTTAAGCAATTAAATCCAATTAAAGGTATGGCAAGTAACATATGCAACCTATATATGATTGCTAAAGATGAATGCAACTAAACATGAAACTAACTAGAAACCAACACCCCCCAAACTCAAGAGAAGCATTGTCCTCAATGTATGTAAATGTGAAACAAAATTTAAAATAAACTAAATGAAATAAGTTAGTCGGATAGGTCGTCACCTCGAGTGATAAGTTTTCTTCGTGCCGTTTGCTTGATTCATTTTCCGGTCAGTGGTTGAATGTTTGTGGCCGGTACCGCGTGAATAGCATTGCTTTGATTTGATCCATGTTTGCCGAGGCAGGTTCACTTGCCTGGGCATCAGTAGTTGCCGAAGCCATTGTTGTTGCCTGGGCATCGCCAGTTTTTATTGTCGTAGCAACTGCTGAGGTAGTTGTCGGGGCATCCTTTGT
This sequence comes from Hibiscus mutabilis, assembly GCA_019671005.1. NCBI lineage: Eukaryota > Viridiplantae > Streptophyta > Magnoliopsida > Malvales > Malvaceae > Hibiscus > Hibiscus mutabilis. The sequence goes on from CM033711.1 coordinate 77,031,305, forward strand.
TGCGGTTGCCGTGGCAAGTAGTCAGTAGTGAATTTCCTTAGCATGGTGGTTGTGAGTCTTGTTGTGGAAAAGAAAAGAAAACAAAAAAAATGGAAACTAAAGATAATGAAGAAAAATAAAATATCTCCTAAAAATTCCAAAAATAAATAAAGAAAAAAATGAAAATAAAATAAAGTTCCAAAAATTAAAAAAAATGAAAAATGAGTTCGGGAGTGTCGTTTTTGATACTTCTTATAGTCCATCTGCACCCTCCATCAAGTGATAATATTGCCCAAAAAGAGTTGGGCCAATGTGCTTGCAGCTACTCCCTTTTGCGTTACCATGGTGGAGGTGTCTTTCTTTCGTGTTCCCTTGTAATCCATGCACATCTTCCACCTTGCTACTATTCCTGAAGGCATGAATATATTATTAGGAAAAATTATATCAACATCCAACCATTTAATTACCTCATTCTTGTCGGGCTCCATCATGGTTGGGTGTAGCCTTCGCTGTCGTGGCAATTGCTGCTCTAGCCAATTGCCATGGCAATCAGTTGCCAGAATTTGCTGTAAGTCAAGGGAATAACCAATTTTTTGAAAAACTTTACGAATCCAAGCACAGTTTTCTTTTGGCCTCTCAAACATCTCCATCAGTAGAGAATTCGATGCTTCAAATCTACCAATATCGGTTCCTCAAGACATACCTACAATGGACGCGGTGAGTTTTTAAAGAATTTGAAAGGTTCAACCATTACCTGCTCATATTCCATTGGCAAAGTATTATCATATCGTTGATCTTGCATGTGGTCGTGTAATTGCCGTGGCAACTGTAGATGAAAGCAATCTACAAATTTCTGCTTCAACATCAACGTTGTAACCTTCTGGCATCAAGTTCCTCAAAATTTGCTGTAGTATTGTTGTTCTCAGCTTCACTGAGTGTTGTTGCGGCATTGCTCTGTCCAGGCTCCTCAATCGTTGCCAAGGCAATTTGTTGCTCAGGCTCATCAAGTGTTGGGCAGTCTTTCTCATTGGCATCCTCTTAACTTGGAGGTTCTAATTGTTCCCCACACATCAAGGACCTCTCTTCGCATTGCTCCTTATCCTCTTGCCTTGGGACGTCAATATCCCCATGAATGGATTATTGGTGCATGTTATCCAAGGCATATGTGGATCTGCTCAATTGATCTTCTGAATCCCCCACTGAGCTATCCTCGTATCCATGGACTTTGATAGCTCTCGAATCTCTTCAATTGATCCATCAAGTCTAGCCAAGGAAGCTAGTAACGTTTCCTCTAATGAATTTGAATGCTCTTGAAAAGTACTATATTGCCATGGCATATCTGTTGCTACGAAAAAATTATCATGGTAAAAAATATTTTGAGCTTTTTGATCATACCATGAAGGGTTTTTCTGTTGGTTCCATCTATGGTCCTCCATGTAGCCATATGCACCAAAAATGTGAGGGCAATTTTCAAACACATGATGTTCTCCACACATAGCACAAGAGTTTTCCACGGGATATGCACTTTGGGATTTTCTCGGTTGGTATAAGTAATCATCGAAGGGTGTAAGAAATTCTTGAGTGGATTGATTCCTATCTTCCATCATCAACTCTCGAATAGATCGGCTTTTATTTCCCGACATGTTGATGTCCCTTAACTTGTAGCGCACCTATTTTTTGATAAAACAAACAAAAAGAAAAGTTAGTAAACTAAGAGAAAAAATGCAATAACAAAAACAACTAACACCAATTGCCAATCCCCAAAAACGACGCCAAAAACTTGTTGCGCGTATTGAGTGCTATGTAAACGGTGCAAGTATACACGTCGCAAGTAATACAGTGATACGAGTATCGAGTTTCGTCTCCACATGGATTGGTTTAGGCCACTTTGCTTAAGTTACTGCACTGTGAAAATAAAAACACAATTGATAATAGAGGTTCTAATTAACGAGTAAACTAAGAGCAATAAACTAAAAGAATAGATGAAATCAAATAAAAGAGGGAATAGGACAGGTTATTGTGAGTTGAGGAGTGATAGCCGATTGGATCGTCTTGGTAAAAGAGTGCAAGGGCAACTCAGTTGCCGTGGCAACTTGCACAGCTGGGTTGCATTGGCAACTAATCTACGGTTGCCTGGGCAACTGTTTGGGCGGCTGGGCAGCAACTTCAAGGTTCGGTAGAGCGTTCTTCAATGGTTTCTTCTTATCCCTAAGTCGAAACTCTAGCTAGTTGTTCATGCCTTGACAATACATCCCTGCGTGAATCAAGGGTGAACAACAACCAATCTTGCGTTCCTCTTAGCCGTTGAAATCCTTAACTTATTCCTAAGCCGGATTAATCTTCACCATCGATAGATTGCATAAATACCATACTCATTCATTTCTTGAATCTAACTCTCCCGATATTAGATAAATAGATAGAATTACGAGATCCTCTCCCAATTCACTCGCAAACAAGAATAAAAACCAAGAATGAGTAAACCTTGAATTGAAAGTGCAAACTCTTATTACCTAAACAAAATCCAGTTGTTTCTCACAATAACAAAACACAATAACCCCAACCAATCAAGTTAGTTCATGGTTGGGTTCAAAAGATATACAAAGAATAATCCCCAAACCATGAATCTAATGGAAGCAAAGAAGAAGAAGAAGAAATCGATCAGCCCTCTTTGGAAAATCTCTCAATCGAACTCTCCCTCCAAGCTTTCTCCCTTGTCGAAATCTCTCCATTCTCTCTCCCCTCACACTTGTCGAAATCTCCCTTCTCCCTTCTTGCTCTCCTCTCTTTGACGGCTTGATCTCCTTTAAATAGGAGATGGCTAGGTCAAAATCCTTCTTGAGGAGGAAGTTAAGTTGTAATTAAATACTTTAAAAGAATATAATTCTTTATTAAATTTAAATTCCTTCTAGAACTTCTCCTATCTTCTTGGGATTTAATTTCTCTTTAACCTTATCATGGAAATCAAACTCCTTTGGGATTTAACTTTGCTCCACGTCATCTTGGGCTTATCTAGTCATCAATTTCGACTACCATATCATCTTATCCCTTATAGAAAATTGCCTTGGCAACTAGCTCAGCATCTCCTTCATGCATTGCCCTTGCAACTGCGTCGGCATCTCCTTCATGCACTGCCCTGGCAATTGGTTCTAGCCTTGTTTAGGCGAGTGATTCTGCACACACACAAAAACACACCAAAACAGCATCTTTTTCCACAAAAAATCACCAAGTTATGTATCAAGCTCAACGGTGGAAAGAAACATGAACTAATGCATGAATGACTAATTATGTAACTAATATGAGCCTAAGTCTAACAATAATATGAGTAAAAAGGGTAATAAAATAGTACTTTTAAACAATTATCACATTCCTCCCACTGTTTCTAATCCTTTCTCTCCAAAGGACAACCCATCATATATTCTTCTATTGGTGAATAAGAGGTAAGATACCTTGCAGCTCTATACGGTGTATCCCACCTGTGACCTCTAAACCAGATTTCCAACAACTGTGCGCATCCCCAAAACCTTCCTTCTCCCGATTTCTTGCATGTAGTCAATGACCTATATGTCTCGGTCAAAATAGCAGGAATCAGGTTCACACCTTTTTTCAGTCGCTCAAATAATCCCATAGTTGATGGATCTACGTGCTCCGGAGTTCTCGAGAATATAACAAACCAATATATGTACAAAGCATATAAACTTCTTGCTCTGTCTGGTTCATCTCCACTTGTAACTAGCAATTCTTTTAGGACTCTCCAATTCACTCGCTATTTGTCCTTATTCTGATCCATGCTGTCACTATTGGCAATTTTTGTATCCCACCACTCCTTCGTCTTCCTGGTGATCAGTGCTAACTTCTTAAAACCCAAACTGTTTCCAGGTCTTGAGTATATCTTGTCACTATGAATAGTTGGACAATTAACCAGGACCTCATATTCTTCAAGAGTGGGTGTCATATCGCCTTGGCCGAAAGTGATACAATTGTATGCGGGATTCCAGAATTGTGACATGGCTCTGAGTAATTGTTGGTCCACTTTAACACTTAGCAACAAGGCTATGTCTCCAAATTTTTTCTTAAATGCCTCTTTCATTTCACTTCCCCATTAGTCCCATATTTCCTTTGCTTCTTGCAGGCAAGCATTCTGGTTGGTATTTAGTTTACGCTAACCTTTCATCCGTGACACATCATCCATGTACAAACTGTCTCCCTTCTCATGTCGAGTCTGTTCTAACCACGTCCAGACCGCAATATTGTCTTCCCCAATCTTAACCCCTCTAGACATTATGAATATTTCTAATTAACTGTTCCTCAAACCGATGCCAAAATAAATGCAACAATGACATGGTTTATCAAGAACAAAAAAAACAAAAAGAAACACATGTCAGTAATTGTGAATTAATACAAAAAGAAAGTAAGCAAGCGTTATCATATAATAACACAAAAATATTTAGCAAGAAAAAAACCAAAGAAATGTATTTAAACCGGCAGCACCTTTCCTAGGTTCTTGTCTAGCTCTAGTGGGGTAGGTTTCTAGAACAAAATGTGGGCTTGGTTCTAGACTCTGGGTTCTCGAACTATCGTTACCGTCTATTGCAGCAGTAAGACATCGATTCGGTAGTATAGGTCCCTTACAACGGAAGCGTGAGCCCCATGACGCATAAGGTAGTATACCGGAAGAAGACAAAAATCCAAACTCGGAGCTGGAGAGCATCACGTCGAATAATGTCTTTCTCCCACTTTAGGGTGAAAAGCCTGGGTCGAGAGCTTATGCATGAATGTCAGATATATCATACACAAAAACTACCCCCATTTTTCCTAAAAAGGATTGAAGTTATAAAGTTGGAGGAATTGAGGATGAGTTCTTAAGAAAATAATGGGTTTGATCTTTGAGAAACATGAAAAGAGAAGTGTTGTGTTGCTGATGGATTAAATGAAAAAAAAGATGAAGAACGGACGAAGAACAAGGATGAACAATGGGTTTTTGATCGAAAACTCAAGGTTTTTTATGGGTTTCAGAGGTTTGGGTTGAGAGGATTTAGGAGTGAGAGAGAGAAGAGAAAGAGTGGTTATATCACGAATGACCGGTCCAACTCAGTTTACTCCCTTTTATACTGAGTTGGAACGTCGTCGTTTTGGGCACCGGGTTAATAATGACCCGTGCGTTTTTATAACGGGTTTAGGCACGGGGCTGCGGTCCGACTTAAGACCTGAATATATAGCAATTGGGTCGTTTGGGTCAATTGGGCTGGAAAATAAATTGGCTTTGGGTCAAACTTTTAGGGAAATTAGATTTGGGCTCTCCAGTTTATTCCATTTTACAAATTGGCCACTTAATTCTTTGTAATTCAGCCTTTTAATTTCCAATTTAATTCAATTTGGCCCTGAGCAGTTTAATTCCTTTATTTTTATTGCCTCTTATTTAATTGTTTGTATGATGCATGCTTTTAAATAGTCATGTAGTATAATTGTTTAGAGAACCTTAAATACCCTTAACATAATTAGAGCCCTTAGAATTAGGTTCTCTAATTTGAATGAACTGAAATTGAAAAGGAAGATCATTGTAGAAAATGAATGAATATTAAATGATTACTTTAATTCCCTAAGTTGATTAGTATCACATTGTATTGTGATGATATTCAAAGGGGGTGTTTTAGTGAAATATTTAATATTTCATTTAAACCTAGAATATGGTAATTACATAAAATTGGATAATTAGTTCAATAAAATTCTAATTAGGGTTAAATAATTGGCGTCATTAATATTAGGAATATTTTTATTTTTGGGCCTAATACGGGTAGTGCCCAATCATTTTGGTGTTATCACACAAGCCCAAAAATTAATGATATTCATAGAATTCTAATCAATTAATGAATTGAAGCCTTAATTAGGTTTTTACTTAAAATTGACCACAAAATAATTTTTCATGCATTTAAACCTTTTGTGTTGAGATACATTTTTTAGTATGAATCAAAGTTTCCTAATGTAACTACACCTCAAAAATTCATATTCGTTTAAAAATGTATTTTCTTACAAAAGGATATCCTCATTCGGAAAGAAATTCAATTAGCAATTAATGATCAAATTAAATTCATTTTATTACTCGAAAATGCCAAAATGCCATGTGGAATTAAAAAGGTACCGATAACGGGCGTTTGTGGGGGTGTTAATCCTTTCCCACACGTAATCGACTCCCGAACCCAAATCGTTAGGTAGAGAAACTTAGTTAATTTTACTACATAAACTCATATTCTTCTTTCTTTTTTCTTTTTCTTTCTTTCTTGTCAAGGGTTCTGTTGGAGTTAATTTAAGCTTGCTTTGTGACACTATTTAGCAGGAGTGATAAGAGGGAGCATACCACGAATCTCCACCTTAATCCAAACATCACTAGGCTTTCTCTTCAACTCATACCCTAGGGTTTTGGACTTGAGAACTAAGAGGGAGCAAACCACAAAGCCCCAAGTAACTTATTATCCCTAGGTAGAGAAGAGTTGTATTTTTTCATTGCCTTGGTAGGACATTGCTACCTTATTAGTTTCTTTTTACCCTGGCATCATTTTTCAATGTTTTATTTCAATCTGAGCATAGTTTCAAATATTCTAAGTTTGCTAGGGAACTAGATACATATCACGTGTTAAGTGTAAATTCAATTCCCTAAACTAGATATCAATTGCCAAGCTAACATGGCATACTACTCTGCTGGCATGGCATGACAACTAAAGATTAAAATTTCCTCATCAGGCAGACATCTAGATCAAATTAAACTTGCCTAACAAATGTTAACATTCTTCAAAATTAATCCGAGGCAAAATTTTCTTCTTCTTTTTTTCTTTTTTAGTGGTTCAGCATGCATCTATTCTAAATGACCTAAAATAGTATGGCAACAAAAATTAAACATGAAATGCATGACATAAATGTGAGGAAACGCACACCCCCAAACCTAAGATGTGCATTGTCTTTAATGCATGAAAACAACATATATACAGATGAAAATAATAAAATGCATGAATAATATGAAATGCAAACGATTTTAGGAAGAGGAGAACTCCCCTTCGATGTGGCAATGGAAGCTCCGATGACGTGGAGAACTTCCTTAAGAAGCTTTGCCATCTCTGAGGTGGCAGGGACATCGGTGGCAACAGATGAGATAGGTGCTACAAGTTTGGTCGCAGCCTTGGCTTGGGTTTGTACTCCTTCATCTTCAGACTCATGTGGCGTGGCAAATTCAACACTTGGCAAACATTTTCAATCTTTTTATGCCAATCTTTTGCTTTGGCAGTCCGCCTGTCAATAAAAATCCTGCACTTACTCAAGAAAAACCTTTCAACGCAGCAAAGGAAAATGAAAATTAAACTAAAGGAAAGAAAAATAAATAAAAACTAAAAAAAACATCTATCCTAATATATACAAGAATCGAACCATGACGATGATGAAGATCACAGTAACTCTGCCAAGAGGATAACCTCCTTGGCATCATTTTTAGTGCCATCCAAATAGTGCTTCAAACGTTAGCCGTTTACTTTGAAAATTGCTCCCGTTTTCAAATCCTTGATATCTACTGCTCCATGAGCATATGGCTTCACAACTTCAAAGGGTCCCGACCATCTAGACTTGAGCTTTCCTGGAAACAACTTTAACCTCAAGTTAAATAACAAAACACATTGGCCTACCTCAAATTGCCTTGGTAATATCCATTTTTCATGCTAACATTTTGTCCTTTCCTTGTAGAGTGTGGCATTCTCGTAAGCATATGTTCTGAATTCCTCCAACTCATTCAAGTCTAATAACCTCTTTTCTCCAGCAGCCCTCTATGCCATTTCAAGTGTTTTGATTGCCCAATAAGCTCGATGCTCTATCTCCACTGGTAAGTGGAAAGCCTTCCCGAAGACAAGTCTAAATGGAGATGTTCACAAAGGAGTTTTAAAAGCAGTCCTATAAGCCCACAAGGAGTCATCTACTCTCAAGGACCAGTCATTCCTTGTTGGATTTACAGTCTTTTCCAAAATGTTCTTGATCTCCTTATTGGAAATCTCTGCTTGGCCATTCGTTTGGGGATGGTATACTGTAGCAATCCTCTGTTGAATTCTATATCTGCACAAAGCCTATAATGATGCCAACAAATAACCCTTCACACTAGCAAATCACAAAAATTCCTTATTTCCTAACTCCTTATGCAAATGCATGAATTTAACAACTAAATGCAACTAAATTTACTTAAAGGGCTAGCAAAAGCTTTGTAAAATAAGCATAAAAACAGTACTTTTGAGGAGTTAACACACGCATAAAAGGAATTTTGAGAGGTGAGGTTGTTCAAATTGCATGAGTCTAATCATCATAAAGCACAACATATTAGAGGCCTTTAGGAGCACAAATCTTAAAAGATTACTCATACTAAGAGTTTCCTTGATGAAATAAAGAAATGTTTTACCCAAAACGTTAAGGTTAAGATGACATCACTAATGTCTTCTTTGATGTCTATGAAATATAAGGGTTAAGGAAATGTTAGGGCGTAGATTATGAAAATTCTCAATATTGCTTCAAAATTTAAGGCACATAAGATCAAACTTTCTAACAATTGTTGTTCTTATAATTTTGGTACCACTTCCTATACAGTTTAACCAATTTAAAATTATTTACAACTCTCAAAAGGAGAAATGGACTCTAACTGGACTAATTTCTCATTGTGTTAAAGATAAAGAAAAGTTAAAGTGTTATAAGTGTAAAAGTACTCATTTGGTTAGTGCTCATTTAGTTAGTGTCTCTAAGAATAAGGGCAACAAAAGAAAAATATTTGAATAAACTTGCTAAAGGTCCTACTCAAAAGAAACAATAATAAGTTATAAAGTGTTGATTCTTTTGTGTAAGTTAGGACACATATGAAGAAATTAAACTTCAAAAGCGAGCGACTACTTCAGTTATTTTGAGTGATCCATGGGCTGTAAATTTTATGATCCCGCAATTAGGAATTATTTAAGGAGAGATTTATAATTTTTTTAAGGATGTTGAGTTTGGAGGGAGAAATAAGGTTAGATACATTGCTTTTGAGGAGGAATTGGGTTATAATTTAATTCCTACTATCACTTTTGACAATGTTTAGGTTTTTAGGCCTATCATTGATCAAGAAGTGAATCAAGTATCTCAGCAAAACAATGTTGAACAACACTCATTCAAGATAAGGTAATTGTTTCAGAAGAACAAACTCAACAACCTTAAAAAACAAGTGTCATTAAAGAGGTTCACGAGAGGAATGAGAAATACTATTTCAGATTACTATAATGTATTTCTTCAAGAAAATAAGGATAACAATAGAATGATAGAAAGTGGCTCAATCATTTTTTATCAGACCATAAAAGTTCTAACTCTCAAAAGTGCATTGATGTCATTCAAGAAGAGTATAATTTTATGCAAGACAATAAAGTTTAGGAACTTGTCTCATTACCTGAAGGTGCAAACCAATTGGTTGTAAATGGATATTTAAAACCGATAGGGATATAAATGGTAATATGGATAAGTATAAAGCACGCCTTGTATCTAAAGGATATACTCTAAAAGAAGACATTGATTTTGTAGAGACTTTCTCTCAAGTTTCATTGAAAGACTCTTTCAAGATAATTATTACACTTGTTGCTCGTTTTAGTCTTAAGCTACATTAGATAGATGTTAAGATTGTTTTTCAATGGCAACATTGAAAAAACTAATTATATGGTACAATCATAGAGTTGTGTCTTATGACACAATATCAATGATATGTAAATTAAAGAAATCCATCTATGAGCTTAAGTAGGACTCTCGTTAATGAAATTAGAAATTTTATATTGGTTATCTCATTCAGTTTTGAGATAAATTTGGTTGACAATTGTATATACTACAAGTTCAATAGGAGTAAACCAAGTGATACTCATATTGCTAAAGAAGACAAATTTTGTCTTATTCAATGCCCTAAAAGTAACCTTGAAATTTATAAAGTATAAATGATTCCATATGCATAAGTTATTGAGAATCTAATTTATATTCAAGCATGTATGCGTTCGAATATTGCGTATATTGTTGGAATATTAGACAGATATTTAAGCAAATCTAGTATGGACCATTGGATAGCAGCCAATAGGGTTATTAGATATCTTTAGAGAACAAAAATTACATGCTCACACATCGGAGTTCTGGTAAGTTAGAGATCATTAAGTTTACAGAATCTGATTCTATTAGAATATTGATGCAAAGTGTAGCGACTATTTTTGTGAAAAGTCGTTTCCTGCGAAAATTTGGAGTCACTATCGATCATTTTAAAATGGTAGATCGGACACCGAAAAATAAAACCAGAGAAAAGTTCAGGTCCGAGAGTTGGTTACGTATGGGGAAGGATTAGCACCCCCACCCAGAACGCCCAAAATTGGTATCTAAAGGTTCACATCGTATTTATTAAAGAAAATAGAAATCCAAGTTAATTTAATTTTAATTTCTAAAATGCATGACAATTTAAAAATTACCTTGGTATTCACGACAATCAAAAGAGATGACACCCGAAGAACGGGATGCCACTCCCAATAGAATACCAGAACAATAGGGCCTACGCTAGATGTAACAATTATATGTATGAACAATTAATTCGAAACAAAATATATTGAATTAAAATAACAATATATTAACGAATCTAAATATAATACGATATTGAAATATAAATATAAACATATATAAACAATATACAATGTATTATTATACAATATACTAGTATGATCATAAATATACCATATATAATATAATAACATATAATAATAACAATAATAATAATACCAATAGTAATAGTAATAATAACAATATATTAGGGACTAAAGTAAAAGAGAAACAAATTCAAAGAACCAAATCAGAAGCAAAAAAAGGACCAAATTGAATGATATGGACATATTAAAGGGAACGAGGAGATGAATAGTTTAGGGTGGAGGTTCTTATTATGCTATTTTTCTATTTTAGTTAATCTGTCTGGCCTAAATTAAAAATGGAATAAAACATAGTGATTTAAATAAAAGGAAAAAGGACCAAATTGCAAGCTTTTTAATAAGCAGAGGGATTATATATGTAATTATACCAAGTGTCGAAACCCTTTTTAGGAGTCTAGACGTTTTGGAAAACTTTATAAAATTACGGAGTCGCCACCAATCTTTTTGAAAAAGTGTGATTGGATCACTTTTAAAACAAGGGTTATTTTTAATAAAACGTTTTATTTATCAAAATAACATTTTTCGTCCATGAAAACAAAAGAAAACAGGTTTGGGGGTCGGTTACGTGTGGGGAAGGGTTAACACCCCCACAACGCCCAAAAATTGGTACCTAGTTGATTCCAAAAAGCATTTTTAAAACTGGAATTTGCAAGTTCACATGATTTCGCTTTATTTGTCCGCAAACTGAATGTAATCTATTTTAACAGCCTTATCGCCCGGGAAATGAACTTTAATCACCGCCAATACTCCTGGCACTAACCCGTCATTCCCGTTTGATAAGACACCACATTAATTAAGTTTTCACTTTTTAATAAATCAACAAGAAAATTAAATGTGTTAAAGTCTTTTAATTAAAATCTAATCAGCGATTAATCCCTAAAGAAACATCTACATTCATTTTAACTATTAAGTTTAAATATAATTAAGTGTGTCTTATTGAAAATAGGAAGAATGTTTTACATCATACATGTCTCTATTCTAGGTTTTAAGTACCTACTCTTAAGGTTTAACACATGTATATGTACATATAAACAAAAGGAACAAAATTACTTAAATTAAATTAATTATCAAAATAATTGCTGAAATAAAGAAAAGGATAATTATTTTTACTTTTAAAAAAACTATATTTGTGGTTAAATTGTAAGAAAACAAAATGTGAGGGTTTATTTGGAAACAATTAAAAATTTAGTGCCAAATTGATAAGAAAATTGACAAAATTGAAGCAATTGAAAACTGAAGAGCTGCAGTGCAAGATCTAAGGAAGTAGGGCACGGGTTATAACCGGGTATGGTTTGGGTTACGGGTTAGTATAGATAATAATTATCAGAAACAAAAATAATTTTCCCCCTTTTATAAAAACGGATCAAAACCGATCCTTTCTAAATTCTATGATGTGTTCATCGTGTTCTTCATAAACTGAAGAACACGATGAACATTCGACGTGCCGGTCACCTTCCACCAGCGTCAGCCGCCGTTGCTGACGGCAAAATTTCCCAGAAATACTAGTTTTCCAGATTCTGACGACTTTAAGATCGTGTTTTTTGCTGGAGCTACGTCAAAATCAAATCACAACGGTGCTTTAAACAAAATAAAAGGTAAAACCAATCTCTTTTTCTATGTTAAATTCGAAACATAAAAGTAAATGAGAGAAAATATTACCAGAAACTTGCTTCTCTTATTGCTTTGCAATTTCGATTACAATTGCTCGTTTCTATTGGGAATTCAAATGTTTCTAATGTATATGTATTGGGTATGAATTTCTCTATGAACTTGTTCCTGTTTTACATGAAATTTATATGGGTTTTATATAGGTACGATTGTGCTTGAGTTTCAAGCAAAAATCTCTAATGTTCATCCCCGAAAATTCATCATCTTTGATTCTGATTACTTGATTATTACTATGGCACCGATTTAGGGATTGGTCTTTCCCATTTTGATTCTCATTTTCTAGCTAGGGCTTCGAATTAGGGATTTAATTCCCTTCTAGTTTTATCTTGAATTGTTAAGCTCTAATTTAGGGATTTAACCCTCTTGTTTCTTTGTTTCCATATTTTTGATGACTTGAACGATGCCAACGAGGAACGGTTCATGGCGGAAGTGGTGCTGGATCAGCTCGGGTATTCGCCAGAGAAGATGGAATGAACGATCGGAGCTCGAACGTCGTGCACGTGGCTGCCACGCGCGAGTGATGATCCGCGTCTTTGCTCTGGAGCAGTTCGGCCCGTTCGATTACCCTTGGATCAACGGTGATGGGGATGCGGTGCTATAACTCCCTGCTGGCGTGATCTGCAACGTTGGATCAACCCCTTGATCCAACGGTCCTGCTTCAGCTGTGCAACAAAGAAGCAAAAGGGGTTAGGGTTTTGTTGGGTTATAAACGGGCTAGCAAGCACTTATTGTAATTTGGCATGTAATTTTAATGGACACTAAATTATATCTAATGGATTTTCTATTCATTTTTAAAATTACAAGTGGGTTGTGTATTTTATATTTTGGGTTTTAATATCTAACTACTATGCTAATTCTAACTACCATATAACAATTATTATAATACGCTAAGTATATTAACAATATTATATGACACCTAGATAATTCTAAATACTAATTGCTACGTTAATATTTTATAATACTAACGTATGTCATTATACTAATTATGATGTAACACTAACAATGTAATATAATACTACTAAATCGGAGATAACATAGTTAATACAATGAAAGTAAAAGAAGTTAGGTGAAAATTCAGTGACAATAGCTGCCCCTCTTTGGTCATTCCGGTGAAACAGGAATAGAGCAAAGAACAGAAGACATTGATTTTCACCAATTACCAAACTGTCAATGCCTAAAAAGACATACGGGTTATATTCTCTTTGCACTCGAATATAGAAACGAGTTTTATTCTCCAAATTCTCGAACAGATAGGTTGGTTCCATTCTCCAAATGCCCGAACAGATAGGCAGGTTCCATTCTCCAAATGCCCGAACGGATAGGCAGATTCTATTCTCCAAATGCCCAAACGGATAGGCAGGTTCTATTCTCCTCATGCTCGAATAGATAAGCAGGTTTCATTCTCCAAATGCCCGAATGAATAGGCAAGTTCTATTCTCCTCATGCTTGAATAGATAAGCAGGTTCCATTCTCTAAATGCCCAAACGGATAGGCAGGTTCTATTCTCCTTGTGCTCGAATAGATAAGTAAGTTCCATTCTCCAAATGCCCGAACAGATAGACGGGTTCTATTCTCCTTGTGCTCGAATAGATAAGCATGTTCTATTCTCCAAATGCCCGAACGGAGAGGCAATTTCTATTCTCTAAATGCTTGAATAGATAAGCAGATTCCAAAAGATGACGTCATCCTTCATACGCTTGGATGAATAAGGGGTTTCAAAACCTGTCAAAAACAAATGCAAATGATCCAATTAAGATGCATATGCCCCTAGGGATACATAGTCATGAATGCATGTCTTATTTCTTTTGCTTCTTAAATTATTTTCCTCATAATTGGTTTTCTTAACATGCAACATACACAGAAAAAACTATGAAGCTTCGGGAAACTTGGATTAAATCATCTCAAAAATTTTCTCAACTCTGGCAACAGATGGTGAGTGTCTATTCTGGCTCATCCCATTGGAGAAGACTGTATAATTTCTCTTCATTTCTCTACATTGAATGGCTCTGCACTATGTTACTTGGATCACAAGAAAGCTTGCAATAACTCATCTTTCCAGGCTAGTTGGCTTTACCAATTTCTTGTTGTTAAAATTCAATCGACCATTCCTTGGAAAGTAATCTTCACCATTGCCAACTCTTAACTTCGGGAATTGTATGACCCATCCTTTAATTTGGGTGAAGTTGAAGTTTACCAAAATACCACCATGTTGTACCATAGGTTCGATGTCCTATTCATCTTTTCCTATGACTTCTATCTTTTCAGCCAGGGAAGCTCTTTTGTATAGCGTTGCTAGGAATCTTACGAATGAAGCTTCGTGGGGATATATGGGGGATACTTAGGCTCCCCATCGTTAATGCATGGGAAATCATCTGAAAGTTGCAACTTCATGTTATGCTGATTGACAAAATAACCATAGGTAGTCATTTCATCATCTCTACTTTACCATTCTCATTCTTAGTACTTCTTTGCTTCACTGAGAACATTTCTGATCTTTTGCACATTTACTTGTTCAATCTAGTTATCTTGTATTCCTGGTTGGAAAGGCTAACTTTTTCCTCATATTCTTCAACACTCTTTTAGCCTTTGTCAAGTTATCATTGTGGTTGATACATCAATGTTCAGTGATGGGCTTCCTAGAATCCTGTTGTTCTTCCAATGTCTCATATCCTTAGCTATTTCCTCCAATGTCTGTAAAATTGCTCTCATTGTTGTAGAAAACAAATTGTCTCGTGTAAGCATCTCTGTTTTGCAACATGCTGCCTTAAAGTAATGTCAAAACATCTCTTGAGGGTCCTCCAAAGAGATTTCTGAATAGAAATCTTTGCAGCGAAACCTATTTCCATCTTGAATCTCTTCATAAGTTTGCTGCTCTTTATGCCCTAAGCTCCAAATTTGACCATGGAATACCTCATAGTTCCAATACCCTTTTAGACAAATTTCAAAGTAATGCCCAAAAATCTTTTGTATATTTCAAGCGATGTCAAATTTTTAATGCTCATTTCAATACAAGATGCTTTATGGAAAAAGAAAGATATCAAAGGAGGAAAAGAAAAGGTCTACGCAACAAAATTTTATTAGTATTATGGCAAACACAAAAAGAAATTACAAAGGAAGGAATAGGCATTCAGATATCAGAAACCAAAACTTCCCATGTCATGACTTCATAAGATGCCTTGAATATCAACTATGCTGAGTAGACCTTGGAAATAATGATTATGCGGAAAGATATGAAGCTTCCAGGTACCAAACCCCGAGGAATGTCTTATTTGCAAATTGTCTGAGCCGCCCTTTACGGGTTTTCAACTCAAATCCTCATTTGGTTTCAAAACACCATTTTCAGGTTTTCATTTTGAACCCCCCTTTTTCCTTTTATTTCTTCTCTTTTTTCTTTTTTTTCCTTTTCTTTTTCTCTTTTTTTTTTCTTCTTTTTTCTCTTTTTCTCTTTTTTTTCTCTTTTTCTTTTTTTCTCTTCTTCAAACATAATACTTTTTAACCGAGTATGAATTTATCGGGCTTTGAAGTTCATCTTCATCCATTTCAACCAAAATTAGTGCTCCACCTGAGAAAACTTTTGTTACAATGTAAGGTCCCTCCCAATTCAGTGCCCATTTTCCTCGAGAATAACTTTGGACCGGCAGCTTCTTCTTCAACACCAAATCCCCCTCTTTGAATTCTCTTGGGCGAACTTTCTTCTCGTGAGCCCTTATCATCATTCTCTGGTACATTTGCCCATGACACAGTGCCTTTAACCTCTTTTCATCAATCAGATTAAGCTGGTCATATCTCGCATGGATTCATTCTGCCTCATCTAATTTTGTTTCTATTAAGACACAGAGCGATGGTATTTCAACTTCGATGGGTAGCACAGCTTCTATTCCATATACCAATGAGAAAGATGTTGCCCCAGTGGAAGTTCTTACTGCGGTTCAATAAGCGTACAAGGCAAATGGTAGCTTCTCGTGCCAATCTTTATAGGTATCAGTCATTTTTGCAATAATCTTCTTAATATTCTTATTCGTAGCCTCAACTGCCTTATTCATCTTTGGTCGATATACCACAGAATTATGATGTTTGACATTGAACTGCTCACAGATTTCACTTATCATCCTGTTATTCAAATTAGAGGCATTATCGGTGATGATACTTTAGGCAAGCCGTATCGACAAATGATTTCCTTTTTCAAAAACTTGCAAACCGTGGATCTGGTGACATTTGCATATAAGGCTGCTTCTACCCACTTCATGAAATAATCAATGGCTACCAAGATAAAATGATGCCCGTTTGACGTCTTAGGGTGAATTTGACCGATGAAATCAATGCCCCACATGGAGAACAGCCAAGGGGCTGTCATAACATGAAGAGGTTGAGGTGGCGTATAAACCTTGTCAGCGTAGATTTGGCACTTGTGGCATTTGCGAGAATAGTTGATGCAATCACCTTCCATGGTTGACTAATAATATCCAAGACACATGATCCTTCTAGCCATGGCGAAACCACTAGGATGGGTTCTACAAACTCCTTCATGAACTTCTCTCGTAATTAATTGAGCTTCTTTTGCACCTACACATCTTAGAAATACTTGATCATGACTTCTTTTGTATAAAATCTCTCTATCAAGGACATACCCTGATACCATTTTCCAAATCATTTTCTTTTCATTTTTTGTAGCTTGCGGCGGGTAGTGCTGGAATTTTTACGTATTGCAAGATGTCATGGTACCATGGCAATCCATCCATCTCTTCTTCTAGACCATAACAATGGGCTGGAGAGTCTAGAATGTGTAATCTGATTGGCACCATCTTAGAACCCTCATTTACCTTAAACATAGCGGCTAAGGTGGCTAAAGCGTCAGCCATCTGATTATCTTCCCTAGGGAGATACTTGAAAGTAACCTCATCTAACTCTTTGATTAGCTTGAGGACTAACTTGTGGTATTCTACCAGCTTCACATCTTTTGTCTCTCATTCGCCACGTATCTAATAAATGACCAATGCTAAATCTCCAAAGACTCTTAGAGTACGAATTTTCCTTTTTACAGCCTCTCTTAGACCCATTACACAAGCCTCGTACTCTGCCATGTTATTAGTGTAGAAGAATTTCAAACAACTGGTAAAAGGGTAATAATCTCCTTCCGGTGAAACCAAAACTGCCCCTATACCTCGCCCTAACGCATTTGTTGCACCATCAAAGTTCATAACCGAAGATTCTGTAGGAGTCTCATCATCTTCTGAGAGACACATCAAGTCTTCATCAGGAAAAAATTAAAATTTAAAGCTTCATATTCATCACAGGCGGCTTGCCAAAAATTTAGCTATAGCACTCCCTTTTATCGCTTTTTGGCTCACATACTAGATATAAAATCTGACAATAACATTTGCCAATAGCTAACCTTCTTGATAAAGTCGGGGCCTCCATCATGAACTTCAGTGGGTCTAACTTTGAGATTGGCCACGTAACATGATAAAGCATATATTGCCTTAGCCTTTTAGCTGCCCAGACCAAAGCACAACATAGTTTTTCAATTGACGAATATCTGGTCTCACAATAAGTGAATTTCTTGCTCGGGTAGTATATCACCTTTTTTTCTTCCAGTACCATCATGTTGCCCTAACACACAACCCATGGAATTTTCATAGACCGTTAGGTACAAGATCAATGGTTTCCCTGAAAAAGGCGGTACTTCCTAAGTAACCTAAACATTGGATCTTTTCCAAAGCCACTTGACATTCTTCACCCCATATCCTCAGGTTATTCTTCCTAAGTAACCTAAACATTGGATCGCACTTATTAGTTAGCTGAGAAATAAAGCGTGCGATGTAATTTAATCACCCCAGAAAACCTTGAACTTCCTTTTGTGTTTGAGGTGGGGGAGTTCCTGTATAGCTTTTATCTTATTAGAATCGATCTCAATTCCTCTTCTGCTCAGAACAAAACCCAATAACTTCCCAAATGTGACCCCAAATGTGCACTTAGTCGAGTTGAGCTTCAACTAGAACTTTCTCAGTCTTAGGAAGAGCATTTTTAAATTAACGAGATGTTCTTCCTCAAATCGATATTTGGCGATCATATCGTTGACGTATACGTCTATTTCCTTATGCATCATATCATGGAAAAAAGTGACTATGGCCATTTTATAGGTTACCCCTGTATTCTTAAGTACAAAGGGCATTACTTTATAGTAAAAAGTTCCGCATAGCGTCACAAAAGTCATATTTTCCATGTCTTCTGGGCATATCTTAATCTGGTTATACTCGGAGAAACCATTCATGAAAGAAAAGAATGAATGACCAGTTGTATTGTCGACTAAAGTGTCAATATGTGGGAGCGGGAAATTATCCTTAGGGTTTGCCTTATTGAGGTCCCTGTAGTCAACACACATTCGTACTTTTCCATTTTTCTTTGGTACTGGGACAATAATCGCCGCCCAATCCGAATACTTGGCTACCTTGAGGAATCCTGCATCGTATTGCTTCTTTACCTCATCCCTGGTCTTGAGGAGTGTTTCAACCTTCATTCTTCTAAGCTTTTGCTTTACAGGTTCGCATCCTACCTTTATAGGGAGCCTATCATTGACGATGCCGGTGTCAAGGCTGGGCATACCTTGATACGACCAAACGAAAATATCTTTAAATTCTTTCAAGATCTCGATCAAACTTTGTCTGGTTTTGGCCGTGATGGTAGTACCAATCTTCTCCTCTTGCTTTTCGTCTTTAGTACCGAGATTTAATATTTCTAGTTCCTCTTTATGTGGTAGAATCTACTTTTCCTCTCCTTCTACCATTCTGAGCATGTCATTGGGTTCATCATATTCTTCCTCATCGTCAATATTTCCAACTTCTTCCAAGCATAGAGGCAATTCAAAGTCAACCTTAAAGTCAGTCTTGGATTCATTTATGCTAATGATATCTGAATAACTGAAAAGGAATAGGCAAAAGATATATACAAAGGGAAGAAATAAAATGAATGGAATATTTTTTATGCTTCTAACCTTATGGTTTTCATTTGGTTTTGGTTTATTTATGAAAAAAGTTTGCCACACAAGATTTAAGGAAATGCATCTTTTATTGAATTCAAATTAAAATTTTGACATAGGCCCTTTACATAAGATCCCTTATGGTCTCTGGGCCTGGAGCAAAGGGGTTGGTTTTGAGAATTACTCTGAACATGTCTTAAAGACTATAGGGATTTCTTCAGCAGTCCAATTCTCAAGCTCAGAGCAAGGGCGAATCATTGACAGGTACCGACTCTCTTCTTCCTCGTCGATCACAGCGTTAATACTCAGCTTTTCAAATGCTTCACATAAAGCGCTCTTTCCATTTTCTTCCTCACTAATTGAGGCACTTGGATCCAGCATGCCTCTAGATATAAAGCTATGGCTCAGGGGCGGGAAGTCATCGACTCCCACTCAATTTCCTCTCCCTTCAATCTAGCCCTTCTCATCTCTTGATGCTTTCTGATTTCAGCCCTTCTTTTCCATTTGCTGGGCTTAAAGCCCAAGCCGATCTTTTTTGCTGGGATTACTACAGGATATAGCCTCATTTGATGTCTCTTTCCAAACCCTTTTCCAATTCCAGCTCCTTTCCCAAGCATTAGTTTTACCTGCATCTTCGTACAGCTTGATAATTCTGGTTTTGGCACCTTGCTCCCTTCAGTGACAAAGGTTGCATTGACTAGCTCCAATGTCCTGAAATGACACTCGAGTGCAACCTCATCGATCTCGATAAAGGGTGCATCAGTGGTTACTGATGCAATAATTTCCTTCTCTGCACCGACAGTTATTAGTTTACCATCGATTATGAACTTCAGCTTCTGGTGTAAAGTAGATAGGACCGCTTTTGCCGTGTGGATCCACGGGCGCCTATGTAAGCAGATGTAACTGGGTCTTATGTCCATTACCATAAACTCAACATCGAAGGTCGTTGGTCCAATTTGTAAAGGCACTTCAATTTTCCCTAACACATCCTTTTGAGTTCCATCAAACGCTCTTACCGTGTTTTGATAAGCTCTCATATGAGAACTATCTATCGGCAGCTTCTTCAATGTGACTAACGGTAGAACATTCAGTTCTAACCAATTATCAATTAGGACTCCGGGTAACATATGTCCTTTACATCTGGTAGTGATATATAAAACCTTACACGATCCCCTTCCTTTGCCTAGTATTTCCTCATCATTGAATGAAATGAAGTTGTTTACAGCAATGTTACTGACTAACATGTACATCTTATCGGTAGTGATCTCTTTTGGTACGAATGCCCGGTTCAGAATCTTTAACAATTCCTCACGATGGCCCTTAGAACTTAATAGCAGAGAAAGCATAAAAATTTGAGCCGAAAGCTTGTGGAGTTGCTCCATGACACTGTATTCATTGTGTTTTAAAATCATCAAGAATTCCTGAGCCTTGATTCCTTCAAAGGCTCGTGATATGCTGTTAATTTTTCTTTGAATAAATCTATGTTATCTTCTTTCTTAGCTTCCTCAGCAACAACATTTCTTTGCGCTGCATCTCTATCCTCTACTATTGGCTGGGAATGGAGCCTTCCACTCCTCGTGAAACGGCTCACCTCATTGATTGGTTCTTGTTTCTCTTTAACAGATGTTTCTCCTAGAGCTACCACCGCACAAATGTAATTCCAGGGACCTGCTTGCTATCCTCGTATGGAAATGGAGTCGGCGCCTTAATTATAAGTTACGGGGTTACACCCATTAATGGCTCACTAACTCTCGTTTTAGCCTTAATAACTAAAAGCTTCATTCCAGAGTAATCTCTTCTAGAGGGTGACTCCTCTTATGCACATATGTCCAGCATGCATTCCTTGTCTTCTTTTTCAAAGAACTCAAGTTCTTTTTCATTCATCTTATCTTGAACTAGTTGTCTAAATTCTAAGCAACAATCAATCTCATGTCCTTCCTTCATGTGGTATTCACAGTACAATTCATCTTCAATTTTTAGCTTCTGGGCTCCTCCTTCCAACATCCTTACTACCACCATTTGAGCCCATACCCACTTTATGGGAGCTCTAAATTTAGCAACACATTCCTTCACCAGCTTATCCTCCTCCTCTATGATTGCATTCACACCTGCCTTCTGTTGATTTGGCAGAAGGTTTCCCTTATCTTTTGACTTATCGGATGATAACATCTCCAATTTTTTAAGTCATCCACCACCCTTTTGAATGCAGCGCAATTCTCAATGGTATGCCCCCTAACTCTTGCATGATATTCATATTGTGTCTTCTCATCATACTATGGTGGGTATGGTGGTGAGAACGGGGGAACATGTCTTGGCAGCACCATCTGGGATTTGACCAGTTCAGCAAACAATTCTGCATATGTCATTGGAATAGGAGGGAAATATGGTTTCGAGCTCCCTTGATATCTTTATTCTCTCTTTGGCGGGTTTGTGACTGCAGGTGTTATGGTCGAGACATTGGGCTTGTTGAAGACTACCCCTTTTGAGTAACTGGGGTTGTAGACATTAGTGGTACTGACTTCATTGTCTCTCTTTTTGTATGGTTTCTTTGTTTCCCCACTATCCAACTTTCCATTTTTTATGGTCGCAAGGATCAACTCTCCATTTATAAGCATGTCCGTGAAACTCTTTGTGGCATGATTGAGCATACGATCATAGAAAGAACCCTTTAATGTCTCCACGAACATTGAGGTGATCTCATTCTCCAGCAATGATGGCTGGACTTTGGCAGCCACATCCCTCTATCTTTGTGCGTACTGGCAGAAGCTCTCATGATGCTTTTGCTCCATTCCTTGCAGAACTCAACGGGTTGGAATCATGTCTGGAACATGTTTGTACTGCTCACTGAAGGCTCTGGACAAATCCTTCCATGATCTGATGTTAACTCGACTTAGCTGTGTGTACCTACGTGCAGCTAATCCTACTAGACTGTCTTGGAAGCAATGGATAAATAGCTTCTCATTGTCAAGATACATCGACATTTTCCTGCAATACATAGTTAGATGTGTCGCAGGGCACGTAGTTCCATTATATTTTTTGAAGTCGGGGACCTTAAACTTTGGTGGTACTATCAGATCAGTCACTAAGCTTAAATCCTTGGCATCCACTCCTCCGTACATACCTCCTTCCTGGAAAGATTTAATCATTCCCTCCAACTTCTCATAGCGATCTTCCAATTTCTTCTCAGCTTTCACCTTGTCAACAATTTTATCGAGATCAGGCACCTCAAAGACCTCTTCAGAGTTTATCTTCCTATCATCCTGAACCGAGGTTTCAGTAAAATATGGTGAAATCTTGACCTTAGAAGATTGAGCTTCTCTTTGAATACTTGGATGAACGAATACCATCCCTTGAAATTTTGGCACAGCATTATCTTCCTCACCAGCTTCCACCGTGTCTAGGTCCCTAAAGCCTAACGTGGCTGCAATTGAACAAACTATCTTTTGATGAACTAACTCCATCTGTTGCTTCAGATCTATCTCCAGTTTGTCTAACCTATCTTGGGTACTCTTATGGTTGTTTTCTAAAACCGTCACTCTGTCTTCCATTGCTCTGACTTGAGACTGAGTACCGTACTTGTAATTTGTTTTGCTATTTTGCTATTTTGTCATTTTATTTGAGTTAGATTTTTATTATGTCATGTATGCATGCACAAACGAAAATGCAAAGAAAAGCTATAAAACATAGAAGAATGAAATATAAATGCATGAATGCAAGCGAAAGGGCCATTAATTCCATGAAATATTTGCTCAAGAAACAACTCTTTTATTAAATATGAAATGATCCTTATTACATCAAATTTCATTTACAAATATTTTTCAGCCTAAACTCCTAGTTCCTTGATTTCTTCAATGAGCCACATAAGCCTCAGTCCCACTACTCCTACTGGCTTGACATACTAACGAAGAGCTGCAGCTTCAGTGGCTAACATCATCACGCGTCGAGCCACATCCTGTACCTGGGTCATAACAGTCCTATCAAACTCATCTCGGTCTTGAAATCTTCTAGCAGCGTCTCTAAGACGAGTGAACCAATAGTCATTACCTCCGTCAGCTATGTCTTCAAGGACCAGGATCTTTGTCCTATATTCCTGGATGATGTTATCCATTCCTTCAACCTATTTCTTCAAGGTATCATTCTCACTTAGACAGGCCTGAAGTTCGATATAGGTGTGATGATTCTGGAGTCTATGCAACGAGTGGTTCAAATCATCTATTTTGGCTTGAAACTTAGTAACACAAGCCTGAATATGCTTTAGCTTCGCACTGGTCTGGTCATTTACCTTTTGCAACTCAAATAAACGAATCTTGTTGTCGTTGTCCTTCCTTTTCCATGCAGCCACACTTTCTTTCTCTTTTTCAAGAACCTGTTTGCCATTTCCATTTTCAATTGTCGGCCTACCTTTTTTATGTTCTTCAACAAGGGCTCGTCTATATTTATTGACCTCGCGCCTACCTCGTTCCTTTTCTTTTCCTACAGCATGCTCGATTTCTTGCTTTCACTGCTCCGGAGTTTTTCTCAGATCAGCATTTCGGACGGCGGTCTAAAACTTGAGGGAATTAACCCTTTGGATCTCAAAATTCTTTTCTAGGTCTTCATACAGCTTTATCACTCGCTTCGTCTCCCCTTTATACTTTTCAACATCGAGGCTTGACTCAAACTTGTCTCTTTGGTTCTGCTCTCGTAAGGCATCTATCTCCAACTTAGCCCTTCTTAATTCTTCTCTTAAGATGTCAGCTTCTGTAAGGACTACCTTTAAGTGTTCTTCTAGAGACTTGGCCTGTCCGAGTGTAGGTGCTATGACTTTTTCATTTCCTCTCGTATGCCTCCAAATATCATAGTTTGGGGCGTACATGCAATGACTATCAGATTCTAACTTCATATCATAACAGTGGTTCCATGCATCACTAATTGTCTGAATCTTCTGTTTGAACTCTTCTTAGAACTCAAATTATGATGAGCCAAGACCGGTAGTGGATGGGACGAACTGCCGAGACCCAAACTGACGAGATACTAACAAATGAGCACATCCAATCTCTCCCCACAAACCTAGCAGCATCAAAAAGTTGAAATCTCCACATTTATATAGGACTTTGGTATGACCCATCCAAGGAACCCTCTATCTGATGTCTTCATCACGATGATCCCTAAATATATCAATCCATTTATTCTTCTTAACAACGGGCCACTCCTTTACCAAAAATTCTCAAAGAGGTGAGAAGTTCGGGGGAAACACATTTGATAAGGCCAATGTTGGGCATTTCCAGAAGTGACTAAGAGCCCAAACTTGCAGAAGTGGAGCACATCCTCCAAAACGGACACCTTCAACTTTTTGACAGACATTGAGGGAAATAAAGGTTTCAGCAAGTACAGTTGGTACCAGATTGACTCCTCTCTTTAGCTGTTCAAGGAAATCAAGTAATGGCTAGGAGATCAATTCTCTTTTTCCTGTCGGGGTGAATTGAAATTATACTTCTGATGCTTGACCAAGGGAAATTAAAGGTGCCTCATCTCTTTCGAATCAACCCCTTAACCCAACCATCACTCATACCAGCAAACGCTTGAAGTTTTGCATGTGGGTTTTGTTCTTATGAGGCTTGGCATAGACCCAGTTCTTCTTCACTTTACATAGGTTGAAAAAGGCTAAGTACTCCTCAAATGTAGGCATCATATCTTCTTTATTGAAAGTGAAGCATCAATACCTGGGATTCCAGAATTAGACCAAGGCTTTTAAAAATTGTTCATCAACCTTCACGTACAAGAGATAGGCTATGTTACCATAGACTTCATGGAACAACTGCTTAGTCTCAAATCAAAATGCTCCCAGGTTTCCTGCAGTTCTTGCACGTTGTTCTGTTTAATACTGATGTGGGCATATTCTGAAGTCTCTATCTCATGATCAGCTGCTAGACTGTCTCCAAATGTTCACTGATTCTCCTCAGACCAATGTCGTACCTTTGCATTCTCATCTTCACTTTTCAAAATCCTTCCGTCCATAACAAGAGTTTTTCAAAGTTGAGCAATTATTTTGAGAATCAACCCCTTCTAGATATGTAATGATGTGGCATGAATGGATATGGAAAACAGCAAGACAAAGGGAAGGAAGATTAAAATCAAGAAAACACAGAGAACTCGAAATAATTCCATGAACAATTCTGGGCAACACATTCCAACACTCCAGGACATGTCTCCCCTTATTACTAAAACCCTAGGTTTTCCTTATGGCTCTATTGGGGTGGGCTCTAAGTTCTCAAATGGTTGGGTTCTAAGAGGTAATCAATTTGTCCTTGTTGTCCCCTACTAAGGGTAGTAAAGCCCTTGGTTCTCACTATTATAGGTTTCAAACGAACCAAGTTCAACTCAGGAGGACTCACTTCTTATGTCTTCTCGAAGAATCAGTATCCTTACGAAGATATGAGGCATATAAGTCTCGAATGTACTTGCTAGGCTCATACGGAGAATCAATATTCTGACATGAGCAAAGCGTTTTCCCCTCACTTAACAATTGGGTAAAGCTCGGGAATAGAGCTTTTTGCAACAATTTAAAATGCGTAAAATATAATTACATTCATTAAGTGGACAAATAAATTGAAACCTGTGTGAACTTGCAAATTCCTTTTCTAAAAACATTTTGAAAACAATTTGTGGCATGACCCTCATTTATTTTTAGAAAAAAACAAAATGTCCCCAGCGGAGTCGTCAAGCTGTCGCAACTCTTTTTAGGAGTCTGGACGTTTTGGAAAACTTTATAAAATCATGGAGTCGCCACCAATCTTTTTAAAAAAGTGTGATTGGATCACTTTTAAAACAAGGGTTATTTTTAATAAAACGTTTTATTTACCAAAATAATATTTTGGTCCACGAAAATAAGAGAAAATCGGTTAGGGGGTCGGTTATGTGTGGCGAAAGGGTTAGCACCCCCACAACGTCCAAAAATTGGTACCTAATTGATTTCAAAAAACATTTTTAAAACTGGAATATGCAAGTTCACATGATTTCGCTTTATTTTTCCGCAAAGTGAATGTAATCCATTTTAACGCCTTATCGCCTGGGAAATGAACTTTAATCACCACCAACACTCCTGGAACTAACCCGTCATTCCCATTTGATAAGACAACGCATTAATTAAGTTTTCACTTTTAAATAAATCAACAAGAAAATTAAATGTGTTAAAATCTTTTAATTAAAATCTAATCAGTTATTAATCCCTAAAGAAACATCTACATTCATTTTTAACTATTAAGGTTTAAATATAATTAAGTGTGTCTTATTGAAAATGTGAAAAATGTTCTACAACATACATGTCTCTATTCTAGGTTTTAAGTATCTACTCCTAAGGTTTAACACATGTATATGTACATATAAACAAAAGGAACAAAATTAATTAAATTAAATTAATTATCAAAATAATTGCTGAAATAAAGAAAATGATAATTATTTTTACTTTTTAAAAAACTATATTGGTGGTTAAATTGTAAGAAAACAAAATGTGAAGGTTTATTTGGAAACATTTAAAAATTCATTGCCAAATTGAGAAGAAAAAGGACGAAATTGAAACAATTGAAAACTGAAGAGCTGGGGTGCAAGATCCAAGGAAGCAGGGCGCGGGTTATAACCGGGTATGGGTCGGGTTACGGGTTAGTATTTATAATAATTATCAGAAACAAAATCATTTTCCCCCTTTTATAAAAACGGATCAAAACCGGTCCTTTCTAAATTATCTGATGCGTTCATCGTGTTCTTCATAAACTGAAGAACACGATGAAAATCCGCTGTGTCGGCCGCCTTCCACCAGCCGCCGTTTCCGACGACAAAATTTCCTAGAAACCCTAGTTTTGCATATTCCAGCAACCTCAAGATCGCGTTTTTCGCCGGAGCTACATCAAAATCAAATCACAACGGTGCTTTAAACAAAATAAAAGGTAAAAACAATCTTCTTTTCTTTGTTAAATTTCGATTACAATTGCTTGCTTCTGCTTGGAATTCAAATGGTTCTAATGTATATGTACTGGGTATGAATTTCTCTATGAACTTGTTCCTATTTTACATGAAATTTACATAGGTTTATATAGGTACAATTGTGCTTGAGTTTCAAGCAAAAATCCCTAATGTTCATCCCCAAAAATGCATCCTCTTTGATTCTGATTACTTGATTATTGCTATAGCACTGATTTAGGGATTGGTCTTTCTCATTTTGATTCTAATTTTCTAGCTAGGGCTTTAAATTAGGGATTTAATTCCCTTCTAGTTTTATCTTCAATTGTTAAGCTCCAATTTAGGGATTTAACCCTCTTGTTTCTTTGTTTGCATATTTCTGATGACTTGAACAACGTCGGCGAGGAACGGTTCATGGCAGAAGTTGTGGTGGAGCAGCTCGGGTATTCGCCGGAGAAGATGGAACGAACGGCTGGAGCTAGAATGTCGTGCGCGTGGCTGCCACGCGCGAGTGATGATCTGTGATTTTCTTTGGAGCGGTCTGGGTCGTTTGATTGCCCTTGGATCATCGGTGATGGGTATATGGCGCTATAACTCCCTGCTGGCGTGATCTGCGCCGTTAGATCAAGGTTTTGACCCAACGGTCCTGCTTCAGCTGCGCAACAAAGAAGCAAAAGGGGTTAGGGTTTTGTTGGGTTATAAATGGGCCACCAGGCCCTTATTGTAATTAGACATGTAATTTTAATGGACTCTAAATTATATCTAATGGATCTTCTATTCATTTTTAAAATTACAACTGGGTTGTGTATTTTATATTTTGGGTTTTAATATCTAACTTCTATGTTAATTCTAACTACCATATAACAATTATTATAATACGCTAAGTTTATTAACAATATTATACGACACATAGGTAGTTCTAAATACTAATTGCTACGTTAATATTTTATAACACAAACGTATGACACTTATACTAATTATGATGTAACACTAACAATGTAATATAATACTACTAAATCGGAAATGACATAGTTAATACAATGAAAGTAAAAGAAGTTAGGTGAAAATTCAGTGACAACACCAAGGGGCAGAGACAAAAATTAAAAAGTTTTGGGCGGAAGGACTTACAATGCAATTTCCCCATTTTATCTCCTCTATAACCTAAAATCTTAGAATCAGATTCATTTTCCCCCTTTCTTGGCTTAACCGGCCGCTCCCCCTCCCAATTTCTCTGTTTTTTTATTTTTTGAACCCTAGGATAAACTAAATCAAGCCCTCTTTTGCATTGAAGCTTAATCGAACCCCCCCTTTAGATCCGATTGAAGTATCGGAGGCTCGGAGCTGGCCATGCACGACGGAGATAGTTTGAGATTGAAATGAGGTAAATTACCCCCCACTTTTTTGTTTTTATATTCGAATGAAATAAGGAAAATGGTATACCTTCTTTTTTCGCCCTCTTAAACTTGGATCTGGAAATTTTTATTTCTTCTTCTTTTTGTTCAAAAAGGATCCCCCTCAAATTACAGATCTCTGGGTTTTATACCCGATTTTACATACATAAAATATATAAAATAAATCCTTGTATTAATATTGATTAAGGATCCCCCATTTTAGATTCGATTGAAGTATCGGAGGTTCAGAGTTGGCCATGCACAGCGGAGATAGTTTGAGATAGAATCGAGGTAAATCACCCCACACTTTTTTGTGTTTATATTCGAATGAAATAAGGAAAATGGTATACCTTCTTTTTTTGCACTCTAAAACTTAGATCTGGAAATTTTTATTTTTTTTTCTCTTTTCTTCTTCTTTTTGTTTGAAAAGGATCCCCCTCAAATTACAGATCTCCAGGTTTTATACCCAATTTTACATACATAAAAAATATAAAATAAATCCTTTTATTAATGTTGATTTGCCTAGTGATGATATTCAGGATAATATTAATCCCTATTTCCTTGCTTTTTGTAGGTATTTGGGCGATGGAGCAGACATGGCAGAGCGGTGGCGGGCCAAGGCGGACTGCGGTGGCGCGTGCACAAGCTACGACATTCGAACAGCAAACGCGTGGCTTGCACGCGCTAGTGGAATGTGGAGAGGCAAAGGGCATACGGTGGCAGCTGGGAAAATAGATTAGGTTTTGGTTATAATTAGGGTTATGGTATTTTGGTAATTCGGGTTATTTTAATATCCGGGACAGGTTAGCTGGGTAACTTGATCGGGTTATGGCTATTGGGTCTGAATTCATTGGGTTTATATTTGGGCCATGTATTGGGTTGTAATTGTGAATAATAATATTTTTTATTTGGATTTGGCTTTAATTTTGGGCTTGGGCCCGGACAAAATGGGTTATTACAGCTGCCCTTCTTTGCTCATTATTGTGTAACAGGAATAGAGCAAAGACAAAAGATTAGTCATTTTCGTCCGGTCGAGTCTAGGGTTTCTTCTTTTGGCCACCGCCTATTTCTTGGGCTTTAGTTGGTCCATTCGACCGCTCTTGGAGGCAAAATCTTCAAAACTGGAGGATCCGTTGGGGAGACACAATCTTCAAACTGGAAATTCGAGGTCGTAAGTTCTTCCTATATAGAATTGTTCCCTCATCTTCTGTTTGGAGCCTTGCAGAAACGAACTCTTCTTATACAAAATTCAACTTGTCTTTGGCAAAGTCTTCGAGCTCTAAGTCTTCCTGTATAGGACTTTTCATCTTCAACTATCAACGTTGTAGATTCTTCCTATATAAAACCTTCTGCGTCGTGGGTGGATTGAGAGTTCTTCCTATATAGTACTCTATGTCCTAGAATCTTGAAGTAGATGATTTTCCTATATAAAACTCTCTACTTCAAACTCTTCTGAGCTATAGGTTCTTCCTATATAGGACATTTCGCTTTTTGGAGTGGATTCTTTAAGCTGCAAGTTCTTCCTATATACAACTTTTTCACCTTGGAGTATCTGAGTCAAAAGTTCTCCCTATATAGAACTTCTTGCTCTAGAATCTTAGGACTACCAGTTCTTCCTATATAGAAGTTTCATCTTGCAATTATGAGTTCTTCCTATATAGAATCATTTTCAACAACAACACTATATTCTCTGATGTCGCAAGTATCAGTAGTTTTTACCATTTTTCCTAGGCTAAGCACAGAAATATTCAAAATTATGCCATGATTTCTGATTATCTTGGCGCCATTAATTGAATATTCTGGTCAGGTTCGACTCTTACTTCTTTGTTAAGGTTTACTTCCTCAATTGTGCAAACCTAATCTCTCTCTGGTTCCTGAGTACCTGTCAGGAAACAGCCAAGATATCCCAAATAATATGAATTAGCATGCTCCTAATCTTAGGGATGCCTATATTATATGATGCATGAATAATGATATCTCAATATTGTTCCGATGATTTTGCTTTGATCGAGCAATGTCGATTTTCTTATTATTTCACTCTCTTTTCTTCTTCTTGTGATGGCGACACCCCATCTCACATATGGGTTCAACCTTTTGACATTTTCTTTTGAAATCGAGAGTCTGAGTCTATTCTCAAGAGACTTTCCAAGTTTCTACTTTTATTTTCCCATGTCGCCCTTTTTCGAGTTTTCCTCTTTGTTGTGTTTTTTCCTTCTCTTTTCTCTTCTTTCCTTTTTCTTTTCTATTCATTTCCTTTTTTTTCTTTTTGGATCTGAAATTTTTGTGTAACCTTGGAATCACGAGTTCTTCTGGAACTTTTCGCTTTTTCTTGGCCAATTCTTCAATCTTCAATTTCTTCGATGCCCTGATTTCTGATCGTCTTGACATCAAAAGAAAGCCTAACATCATGCCCGAAGGACTTAATAATGGATTCACGCCAAAAAGGCTACCAAAATCCCTTAAAATGATGCACCAGTTTCTATCCGTCTTTTCAACATGAAGTTGCAGATCAAAGTCTTTACTAGTCTTCAAATACCATTCTTTTGCTCATCGTTTTCCTGTTCAACCCCGGACTTAGCTATTTTCTTGTTTTTGGCCTAACATGCGGAATATTAATTTGTCTCAACATAAGGGTAAGCAAAATGCCCCCGCTCTTGAATTTATTCTTTGAAATTTATCTTTCACTGCCAAACTCAATTACATTATCCTAGGGAAATCGACTTTGGGTCCTCTGATCTTCTTGCCATGCACTCTTATTATTTCTTGCGGTATTACTCCATCGATTATGGGCAAAATTGATTTGTTGGCACTGACCCATCACACAGAGTCTTCTTCCGTCTTCAACCTTATAGCGAGCAAATGCCTTAGATCCCTAAACTTTTCTTCTGTTTGAATGTATTATTTTCATCAAGGTCTATTCTTCATTTCTTTGAACCCATCAAAGCGTTATGGCAGAAACCTTCTTCAAGTCTCTAAACTGTCTAACACACAAATTCTCACCATCACCCTCATCATAATTGTTGACGGTCTATTCCTTTATATTAGGCCGATCATTTACAACCATGACCTCATATTCTGAAGTCTATCCTTAAAGTAATACATGGAAATCTTTTTGCTTAAAAATGCCAATTTGTTGATCGTATTTCCAATGAAAGATGTTTTTTGGATTAACATACAATACATTGAAACCAAGACCTTAATATAAAAAGGAATAGGAGCCCTGGATATCAAGTGCGAGAGCATCTAGATTCAACCTTTCGGTGATCATTCCAAGCATAGCTTGTATCTATGAAGACTCTAAGTATTGTGGTGACTTTTAAAGCTGTGGAATTCCTCTCAGGTCACTCGGTTCATCCTTATGATTACCGTATTGCTATGAAAGACTACTTCTTCTCGATTCTCATTATTTACTCTATTCAAAAAATAGACCTTCTTAATCATTGGAGTGCAAAAATATCATTCTAAGAATAGAATTCTAGGTGCATGTGTTTGTTTCCAGTTATACTCTTTATAACATGCCTATTACTAAGCTTTGAACATGCCTATTACCAGGCTTCAGATATGCCTATTACTAGGCTTCAGATATGTCTATTACCAGGCTTCGAACATATGAGTTCTTTTTCTTTCTTTATTTCTTTTATTTTTATCTTCTATATACACTTATATTTCAGTTATTAGTTACAATCCATTAGTGCCTAGAAGACCATTCTTAGAATTTCAATTTCAAGCAACTTCTACATGGTTAAACTTTGGAGCTTTTCATCATCGAATGCCATCAAAGGAGTAGTAGTCTTGCTTTGCCGACCAGAGCCTATTAGGGAGGAAATCACACTTCATCATTATCACAATACTTAACTGATCTTAGAATCAATATCACATCGTGCAATTGATATCCAAGGGCCTACAAAGGCAAGATGAGATATACATATATATGATTTCAAGGCCATTGTATGTTAAGAAAAATGCATCTTTCATTGGAATGAAAATCTCCAAACATGACACGTGCCCTTTTACAAAAATATCTTAGCTACATTCGAGCCAATGGTAGCAAAGTTGATTCCATGCATTATTTCAAAAAGAGTCCTAGATGTAGGGATGTCCTAATAAGCTGACATTTGCAATCAAAACACGAAAGGCAAAAGGTGGGGGGCTTTAGTCCGTCTTGGGAGTAGAGATTTATTTACTCTAACCCTTCAATACTTCAACTATTGTAATACTTGATCCCTTCACTCTTGCACCCACTGTTTCACCATATCACGCGTCAGCTTCCCATCACGAGCCAGCTGCTCTATCTCTTCTTTTAGAATCCAACATCTTTTAGTAGGGTGCCCTGGTGCCCCCATGTGGAAATCACAAGTGCTACCTGGATTGTAATTAAAAAGCGATGGATCTAATGTTTCCTCCATCGGTGTGGGAACGAGGTGTTTCCCTTGCATCAAATATAGGAATAAAATTGAGATAGGCATCTTGAAAACCTTAAGAGGTTTCTTTCCTTGCACCCTTGGATGCTGCCCCTCGGCCAACTTTATCTGGATTCTTCCTTTTTTGGTCATACATTCGTTCTCTTTCCCTTTAGTATCCTGATGGTCGTTGTCTTCGACCGGATCATTGATATGTGAATTGGAGGAATAATTAACACGTAGGAGATTCAAATATGGGTCTGAACGATGAGAGACATGGCCTTGATTCCCATTCGTTGCCGAAAGTTTTGACTTTCTGACATACGTTGATTCTTTGTTAAACTTAGTTCTTCCATCCTTAAAAGAGAGTATGCCTTCATTGATAAGTTCATAGACCTTGCCTTTCAGAAACACACAATCTTCTGTTATATGGCCATAGTCACCATGATAATATCTGTGTTAGAGTATGCCCAAAGACCAATTATGAGATGATTGTATTGATATACTTTCTTTACCATGTTTTTGAATAAAGGCATTGTCATTATTATTTTTCAGTCATATTTCTGTGTCTTAAATAAACTAAAATATAATGAAGTCCATATAATAATATGATTGTTATTAAATGATCCTTAGCTGAATATTATTAGGGTCTTAGACAATAATAATACGTTCGAGGCTAACATATAGTTGATTGATGACAATGAGTAGTCATTGACATAGAGATGTCAAAATCTATATATGAGTATGTTGTTAGAGAACAACATATTGGATTGACCCGCTATGAGCATATGTCTTGGATTATTATGTGATGATCACAATATTGCTCATGGTGGTGACTACATGTATGATCCTTAGACTTGATATCATTACTATCTCAACATATATTTTCGTATATTTTGATGCAGTTAAACATGCTCCGTGACAGTTCGCACTAAAAAGACTGATGTTGAACATGTCGCGATATATGTAGTTGGGTATGAATGATCAAGATAGGATTTGTCCCTCCTACATAATAGGAGTTATATCACAAGCCACGTGATTGAGTGAGACTAGAAATGCATGGCCATACTCGAACAAGTTGATATGAGATATCATAAGTTGTTCGTTTATTATAGTCTACTCTAGATATCAAGAAATATTAGATGGGCTATACAAGTGTGACTGTTCCAAGACTTGTGCCTATTCTAGATATAAAGGACAAAGGGATATAATACATAAAGAAGCTAGTCATGAAGATGTTATGTCGAACTCATGACTTCTTGTAACTTAGATGACCATGATATACTGCTATATATCACTCATGGTTTGTAATATTAGAATGGTTCTTATAATTGCTACTAATGTTACAGGAACCTACAAGGTCACAACCAAGGGTTGAGTTGAGCAAATATCAAACGAGTTATAATTGTACAGTTTTATTGTACATGGATGAAATATATAATTAAAGTTAATATATATTTGATATATGTGTAATTTTAATTATCCTGGATTTGTTAAATATATATTAAAAAAATCTAATTATGATTATAATTCTTTTAATAGATATAAAAATTTAGATTAAATTACCCTAAGGGTTAGGGTAACTGCATATAAAAGGATAAGTGTGCTCTAGCAGCTGTTCTTCTTGCTTAGATGAGATATTCTCAAGAACAGTTTTTGAGAAAAGAAATATTTGCTCTCAACCGGGTGAACTAAGTAGAGGCCAAGGCGTTATCGTGGAGGCATGGGACTCAAACTGATCGTGACTGCACTGCTGACTTGTTGTTTTTCCATGAACCCAAGGTAAATCACGCATCCTTTCCTCTTGAATTCGATTGATCGTACATAGATTCCTGTATGAGATTGTCGGATTATTTTTTCACTACGCCATGGGGAGTACCGATGATCCTAACAATCCGCATGAAACCCTGGTACCAAACACATCAAGATTGAAATAGGTGTATCGTTTTGGGGGAGGTATTCTCAGGAGTTTATTCTAAACTAACATGGGGTAGCAACTCAGAATATGGCATCGGGACTAACTTCTTTGTCCTCTTGCTACTCCGTTTGGCATTCTCATCATGCGTTTTAGTATTCCTTGATCCTTTTTTCCTTGACCAGAATTTGTCTCCCTTCAGAACGTCTTTTTTCTTAAGTTCTGTTACTTTTGTGGACTTTTCCTAAACCGTCCTTGACTTCTCAAGTGAATTCAAAACAATATTCTCCATGGAATAGTTGAAAATTTGATAATTATTTACACTTTCAACTTTTGTTGATGTAGGCATTTTCATTTCGTCCATCTTTTTTATCACGACAATCTGATCCTCCTCTAATTTCACAATATTGGTTGTGATTGGAAAATTAATCTTCAGACTTGGGCCCGTTTTCTCAAACCCCACCACCTCGTGATCTAAAAGTTTCTACATTTTACATTTAAAATTGACACATTTATGAATACAATGACCCTGAATACCTGCATGAAATACACAATGGTTCGTTTCCTTGAACCATCTTGGATATGGAGGCGACTGGGGTTAGACAAAACAAGGTGCAATTAGCCGAGCTTCTAGCAACTTTAAAAATATCTCCTGGTAGGTAAGAGGAATGGGACTAAACTGAAGGTCCTTTAATTTCTTGTCTTTCTCTTGAGAATTAGAAGCAGGGTTAGTCAACAGCTGAGGCGATTCTAGGAAGTCGACGCCAAATGTTTATTTTACGCTAGATGAGGTGAAAATCTAGTCATTGGGGTAGCTAACATCTTTGTCTCCTTATTGTTTCTCGGATCTTCTTCATTCTGCAGATCTATCTCTTCTGAACCTCTCTTTGTTGGTTGGGATAGAATTTCCATAATAGAATCATGGATTTTATCCAGTACAAACTCAGTTGGGCACTCTGATCTCAAATTGGTTGATAGCAACTTGCACTTTCTCAGGAACGATGCCTTCTTTTGTGAAGTAGTAATCCCAATTCTAGCTGGTGTTTGCAATCTCCATTTCTGCTGAAGGGTTCTCTACCAAACTTTTGCCTTTGGTTACAATAGTCATCATACTCATCAGTTCATTCATTTTTCCTCTAGATTCTTCTTGAGATTCCTTCATGTATGTCATCATTTCCTTTTGGATCCTGACTAGATGTTCCTGGAATTCCTCAAGTTTAACTACTCTAGCCACTAAGTCATGCATAGTTTTAAATTTGTATTGTCGAGATGTCATTTTCTTGTCTTCTACTTTCTCTCTGAAAGGAATGTTTTTAATTAGCAATGTGTATGATGCAATGAATGTAGTATTTTTATTAAAATTAATTATTTTAACAATACCTATATTGAAAACGAAAGATGTATTAGAAAAAAAATCAATAATGTTGTCATGCAAGAATGAATGCAAACGTGGGTGTTGATTCTCGAATAGTCCTTAGAAAAACTTTCATTAGATGAAGAGGTCTGATTACAAAAAGTGAGGATAACACATTACAGAATGATTTTATTGACCCGGGTGAGTCTCCATTGCTCATAACCTGGAGTGAACGACGAATCATCTTTGTGAATCTCGACCATGTGCAGATTCTTCCACGAGCGGTTCATTTTTAGGGTTTTTGCTTTGTAACCGTCACCTTCGTGTTGAAAATCGAAAGCATTCAACCCATGAGTAGTAGGAATAAACTGTCTCAAGTCATACTGATGTGACACAAGCAACGGACAATATTCAGTTATTCCCTAAATTCTGGGTAAAGGTACCCAGTCATATTCTCCACAACGATAGAGGAATTCACTCAAAATTAACCACAATATCGTCTACCCTATGAGGTCTCAAAAGTAGGCTATCCACTGGTCTTTGGTCATAGCTTTGGCTCGATATTCTTCCAAAAAGACTTTTATGTGAGAGAAGGTGGTAAGGCATATCCGATAGGAAAACCTCAAGTCCCAAAAGTAACTTCGGACCTAGATCTCCAGCAACAGTACACATCCCAGGAATCTGCCTCCTCCTATTTTCCCGTATACGTTGAGTGACCGGAAAGCTTCTGCTAGAATAACCGGCAATCTTCTTCGGTGGGTCAGGATGGCGAAGGATTAAATCTCGAATATGCGGCTAGGCTATGTAATTGGTCTTTCCTTTTCACGCAATCTTTCCTCAAAACCACTCATTGCTCATCCCTATGATGCTAATTAGACTTTGTAGGAAAGGCGGTGAGTCTTTTGGTTTGATGTAGACTTTCCCTTCCTTGAATCTCGGGCAGCAGAGCAGAGCCGTATACTCCTCGATTGTGGGAATCATATCTACCTTGCCAAAAGTGAAGCAACAGTACATTGGGTTCCAGAACTGTGTTAAGGCTCTTAACAAGTGCATATCAATCTGGACACTCAGTAACGGTGCTATGTCACCGAATTCCTGATGGAAAACCTCTTTCATATCTGAATCCCAACTCTGCCATATTTCCCCTAGGTCATGAAGTTTATTCTTCTTGGAAACAATCAAAGTGAGCTCGGTGACCTCCGACACATGGTCTGTCGGTAGGTTGTCCTTTTTCCATCTACATTCGCTCAGACTATCTCCATATTGTGGCATTATCGCTTTTGATTGTACAGAACCCCTCTTCCATATTGAATGCCTTCTAAATCGAACTTTTCTCGAATCAACACCTATGTATGGTATGACATGCAAATTGAATGCAGGAAAAGAAAGAAAAAAAGAGAAAAAACAATAAACACAAAAAATAGTTAGTATAATGAATTTATCGAATAAACAAATTAAATAAATTAAGTGTGCGATAATAACACCAAGTAATCAATTAGAAGTACAGGAGATATGTACAACAAACAAAAGTAAACATATAAGGAATAAAACTTAAAGGGGTTATTTCTAAACGGACAGCATACCAACGTGGATCTAAAAAGGGTTGGCTCATACGATCCATTATATACGGTTAAGTTCTAAAGTGAACAGTAACTGAACTGCCGCTGGACATTGATTCAGGGGAATACGACCCTTATACCATACGGGGGTGTGAACCCCACGAAATATAAGGACCAAATTCTGAAAGTGAATTACGACACTATACAGAGGTGAACACCCCACGAAGCGAAGTAATCACTCCCACTTAAGGGTTCTAAATCTAATACATGATGCCAATTTATATCAAACATTATGCAATTAACAAACAAGGTTTAGAAATTGAAAATTAAATTAAATCGGATTTAAATTTTCCCCAATAATTATAATGCGAACCCAAGTAAGGCTTAACTCCCTTTTTATTTTTATAACAAAATATTAATCCTCAGCGGAGTCGCCATGCTGTAGTGACTATTTTTGTGAAAAGTCATTTCCTGTAAAAATTTAAAGTCGTCACCAATCATTTTAAAATGGTGGACCGGACACCGAAAAATAAAACCAGAGAAAAGTTCGGGTCCGAGAGTTGGTTACGTATGGAGAAGGATTAGCACCCCCACAACGCCCAAAATTGATACCTAAAGGTTCACATCGTATTTATTAAAGAAAATAGGAATCCGAGTTAATTTAATTTTAATTTCTAAAATGCATGACAATTTAAAAATTACCCTGATATTCACGACAATCAAAGGAGATGACACCCGAAGAACGAGATGGCACTTCCAATAGAATACCGGAACAATAGGGCCTACGCTAGATGTAACAATTATATGTATGAAAAATTAATTCGAAACAAAATATATTGAATTACAATAACAATATATTAAAGAATCTAAATATAATACGATATCGAAATATAAATATAAACATATATAAACAATATACAATGTATTATTATACAATATACTAGTATGATCATGAATATACCATATATAATATAATAACATACAATAATAACAATAATAATAATAGTAATAATAACAATATATTAGGGACTAAAGTAAAAGAGAAACAAATTCAAAGAACCAAATTAGAAGCAAAAAATGACCAAATTGAGTGATCTGGATAGGTTAAAGGGACCGGGGAGATGAATAGTTTAGGGCGGATGTCCTTATTATGCTATTTTTCTATATTAGTTAATCTGCCTGGCCTAAATTAAAAATGGAATGAAACTTAGCGATTTAAATAAAAGGAAAAAGGACCAAATTGCAAGCTTTTTAATAAAAAGATGGACTATATATGTAATTATACTAAGGGGCAGAGACAAAACTTAAAAAGTTTGGAGCAGAAGGACTTACAATGCAATTTTTCCCCTTTTAGCTACTTTATAACCTAAGATTTTAGAATCAGATTCATTTTCCCCTTTCTTGGCTTAACCAACCGTTCCCTTATCCCCATTTCTCTATTTTTTATTTTAGAACCCTAGGATAAACTAAATCAAGCCCCCATTTTTTTCACTTAAGATTAATCGACCCCCCCCTTTTTGATTCAATTCAAGTATTAGAGGCTCAGAGTTGGCCATGCACGGCGGAGATAGTTTGAGATCGAACTAAGGTAAATCGCCCCCCACTTTTGTGTTTATATTTGAATGAAATAAGCAAAAATGCTATACCTTCTTTTTTTGCACTCTGAAACTTGGATTTGGAAAATTTTATTTCTTCTTCTTTTTGTTCGAAAATGATTCCATCAAATTATAGATCTTCAAGTTCTATACCCGATTTTACATACATAAAAATATAAAATAAATCCTTGTATTAATGTTGATTTGCCTAGTGATGATATTCGAGATAATACTAATCCCTATTTCCTTGCTTTTTGCAGGTATTTGGGCGGTGGAGCAGACATGGCGGGGCGGTGGCGGGACAAGGCGGACTAGGGTGACGCGCGTGCAAGCCACGACATTTGAACAGTTGATGCACGGCTTGCACGCGCCAGTGGAATGTGGAGAGGCAAAGGTCATGCAGCGGCAACTGGGAAAATTAGATTAGGTTTTGGTTATAATTAGGGTTAAGGGTATTTTGGTAATTTAGGTTATTTTAATATCTGGGTCGAGTTAGTTGGTAACTAGATTGGGTTATGGCTATTGGGTCTGAATTCATTGGGTTTATATTTGGGCCATGTATTGGGTTGTAATTGTGAATAATAATAATTTTTATTTGGATCTGGCTTTAATTTTGGGTTTGGGCCCGAACAAAATGGGTTATTACACAAAAGAATTTTGTCACAAGGGTTTCTAATTATTTTTTTAAGGAAAAGGGCTTCATTAAAAACCCCTCTATAGTCACTCGTTGCCCAAGACTTCGAGTGAGCATCTATGGGGAAAAAAGAGTACCCATGAGGATTATATTAATTTGTATGAGAAAAAATCTTATTGGTTACAAAAGTATGAATATAGTTTGGATAATCCGTACCAAATAAAACAAAAGACATGGAGTGAAGAGTATTAGTGGCCAGAGTATGAGCAATAACATTCATTCCTCTAGGTACAAAACGTATACTAAAATTGACCATATTAACTAGTAGAGAATGAGCGTGGTCAATAAGAGGTTGTAAAGTAGATAGAACATGGCCCCTCCAGTTGATTTTATTAGCAACTGTCGCTGAGTCTGTTTCAATGATCAGATTGGACCAGCCACGATCACATGCAAGATTGATGCATGCTATAACTGCATGAGCTTCTGCCGTAGTAGCATTCAGACAGCTTCCTAGCGGATAGGACAGGCATCTAATGACAACATCGACAGAATTTCTTGCGACAACACCTACAGTAGCAGCTTTAGTAATAGGATCAAAAGGCTCATCCGTGTTAAGCTTCAGAGATCCTTCTTGGGGCGTTGCCAACCAGATTGCACAAGGGTATGCGTCTCCAACTGCCAAGTGGTGGGTGTCAAAGTAGCTGCAGCATAGTCCTAAAAAATACCCTAAGAATTAAGGACCGTAAGCCAAGGCGGTTGTAGACAGTGATTATGTATCAATCATTACGTCTGTTCCATATATTCCAAAGTACAATAAAAAAATAAAGTGAAAGATTGGAGAGATAAGATAGATGTTCTATCCTCTATCCAATGTAATGATGAATTGATGGTGCTAGAGAGAATAGAAGTAAGCAGGCCAGCCAGTCGTAGGGCTTCATTTGCACCAGGGCAATCACGTAGAGCATGAATGGTTGTTTCTTGGGCAACATTGCACAGCGGACAGAGACCCGTACCAGGGTTTGTCGCATGGAGTTTAAAGCCAGTTGGCAGAGCGTCATGTCCTAGACGCCGCCCAAAGGTTTTAATTTTTGATAGGACAGGTAACTTAGATAAAATTTTCCAGATATGAGATGGTCTATTAATAGGTACCTGAGGTCTATGTAGGAACAAATACCCAGAATGTACAGAGTAAATACCAGAGTCGTGGTTACTCCACAAAATCGTGTCTTGGTGGTCATTGATGATAGGAACACGTAAGATTTTGTCAGCATCATCCTGATCAAAATAGTTTCGAACCCTTGTTGCATCCCAACTAGGTTGACCCAAAATCATAAAGTAACGACATCTAATATGTAGTTCATCATTAATTTCATAATCGCCATAATGATAGATTGAGGAAGAGCCACCCCAATTTGTCGTGATGGATTCTGATTTTACTATCAATCCATGGTCGCGTGAGAAAACCAATTTTGAGTTGCCTTAAAGCTTGATAGAGGCCTTTCTAAGCAAAGGAAGCTCGATGATTGGTCTCAGATTCGAGAATATGCCTAGAGTGGTAGTATTTGGCCTTAAAAATCTGAGCAAGCAGGTTATTTGGCTCACAAATAAGACATCATAGTTGTTTGCC
Source organism: Hibiscus mutabilis (assembly GCA_019671005.1). NCBI lineage: Eukaryota > Viridiplantae > Streptophyta > Magnoliopsida > Malvales > Malvaceae > Hibiscus > Hibiscus mutabilis. The sequence continues at coordinate 77,073,047 of CM033711.1, forward strand.
AAGTAGAGCAATGTTGAAGAGATGTAGATCCCGAAAGCCAATGCCTCTAGCAGATTTTGGTTGACAAATAGTGTCCCATGAGAGCATGTGCCATCCACGTTTGTTATTTTTTCCAGACCACCAGTAGCGTCGTATAGATGTTGTCATGTCATCGATAATATTACGCGGTAGAAGGTAACATGACATTACATATTGAGGTAGAGACTAGATAACAGCTTTGATGAAAACCTCTCGGCCACTGAAAGAGGAAGATGTTTGTCCCAATGAGATATTCGCGAGTTCACCTTATCCCGTGTGAACCCAAGGGCTGCAATTTTATTTTTTCTGATTAAAAGTGGGAGTCCAAGGTATATCCCTGGATCATCCACTTCTCGAACATGAAGGATACATTGATAGCCTATTTTTGCTCATCAGAGGATTGAGGATTAAAATAGATGGTTGATTTCTCAAAATTGACTACCTGTCCAGAGGACAAAGCATATGTTCTAAGAGCCTATCTGAGGTGTTCTGCTTCAGTTGTATTATTTTGGATAAAGACCATGCAATCATCTACAAAGAGAATATGATTCACTCTGGGTCCATGCCAGCTGGCACAAAGGCTGGGGAGATGTCCATTCTGTTGTCCCATATTTAGGATCGCTGATAGACCTTACGTGCAAAAGAGGAACAAAAAAGGGAAAGAGGGTCTCCCTAACGAATATCGCGTGTGGAATGGAAAACCGGTGAAAGGGAGTTATTCACTCTAGCAGTGAATGAAACCGATGTAATACAACGCATGATTATAGAAACCCAGTTTGCACTAAAACCCATTCGAAGCATAACTTGTTGAAGGAAAGACCATTCAACATGATCGAAAGCTTTTTCCATGTCTAGTTTAAGGGCTGCACCCTGAAAAAAGGTTTAAAACACCCGTATTGAGAGAGTGTATTAATTCGTGGGCTATTAAGATATTATCAGTGATATTTCTTTCATTAACAAAAGCGACTTGGTTGTAACTGATACAATATGGGATGATTGCTTTCATACGATTGACAAGCATTTTGGCAACAGTCTTGTAAATAACCATACAAAGACTAATGGGTCGTAAGTGTCTCATAGTAGTCAGCTCGTTGGTCTTAGGGATTAAGACCAAAACAGTGCGATTAACCTCTGACATGTCAGCGATCCTAGAAAGGAGATCCAGACATAGTTTAATGACATTTTGTCCCATTGTATCCCAGTGCTGTCAAAAGAACCCACTGGGTAAACCATCGATACTAGGTGCTTTCCTTGGATCAATATCCCGAAAAGCATGAGTAATTTCTTCTGAAGTAAAGGGCATAGTTAAGTCTTCGTTCATAGTAGGCGAAATTATGGTTTGAATATTATTAAGGATTTTAGGAGAAATTTCAGGGTTAGAGGTTGAGAAGAGATTTTGAAAATAGTCCACAGCAATGCTCATAATATTTTCTTCAGAATCTTGCCAAACATTGTTATGGTCAAAAAGACCATTTATGTTTTTTTTTTCCGACATGCATTAGCACAGGCATGAAAGAATGAGGTATTTTTGTCTTCATAAGCAAGCCAAGATATGCGTGATCGTTGAGCCCAATAAGCCTCTTGAACGCCAAGAAGTTGATTGAGTTCAAATTTGTTTGCAAGGAAAGAAACTTCCTCAGAATTTGACATTCGGTGGCGTAGACTGGCATTAATCTTTTTATTTAAAGCATTTATTCGATCTGTAGTATTGATAGGTTGGTGCGATTTCCAGTCGTTAAGACAAGAACCAATTGGTTGTATTTTTTCAATAGTAGATCCATTAGTAGTTGACCATGTTTCTTGAACAATGGAGACGCAATCTTTATTGTTAGCCCAACAGTGTGTTGGGGATGTTGGACATTATTGTATTCAGTATCCATAAGGATGTAGCAATGATCTGATTTTGCTTGAAATTCAGATGTTGTGGGATGCATAGGATATAAATTAAACCAATCAGAGTTTGCAATGAAACGATCAAAACGTTCAAGGATAGTCGGTGTGTTTGGGCCTGATTTGGTCCAAGTGAACCACCAATTTTTTGGTTTACAATCAAATAAGTTATTTTTGGAAAGGCAGTCCCTGAAATTATTAATTTGTGAACGAGCACGTCGGCATCCCCTTGTTTTTCATCGTCATATAAAATTTCATTTAAATCTCCTCCTATAAGCAAAAGAAGATGCGATGATGAATTTAGCGTGTCTATTAGTTGCCAAATTTTGAATTTTTGATTAGTTTCAGCATAGCCGTGAATACCAGAAAAGTGAAAATAGGATGCATTTGAATGAACAATAGAATCTATATGGTGATCCGAGTAAGAAAGCAAATTAATTGTTGTTTTATTATTCCATAAAAGAGCTAACCCCGAGCAAGAGGGGATGCTTTCAATAGACAAACATCCAGCCATACTTAAAGAAATATGGAATCTCTCACAAAGAAACTTATTAAGACGAGTTTCACAAAGAAATAAAATATTCGGGTTAAGCTTAGTGACAACTCGTTTCAAAGCTTGAACTGCCTGGGCTTTACCAAGGCTCTGGCAGTTCCAACATAGTATTTTCATTTCCCTCGGCGGGGTTGAACGTCAACCTCCGCCGGAGAGTTTTTTCCGCTGCACATCCCAGCTTTGTCTTTTGGGTAAGGTGGAATAGGTCGGGGCCTCTTGGGCTTAACAGCATCTTGCATTGGGGAACGTCTTTTTGTACCTCTAGCGGTTGGATCCGAAGGGACACCGTTAGGAACTGTAGGTGGTGGTGAGTCTTTAGCTAACCAATCCTCGAATTCGGAAATTACGGATGATGTTGGTAGGAACGTCTTACCCAAATCCTCATCAAGATCAAGAATTGCTTTGGATGTGGGGCTGAGATTTCGAGTCGGAATTGTGTTGATTGGAGGTGCGTCATTCTGCACGGTTGCCGCAAAAGCTGGTTTGCTATTGTGGACAGCAACGACAGCCGAACCTGGGGGTTCTGTGCTGGATATAGCAGCCGCTGTTAGCACCTTTGGAGCTGGCAGTACATTTGGAATCGAAGGTGGGGCAGCATTGGAAACCATGACCACGGTAGGTGCTGCTGCAACAGCCGTGGAGTGAGAGTGCTTGTCGATAGCTGTCTCACCATTGGTGATTTGTGCAGAGGATCGTTGCTGCAAGACTCAGCATCAAAAGAATTGTCAAAGTGATTTGGGGAGAGATTTCCTTCATCTGCAGAAAGTTTTAGCGAGGAATTAAGTAAGAAAATTGTAAAGTAAAAGTGAGGTTGGAAACATAAAATAGTTGTAAGGGGTTTGGCGGTGAAGAATAATATTAAAGGTATAATTTGAGCAAATCGTATATTGGGATTTAGTCAAATTTAGAAAAGAAAAATTAAGGTAGCTTGGGAAAGAGATATGGATATTAATATGGAAGTTTGAACAAAAGACATAATGAGATAAAATTAAAGGATAGCAGGTTAAAGATGATCGTAGGTAAAAGTAAGAAAAGAGATTACCCTTTTCCTTCATGGTAACTTCCATCTTCGTAGATTTCCCTTTAACAAAAGGTAGATAAATTAGCTGAAAATTTATAAATTTAGATGCGTATAATATAAAGTGTATGATATAGTTACCAGTAGTAGTTTGCGGTTTAATTACAAATGAAGGGATCTAATTCATCCTTTGGAACGTGAAGTGGTCCCTTGTCGTTTTGGTGGAATGTAACGGAGCCAATCTCCATACCGTAATTTCGTTGTCTCATTGAGCTTGAATGTTGAACAAAAGTTAACCAAATGGCCAATAGTGCCACATCCATCGCAAATTGTGGGTAGTTGTTCATACTGTAGGGGACATAATTTTGGTGTGGTTCTGGATCCACCAATGGCTACGCAACGTGGGATAGGTTTGGTGACATCAATAGTAATTTCCACACGAAGGTAATCAACTGTGTTCCGACCGATACGGCGGGAGTCTGTTTTAAGCACAGTTCCTATCATAGCTCCAAATGAATTACCCATTTCATGGGCGATTTCATCTTTCTCCATCAAGATGGTCGGGATGCCGTGGATACGGACCCAGATGTGCATTTTGTTGAAAGTGTAATCATCAATGTTGAAAAGGGGGTCGAAAGGTGCTAAAGCTAGCCATTCATCTTTGTATGTCCATGGACCTCTCTTCAGGATATCATTCCTATTTTCTTCATTAGAAAATTTAATACGAAAGTAGTTTTCCTTCAGGATGGTAATGGATTCGAGCTTGTTTTTCCATATACCTTGGAATGCTTGAAGCACAGCTTGATTATCTATATTTTTGGAAGCTATAAATTTTCCAATGATAAGGAGGTTGATATCATCACTAGTAGAATCCCAGTTGATGGCCAGAGTGAAGACTAGGCCTTGTTCTTCAGGTGTGAAGCTTAATTCACCAAATTGTTGGAAGAGAGAGTTGGAAGCCATGTCGAAATTATTGTGTAGAAAAGAGAGATGTTGTGAATTGAGAGAATATTGGGATGGAGTGAATCTAAATGTGGCGTGGATGGGAGAAATATTAATAGAGATGATGGTTAGGGAAGGAGTGGAATTGAATAGCAGTGTTTCATTATAGAAGGTTATTATAGGGAATGAGAAGATTCCTTGTGTAGTATTGTTGGTAGGTAGTGTGGTCGAAAGAGGTGTAGGTGATTGTAGTATTAATAGTATCGATGGTTAGAAGAGTGTTTGAATTTATTGAAAATATTTGGTTATGGAAAGTTCTGAGTTGGTATAAAGTTGAAATTCTTTTATAAATATTGATGGAATTGTTATTAATAAGTGGAAGAATAATTAATATGGAATTGGTAGTTAAGTATGGAATTTGGGAATAGAGAAGGCTGATGGTAAAAGTAGAGATTTGTTTCCATAAAATTAAGGGGTTGTGTAACATAGTGTATTTTTGGAGGGGATGTGACGTGTGGAAATAAATTTCCATGTGTAAGTTTATTCGGTCATACTTGTTGGAGAAGAAGTTGATTATATTTTTTATAGTAAAAAGGTTACCATAAATATTCAGAATGGTAGTTCTATTGATTATATAAAAAAGTTTAGTTTTAAGTTGCCAAGATTGTTGCAAAATTATGAAGTGGTCGATTTGTTTGTGATTATAAGTTTGTTTATGTGAATAGTCTCTATTTCGGTAAGATGGATTGGGGATGAGTAGATTTATTAGAATCCAAGATTGGGGAGGGATATGGTAGTCGAAAAGTTTTGTGTTGTAGTAAATTAGCTGGTAGGAATATACTATGTGAGGGAGTTGGAGAGGTAGGGATTGCATCTTATTAATATGGGTTGAAAAGGTTTGTGATAAATAAGGAAAGGGTATTGATCGATAGCAAGGAATATTTGTATATAAAGAAGGTTTAAAAGTGGACAACAAAGTCAATTGTGAGTTTGATATATGTCGAATAGGAGGATTTATAAGGAGAATAATTGTAATTAAGGTAATAGGTTTTAAGCTTAGTTGTGAATATAATATATTTGTGTTAAAAGAGATATATGGGGAATTTGTAGTATTGAATGAAGGGTGAAGGAAAAGGTCGACCGTGTGTTTTTTGGATTTTATTTTATGGTTAATATAGTGAATTAAGGAAATTCGATTGATGGTGAATCGAGTCAAATTGCTATTGTAGGTTTGTAGAATTTTACACCGTAGATCATTGGACATGGATAATTACCTCAAAGAGGTAGTAATTGCAGATACCATTGGGCATCCAATAGTTTTTTTCCCCGTGAAGGAATATGATCGACATTCGTAGGGTAGCTATTGTTGTGCGTAATAAGTGCTACGCAAATGTGCAAGTATACACGTCGCAAGTTATAGTATAAAAGATATCGTCTCCACAGGGATTGGTGCTACTTCAAGAATCTAGTCTCTTGCACTGTAAAAAGTAAAAACACAAGGATTATAGGAGTTTAACTAATGACTAATCTAGAAAGCAATAAAGTAAAAGAAAAGATGAATTCAAATGAGAGAGAAATAGGCCAGGTTATCGTGAGTTGAGGTGTGATACCCGATTGGATCGTTTTGGTAAAAGAGTGCACGGGCAACTCAGTTGCCGTGGCAACTTGCACAACTGGGTTGCCTTGGCAACTAATCGATGGTTGCTTGGGCAACTACTTGGGCGTCTGGGCAGCAATCTTCAAGGTTCGGCAGAGCGTTCTTCAATGGTTTCTTCTTATCCCTAAGTCGAAACTCTAGCTACTTGTGCATGCCTTGATAATATATCCCTGCGTGAATCAAGGGTGAACAACAACCAATCTTGCGCTCCTCTTAGCCGTTGAAATCCTTAACTTATTCCTAAGCCGGATTAATCTTCACCATCAATAGATTGAATAAAGATCATATTCATTTGTTTCTTGAATCTAACTCTTCCGATATTAGATAAATAGATGAAATCACGAGATCCTCTCCTAATTCACTCGCAAACAAGAATAAGAACCAAGAATGAATAAACCTTGAAATAGAAAAGTGCAAACTCTTATTACCTAAACAAAAACCAATAGTTTCTCACAACCACAAAACACAATAACCATAGCCAAGTAAATTTAGTTCATGACTAGGTTCCAAAGAAACACAAGATAAACAATCCATAGCATGAACCCGATCGAACAAGGAAGAAAAGATGAAGCTTGTCAAAAATTCCCCTTTGCTTCCTCTCTTGGTCTTGTCGAAATTCCCTCTTGCTCTCTCTATCAAGTAGTCGAAATCTCCTTGCTATTTATAGGGCTAGGCCAAAGTCCTTCTTTGAGGAGGAGTTTGAGTTGGAATTAAATTATCTTTAAAGAATATAATTCTTTATTATAATTTTATTCCTATTAAAACTTCTCCTATCTTCTTGGAATTTAATTCTTCTTTAATCTCTGCATGGCAATCAAATTCCTTTGGGCTTGGGCCTTGCTCCATGTCATCTTGGGCTTGTAAAGTCATTAATTTCGACATCCCTATTGCATTTTGTCTTTGTCGACAATTGCCATGGCAACTGGCTCGGCGTCTCCTTCATGCATTGCCCTGGCAACTAGCTCGGCATATCCTTCATGCATTGCCACGCAACTAGCTCGGCATTGCTTTGGCAAGTGATCCTGCACATACACACACAAAAACACACCAAAGCAGCATCTTTTCCACACAAAAATCACCAAGTTATGTAATCAAGCTCAACGATGGAAGGAAACATGGATTAATGCATGAATGGCTAACTATGCAACTAATATGAGCCTAAGTCTAACAATAATATGAGTAAAAGGGTAAGAAAATTAGTACTTTTGAACACTTATCACACCCCCAAACTCGAACTATTGCTTGTCCTCAAGCAATGCAAACTCATAATTACACGCCAAGACTTCAATTTTCACAAACTTAGCTTTGAACTTGATTTCAATTCTCTGAACCGGGCACAAAGTATGATGGCTTTTTTATTTTTCGGAAAACGAGGAGTTACTCGGAATCAAACTATAATGCTTGTGAGTGTGTGCGGAGTTGTGTGCAAGTTGATTTTTCGGATTCTATGCAAACAATAGGTTTTCAAATTACTTCATTGGGTTCTTTTTAACATGTTTTAACTAGAGCCAATTTCGGGCACCTCTAGTGTTTTATTTTTAGTTTTCTTAAGTTAATTTAATCGACTAGAGCCGGTTTCGGGCACCTCTAGTTACAATTTTTTTTTAACCTATACTAGAGCCAGTTTCGGGCACCTCTAGTGATCCTAAGTTTTAGCACATGCTAGAGCCAATTTCAGGCACCTCCAGCATTTATCCAATTTTTATTCTAATCCCCCAATTTGTTAATTATCAACCTAAGTTCACTAGAATTCCTTAAATCAATCAAACCACAACAGTGTTTCATCAAATTTAGCATCATAGTAAAATTCTAAGTTTTTCCATGGTTATCCTAGAATAAAAATTCTATCAATTAAGTGCATTGGCAAAGTCATCATCGAATATTCATCAAATTTACGCAATTCTTGTTCCAATTAAAGGTATGGCAAGCAATTTATGTATCCTAAATGTAATACTTAAGATGAATGTAATTAAACATGGTAATTACTAATAACAATCCCCCCCCCAAACTCGAGTGAGGCATTGTCCTCAATGCATGCATAAAATAACGAGAAATAATAAAAATAAAAATAAAAAAAATAAAAATGCATACGAGGACTTACTCTGAGAGTTCGTCATCGTAGATGATTAGTTTCCTTCTAGTCGGTGTCTTGATTCTCTTGCTTGAACGCGATGGTTGTTTTCTTGTTGCCGGGATGTCTTTAGCTTTGGTTGCCGTGGCATCTTCAGGGTTGGTTGCCGTGGCATCAGCTTGTGCAGGCACGATGTAGGTTGCCGCGGCATCTTCTTCATTGGTTGTCGGGGAAAGGATCTTGGCAGTAAATTTCCTTAGCATAGTAGTTGTGGGTCTTGTTGTGAAAAAGAAAACAAAGAAAACCTGAAAACTAAAGATAATGAAGAAAAATAAAATATCTCCTAAAAATAAAAATGAAAAGAAAAAGAAAAAGAAAAAGAAAATACTGAAAGGAGAGCATGCTCATGCATCTCCTAAGTTGACCACTTCCTTGTTACGTTCCACATGGGCACCATTGTAGTGCTTCAATCTTTGTCCATTAACTTTGAATTCATGGTTGTTAGAGATGGACTTGATTATCACAGCACCATGGGAGAATGGTTTGACGACTTCAAATGGTCCTGACCATCTTGATTTCAGCTTTCCCGGGAAAAGTTTTAGCCGAGAATTGAATAGGAGAACTAGTTGCCCTGGCGTGAACTGTCGTGGCAATAGTTTCTTGTCATGCCATCGCTTTGTTTTCTCCTTGTAGATTCGTGCATTGTTATAGGCTAGTGCACGAAATTCTTCTATCTCATTGAGATCCATCAAGCGCTTTTGTCCGGCACTTTCCCAATCCATATTCACGGTCTTGATTGCCCAGTACGCCTTGTGCTCGATTTCCACTGGTAGATGACATGTTTTACCATAGACAAGTCGGAAGGGGGACATACCTAAGGGTGTTTTGAATGCAGTGCGATATGCCCAAAGTGTGTCATCTAGTCTTAATGACCAATCCTTCCTTGAGGGATTTACAACTTTCTCGAGTATTCCCTTCAACTCCCGGTTGGAAATTTCTGCTTGCCCGTTGGTTTGTGGGTGATATGCCGTGGCGATCTTGTGTGATATGCCGAAGCGTTGCAACATCTTGGCAATTAGTCTGTTGTCAAAATGCTTGCCCCGTCATCGATAATTGCTCTCGGCATCCCAAACCGTAAATATGTTTTTTTCGCAGGAATCGTTGCACGGTCTTGGAATCGTCGTTGGGAACTGCAGCTGCCTCTACCCATTTAGACACATAGTCGACGGCGAGTAAGATGTAGAGGTTGCCGAATGAAGATGGGAAAGGTCCCATAAAATCGATCCCCCATACATCGAACAGTTCCACCTCGATGATGTTCTGGAGTGGCATCTCATGTTGTCTAGAGATATTACCCGTCCTCTGGCACCGATCACATTGCTTGTAAAAGTCTTGGGCATCTTTGTACAATGTTGGCCAATACAAACCGGATTGCAAGACTTTGGCCGTGGTACGAGTTCCTCCAAAATGTCCTCCATAGGGTGAAGAATGACATTGCCGGAGTACATTCTGTTGCTCTTCTTCAGGGACACTTCGGCGTATAACCTGATCTGCACATTGTTTAAACAAAAGAGGCTCATCCCAAAAGTAATGCTTAGCATCATGGCGAAACCGCTTCTTTCCTTGGTGAGTAATGCCATAAGGAAAAATACCACAAACAAGGAAGTTAACTAAATCCGCGTACCAGGGTATTGCCGAGGCATGTGCTGCCGTTGTGACTGATCCCAAAATTGCTGAGGCGTGCGCGTCAAAGATTGCCTAGGCGTCTAGGGTTGTCGAGGCGTTGAGGGCTGCCGAGGCAACTAGAATTTGTTCATCCGGGAATGCATCGCATATCTCTAGATCCGCGTCCCCCTCCCTATTGCGTTCCAAACGTGATAAGTGATCGGCCACTTGATTTTCTGTTCCTTTCCTGTCCTTAATTTCAATATCAAATTCTTGTAAAAGTAATATCCAACGAATCAAACGAGGTTTAGCATCCTTTTTAGCAAATAAGTATTTGATTGCCGAATGGTCCGTATGAACAATTACCTTTGTACCAATTAAATAGGATCGAAACTTGTCAAATGTGAAAACTACAGCTAGTAACTCTTTCTTCGTTGTTGTATAATTCACTTGAGCACCATTAAGAGTTTTACTAGCGTAGTATATCACATGGAAGGTCTTACCTGTGCGTTGGCCTAGGACTGCTCCTACCGCAAAATCACTTGCATCACACATGAGCTCAAAAGGTAGTGTCCAATCTGGTGGAACGACAATGGGTGCCGAGGCAAGCTTTTCCTTTAGGGTTTTGAATGCTTGGGTGCAGGAATCATCAAAATCGAAGACTTTATCCTGTTCAAGCAGATTACACAAGGGTTTAGTGATTTTAGAAAAATTATGAATGAACCTCCTGTAAAAACCTGCATGTCCGAGAAAACTTCGAATTCCTTTAACCGAACTTGGTGGGGGTAATCTCTCGATCACGTCCACCTTGGCTTTGTCAACTTCAATTCCCTTGGATGAAATCTTGTGGCCGAGCACTATTCCTTCATCTACCATAAAGTGGCATTTCTCCTAATTGAGGACTAAATCTGTTTCCTCGCATCTTGCTAACACCCTCTCTAAATTGCCGAGACAGCCGTCGAAGTCATTACCAAAAACTGAAAAATCATCCATGAAGATCTTAAGGAAGTCTTCGACCATGTCTGAAAAGAGTGCCATCAGGCATCTTTGGAAGGTTGCCGGGGCGTTACACAATCCGAACGGCATCCTTCGGAAGGCATAAGTACCATATGGGCATGTGAAGGTTGTCTTTTCTTGATCTTCTGGTGCTATGGCAATCTGATTGTAACCTGAATAACCATCAAGAAAATAATAAAAGGGTTTACCTGCAAGACGGTCAAGCATTTGATCAATAAAGGGTAATGGGAAGTGATCTTTCGTAGTGGCTTTGTTTAGCTTTCGATAGTCCATACAAACCCTCCAACCGGTCACAGTCCTGGTTGGGATAAGTTCATTATTTTCATTGCTTACCACTGTTATACCTCCCTTTTTCGGTACACATTGTACCGAACTTACCCACGTACTATCGGAGATAGGGTATATAATGTCGGCGTCAAGCCACTTGATGATTTCTTTCATTACAACCCCTTTCATGGCATGATTCAGTCTCCTCTGGGCCTCAATTGAAGGTTTGTGGTCCTCTTCCAACAAGATCTTGTGCATGCACACCGTCGGGCTAATTCCCTTCAAGTCGGCAATTGTCCACCCTATTGCCTTTTTATGTAGCTTCAACATCTTGATCAGCTTCTTTTCCTGCTCAGGCTGTAACTTAGAAGAAATAATTACAGGCAATGTATTATCGGTCCCTAAGTATACATATTTTAGTTGCTCTGGCAATTGTTTCAACTCAAGAATTTGTGGTTGTTCAACAGAGGGTTTTTCGAGCTTACCTTCCTTACCTGAGTAGTCCAGTGGTTCAAAGTATGTACCTGGTCGATTGACTAGCCAATTTGCCTCTTCTGGTTGTTCCTCATCAACCGGTTCTTCATACTCCTCATGTTCCTCTTGGTCGGCCATGTAGTTGTCGAGGCAACTAAATTCCTCATCGAAGTTAAACTCTGCCGTGGCATGAAGTAGTTGGCATTCTTCTGGATCATCGGCATGCCTTAGTGTTTGGAACACATTTAGCTTAACTTGCTGGTCATTCACCCTCATTGTGAGTTCTCCCTTTTCAACATCAATCAAGGTTCTCCCTGTCGCTAGGAATGGTCTCCCGAGAATGATAGGTGCATGCTCATCCGCTTCACAATCCAAAACAATAAAGTCGTGGGAAAAATAAATTTATCGACTTTTTACCGGTATGTCTTCGATTTTTCCCCTCGGATGCACATAGGATCTGTCTGGCTAGCTGCAGATAATCTGTTGTAGGTCTTGCCTTCCCGATTCCTAGTTTCGGAAAACCGATTTAGGCATCAAGTTTATGCTAGCCCCTAGGTCGCATAGTGCTTTCCCGACATAGTGATTTCCAATAGAACAGTGGTATTGTGAAACTTAGGAATCCTTCAATTTGGGTGGCATACGATTGTGCAACATTGCCATGCATCCCTCTGTGCAATCAAGCTGTTTCAAACTCTCCTAGCCTTGTTCTCTTGGACACAATGTCTTTAAGAAACTTGGCATAGTTTGGCATTTGTTCAATTGCTTTCCACCAATGGCAAGTTGATGTGGACTTGCTTTAGGATATCAAGAAACTTCTTGAATTGGTATTCTTGCTTTTTCGCTTCAACCTTTGTGGGAATGGTGGTGGAAGTCGGATATCTTCGATCCTTTCATTGGTTTGAAACCTGATTGACGACATTGCGGGACATCCGGAGTTGCCGAGGCATTATCAATGGGGTTGCCGAGGCATGCTTATTGCAAGTTGCCGAGGCGTCGTCGGTTCCGAGGCATGCTTATTGCGGTTGCCGCGGCAATTCCTGGTTCAGCATCTGAGGCTTTGCCGCTAGGTTCGTCTTGATCTTTTTGTGGAGTTTTGTTTGATGAGCGGGTTTGAGCCTCTCTAAGTTGTTGGCCACTTCTAGTGGTGATCGCCTTACATTGCTCATGGCAGTTCCTCTTGCGACTTGATATCGCTAGGTAAACCTCCTTGTGGTCTAGTGTTGATTTTGAGCAAATTGTCGACTTGATTTTCCAATGATTTGATTGCCGCCTCTTGGTTTTGCAATCTCATCTCGGTCCTGTTAATAAAAGCATCAGTTCTTTTTATGAAATTACTATTCTCAGCCATATAAGATTCAGTTTTCATCATAAAACCATTTAGAGAATTTTCCAAAGAACTAGATGTTGTCGGTTGTTCTTTGCGGCATCTGTTGTCGTGGCATATTCTCACTGGAATCCCGATGCTTGTACATTCGATTGTTCCGGTTTAGAGCATTGTTGGGATTACTCATGAAAAAAAAAAATTCGGTGCTTCTTCCAAGCTGGATTGTATGTATTGGACATCATGTTGTTGCTCCGATTGTAATTCCCCACATAGAAGCTGGATTCCGGATTCTGCATACATTCAGAAGAATTATGGTTATCACCACATAACTCACAAAAAGAATCCATTACCTTGACTTCATGTGTGTTGTTTGGTTTTGCATGTTCTGGACCATCTTGGTTAAAGCGACCAATTGTGTTGAAATTGAATCTGATGATCCTAGTTCATGTATTGTGGCTTAGCATCTAACTCCTCCTCTTCTAGTAGATGGGAATTGATAGTCATTCTTGGCCAGCCTGTTTAAAATTTGCATTGCTTCCTCCGGCGACTTATCTAGGAGTATGCCGTTTACCGAGGCATCTAGCATCATCCTTGTTGGTGTATTCACGGCGTTGTAAAACATTGTTACTTGAGTCCACACCGGGAATCCGTGTAGGGGGCATTTGTGTAGAAGTTCTCTATATCGCTCCCAAGCCTCGTACATGGATTCATCATCTGCCGAAAAGAAGTAATGTCGTTACGAAGCTTATCAGTCAAATTTGTAGGATTAAATCTAGCAAGGAAATCACGACAAAGATCAGTCCAAGATGCTATGGATCCGGCAGAATGCTATTCAACCATGCTTTTCGCCCTATCCCTCGGTGAATAGGGAATAATCTTAATCGTAGGACATCGGGGTGACTCCGTGTATCTTGAACGAGTTGCAAATCTCGAGGAAAGATTTCAGATGTTGTCGTGCATCTTGATTCTTTGAGCCGCCAAATTGACCAAATGTGTTGATCATATTAAACATTACCGGTTTCAACTCAAAGTGGTCGGCTTCAATTTCAGGTGCGACAACTCCCGGGTTAAGTCCATCAAGATCTTCTTCAAGATAGTCTCGAATAGTTCATTTTGGTGCAAGAATCACTCCTCCCCCGCTCGAACATCTTGATTCATATTGTCGTCTTGATTTGCCATTGCTTCTCTTATCCTTCGTCTAAGTCTTTGTAAGGTTCGTTCGATTTCTGGATCAAAGGGATATTCTGGTGAAGTCGGTCTCGCCCTGGTCATATACCAATGCAAAACCAAATTTTGTTAGCCCTTTGAATTATAAACAAGAAAAATAAAAAGAAAGTGCAAGAAAACAAAAACAAAGTCGCTATTGCCAATCCCCGGCAATGGCGCCAAAACTTGTTGCGCGTAATAAGTGCTACGCAAATGTGCAAGTATACACGTCGCAAGTTATAGTATAAAAGATATCGTCTCCACAGGGATTGGTGCTACTTCAAGAATCTAGTCTCTTGCACTGTAAAAAGTAAAAACACAAGTAAAGGATTATAGGAGTTTAACTAATGACTAATCTAGAAAGCAATAAAGTAAAAGAAAAGATGAATTCAAATGAGAGAGAGATAGGCCAGGTTATCGTGAGTTGAGGTGTGATAGCCGATTAGATCGTTTTGGTAAAAGAGTGCACGGGCAACTCAGTTGCCGTGGCAACTTGCACAACGGGGTTGCCTTGGCAACTAATCGATGGTTGCTTGGGCAACTAGTTGGGCAACTACTTGGGCGTCTGGGCAGCAATCTTCAAGGTTCGGCAGAGCGTTCTTCAATGGTTTCTTCTTATCCCTAAGTCGAAACTCTAGCTACTTGTGCATGCCTTGATAATACATCCCTGCGTGAATCAAGGGTGAACAACAACCAATCTTGCGTTCCTCTTAGCCGTTGAAATCCTTAACTTATTCCTAAGCCGGATTAATCTTCACCATCAATAGATTGAATAAAGATCATATTCATTCGTTTCTTGAATCTAACTCTCCCGATATTAGATAAATAGATGAAATCACGGGATCCTCTCCCAATTCACTCGCAAACAAGAATAAGAACCAAGAATGAATAAACCTTGAAATAGAAAAGTGCAAACTCTTATTACCTAAACAAAAACCAATAGTTTCTCACAACCACAAAACACAATAACCATAGCCAAGTAAATTTAGTTCATGACTAGGTTCCAAAGAAACACAAGATAAACAATCCCTAGCATGAACCCAATCGAACAAGGAAGAAAAGATGAAGCTTGTCGAAAATTCCCCTTTGCTTCCTCTCTTGGTCTTGTCGAAATTCCCTCTTGCTCTCTCTATCAAGTAGTCGAAATCTCCTTGCTATTTATAGGGCTAGGCCAAAGTCCTTCTTTGAGGAGGAGTTTGAGTTGGAATTAAATTATCTTTAAAGAATATAATTCTTTATTATAATTTTATTCCTATTAGAACTTCTCCTATCTTCTTGTAATTTAATTCTTCTTTAATCTCTGCATGGCAATCAAATTCCTTTGGGCTTGGGCCTTGCTCCATTTCATCTTGGGCTTGTAAAGTCATTAATTTCGACATCCCTATTGCATTTTGTCTTTGTCGACAATTGCCATGGCAACTGGCTCGGCGTCTCCTTCATGCATTGCCCTGGCAACTAGCTCGGCATATCCTTCATGCATTGCCCTGGCAACTAGCTCGGCATTGCTTTGGCAAGTGATCCTGCACATACGCACACAAAAACACACCAAAGCAGCATCTTTTTCCACAAAAATCACCAAGTTATGTAATCAAGCTCAACGATGGAAGGAAACATGGATTAATGCATGAATGGCTAACTATGCAACTAATATGAGCCTAAGTCTAACAATAATATGAGTAAAAAGGGTAAGAAAATTAGTACTTTTGAACACTTATCAGCTATACCATGGAAAATAGAATTAGTGAAATTGTAAAATTGATACTTATTTAGATATTGTGTAATATCATGCATTAGCACGTAGATATTGTATGACAACCGAGGCCATGAAGCCCAGGACGATTGCCTAGAGAAGGCATTAGATATAGATGACATGAGACACCAAAGTAATTCAATCCTAAGATTATTGGCACAAATCAACTTAATAAGATAAAATATTATGGAACGCATGCAATCTGTAAAGCAATGTAGTAGAATAAAAATGAGGGAGTTTACAAAAGTAGGCGTTAAGCATAAAGATGAAGCATATGGTGATGATAAAAACAGTGAACCTAAAAGAAAATCTCTAATGAGATCGTTTTCCAAATCTGTCCCTAACAAACTGGTAAGCATATTGTAAATTAAGGATTCAAAAAATACATCGAGAGACAAAGGAAAGAAAGTAGTAATCCAGAGATAAAATTGATAATTTTTAATAATTAAAGAATATGGTAGATACGTTACTAGTGGCCGAAAAGGATTAAGGTGTGTTTGAAAATACTCTCTTCTCGATCTCAAGGGAAACGGTTCATACCTTAGTGTAGATTGGTGAGGATGTAATGGTTGGACGCCCAACATGGTCATGGTTGATAATAAATCCCAAAGATCTGGGAACGAGATGCAAACGCCGGCGGTGGGGGGAGAGAGGGGACGGAGGCGGCAGAGGTAAAGCAAGCTGTAAAGAGAGGCTGAGTGAGGTTGGTGGCGGCAGAGGGGGAAAGCAGAAAAAAGAGAGAGGAAACGGTAGAGAGAGTTGAGAGCATTTCAAAACACACACCCTGTTAGAATTTTAACCGAGCAATAAGGGTCGCTAATTATTGATTAAATAGAAAGACCACTTAAGTTATTTTGTGACAATAAATATGCATTTATTTATTTTATAAACAATAGAAACGTTTCAAATTTAGATCATACAAATATTAAGTTTATAGTTGTTAAAGAAAATTTAGAGTAGTTGTGTGTCTATAGAGCATGCGGGTACAAACTTCATAATCGTGCGCTTATTAAGAAACTATTACCTTAGATCTTTTATGAGCACACTACACATGTGGGTGTAATGTTATTTAAGGATATTCGGTTTTAGTGGGAGTTTATAATTTTGAAGAAAAAAATGATCATTCAGTTTAGACACAATTTCAGTTGCTTTAGTTTAAGGATATTTTAAAATTATTTTTTGTAGAAATAATTTTTTTTGTTTATGCACACTCTGAATTTAGTAAAGTTTGATCTCACTATGGTTTAGGAGGACCAGTTGGAAATAGACATGTTCAGTTCACATTTCAAGTAATTTTTCATGCTACGCATCCATCATTGATCTATGTCATTTGACTATATTTGTATACGTGACCATTGATGGGTCTAGTCATGATTGATATGGCAAAGGTTACTTTGATCCTATATGGATATAGTTGATAGACGAGATTGTTATAGAATATCCATTATATAAAAGCAAATTTTTTAGCTCATAAGGTTGTACATTTATCATGAAACATATGATGCCCAAGTAGGAGATTGTTGGATTAAAATCCGCAATTGTGGGCACATATGTATAATGTGTGATACTATTATAAAGTATGACACAAAATTAAGTGATCAATTATGTTAGGCGTGTCATGGGTATTAAAGTGTCATGAAAATAAAAGTGTAGATACTGTAAGATGTATTTATAATTCAACGAGGGGCAGGGTTATAAATATTTAATAGTTAATTTAATAATCAACTATATAAAGAGCTAGTGGTCCCCAAGAAATAGGTTAACTTGTATTACTCTTGTCCCCTTCAGAGAGTTTTTACGGCAAGGGCTAACTTATCTTCTTGGAAGATCACAACTAGCTTTTAGGCGATCTTCGTCAGAAGATTCAATGTTTTCATCTATTGATTAATTTAGATACGCTTCCGCATTCAGTTTATTTGGTTTATTGTTCTGATGATCTGACATAATAGATTTTAAGTTTAAATTTCATATCTATTGTGTTTTGGGTATATTTTGGTTCTAACAGTATACAACAAGAGAGGTTAATCATATGGGGGAGTGAACTCAACACCTCCACTTTTCTTCTGAAATCGTTATTTTGCCCGGTTAACGAACTTGTTTGAATGGGCTATTAGCCCAACATTTTCCAACGCCGAAGTTTGCAATCATACGCCACCCTACTCTGAATATAAAACAAAAGTACTGCACATAAAGCGACTACAATCAAATTAACTTACTAAAAATATTTATATGATATAGTGTAAAGTATGTGTAAGATTAATAATACTTTTAATCTGAACTTAAGGAATGACTTTAATGATATTGATAAGACAGTTTATTTTTTTATATTCGAATAATAATATTTACAAAAAAAGAAACCCACATTAAAAATGACTGCTAAGCAAGCCGACCTAAAAGGATATTAAAAGAAATCTTAAGATCCAATACAAAAGTAGGGTGAAATGGTAAAATCACAAAGGAGACTTTAGATGAAAGCCTGTGTTTTGCAACTTGCATTGCTTTGGATACTTAACACGAAAAGTGAAGAAAGAATGAATCGTTTTCCACAACTTAGATCCATTTTTACAGCTAATGTGTCTTGTTACTTTTTTTAATTACCACTGGACTAGTGTTAGTGTTACATTATAATAAGATTAGGGGGAGAGAGGTTAAACAATTAATAGACGTTGAAGACACCATTATGATAAATTGTCGGGGGAGGCACAGACTGCACGTGCGCCACCGAATTCCTCGACCAACTGCGCACGTGCTTCTCAGTCAATGGTCAGAGATAGCACCACCCGTCTTTTAATCTACTAATAATTATTACAGAACTACTCATTAGCCATTAGGATACATTGAGAATATGATAAGATATCCCAGGAAGAAGAAGCCGAATATAAGAAGCATGATTAGGATCTTTTGTCTTCTATGGAATCTAAGCCCTTCATCATCATCACCATTTCATTTATTTCAAGTGTCATGGATATAGAATGTTATCTAATCATTTGTTACTAGTATTTTGATTTTTTTTATAAATTTTATTTAATTTTAACCCTATTTAAAAGAGAGGAAGAGAAGGAAAAACTCGAGAGAGAAAAAATACTCTTAGTAGGTTTAGAACACACGATTTAAGAGAAATTAGAGAATAAAAATAAGCAGCTTGGTATTTTATACACTATTACTTTATACGCTATTACGATGACAAAATTATCCAATCCAATAATTTTCATTCAGTCCCGATATATTTATTATATTTACGCCCGAGAGTTCATTATCTCAATTTTATTGACACATATTGGTTATTTTAAAGGCATAATGTCAAAAAAATGTTTCTAACATTTGATTGAATAGTTATTTTGACCCGTATTCTTTTTTGAACTAATTTAACCCCAACATTTTATATTGGGTTAAAACACCCATATACGAATGAAAATTGTTAGCCAACTGACGATAAACAACTTGAAATGACATGACAACCTTATTTTGACAAACATACATAGCAATGTACGCCGCAATAGAAGTGTCATATAAACAAATATGTCGACTTTTTATAATAACACATCAGTCAAAATTATTTTTATAAAATGATATATATTTTATTTTAATGCGACATTCTGTTAAGTCATTTCAAGTTATTTATCGTCAGTTGACTCTGCATATGGGTCATTTTGACCCAAAATAAAACGTTGAAGGTTAAATTGGTTAAAACATAGGGACCAAAATAATTATTCAATCAAACGTTATGAGATATTTTTTGACTTTATACATATTTTATTTTTTTTTAACAATTCCTACTTAAGATGAGGAGAAGAAAAAAAAATACTCCTAATAAATCTAAAACCTACTATCTAAAGAAGATAAAATGTCAAATAAAATTTTTAACCACTTATTCTAATTGATTTTATGCCTATTTTTAAACATACAAGAGAAATGGAAGAAACAAAGATTGTTATGTAAGATGGATATTTAGATTTGATATTTTCATATTTATAAAACCGTATAGATAGATATACACATGTTGGTGTGTCTGTACAAGCAGATGACGTGTAAAGAAGTTGATAATGATAGAAATCAAGTGACTTTATGCAAGGCTGTAACTAGGGACCGTGTAAGATTTTACGTTACTGAATAAACTTATAAAATTTTAAAAAAAATAAAAATATATTTTCAATAAAAATATTTTTTAAAATATAATTAAATTTTAAATTTTTAGAGAGACAATTGTGTTTTCTGACTCTCTTTGTTCACCTCTCATGACAACTTGTAAATATGTTAAAATGAAAAAAATTATATTATGAGTTTATTTTATCATGTTAGCTATGGTCTCATCCAATAAAAATCACACATTTTATCATTTTTTCTTTCATTATTTTTTTTAACCAATAAATTTTCACTAATTTTTCTCATGTGATCTAAAAAAAATTTTCAAAAGTTATTATATTATTAAATTAATAACATGAAAAATAATAATAAAATTAATAATTTTATTAGATGAGACTATTATTGATATAATAAAGCAAACCTATGATATATTTTCTCGTTAATTATTTCAAAGAATCATCATTAAATGCCACGTTTCTTCCCATTTATGGATCCATCAACGGCCTCATCTTTTTATTTTTATTTGGTGGTCATTTTCACGTGTGATGTCACGTGCCGTTAAATGATGGCATTATTATCGATTCACAAGTCAGCAAAAGATGCACAGTGCAAACCTAAAGCAATTTGAACAGTGCTTCGTTTCCCTCATCGGTTAGTTTGTTCGGATCCTCGGTTTTTATTTTTAATCTGAATTTGTTCGAATCCTCGGTTTTATTTTTAATCTGAATTTTTATTTTCTTAAAAATTTGTATTATTTTAAAAATAATGAAAACTTAGAGTCATTACCGGCTATTTGGGTAAAATATGACGGACACTAGAAATTCATTTTAAAAGGGTTCGAAAGTTGGTTACGTGTAGGGAAGAATTAGCACTCTCATCACGCCCGAAAACCGGTACCAAAATATTTGTTGCTTTTAATTGAAAGAAATTGTCAAAATTTGAATGGAATTTAATTTGATGAACTTATTTGAAAATTGGCTTTAATTGGACGGACTTTATCAAATTTGTGGATTCAAATTAATTGGACATTTAATTAATAAGTTTAACGATACATCGGACCATAGATTAAACTGACATCATATAAGTCTGGCTGCCATGTTAATTTATGGTGCGAATCTCGTACGTCACATTTATGTATGGTGCAAATAGTTAAGATATGATGTGATGATTTTATCAACTTTTAATTTTACCTTGGGACGGTAATGATTAATTCAAATATTTGGTCAATATCCTTTAAACTCGGACTGCTACGATACATATATCGAAATTAATAAATATATCATTTTTATGATTTAGATTAATTAATTTAAAATAAATGGGTCTCTTGAATGACAAATAATATGAATGTCAAATAAGGGCTTAAAAATAAACACACAAAAAGCCCACTAAGGCCCTAACCTAAAAGGCCCAAATTACGAAAATTTAATTAGTGATCTAATTTTTAACTAAATGAGTCAATTAACCCTAAATTAATTAAACCCAAAAACTAGAAAACCCTAATAAATTATGGATTATCTTTTGCCATGATAATTAATTTGATTAGTTTTAAGCTAGTATCCCAATGAGCCAAAGATACTATTTAAAATGAATCAAGTTAATTAATCATGACTCTAAATTAAATGTTCATTTAAGCCCAAGGTTAATTTTATCCTAGAAGAGTAATTAAGATGTGTTCAATTAATTTAATGAATTTAACATTTATCCCATTAAGCCAATGGTAAATTTAAATTCACTAAACTAATTCAAACTTTAGGTCTAACTACAGCTTCTAAAAAACTATCCTAAAATTAACTTAATTAATTTAAATATTGTGCTCCTATGAGACGACTGCACGTTTTAAATTAATTAAGTTAACTTACCCTAAGCTAACCCTAAAAGACTAATCTAATAAAAAAACTATTAAACACTAACGCATATTAAAAACTCTATTACATAATTAAAGACTATATATTATACAAAAAAACATATATTGTATATTATAAAAAGCATATATGATATATATTATAAAGAAGATATATTATATATTATAAACCTTACATTATATATTAAAAACCTTATTATATATATATTAAAAAAACATTATACTACATATGTATTAAAAAACTTTATATTACATGTGTTATAAAAATTATACATTACAAAACGCATATTAAATAAAAAATTATACATTATACTTTATATGAAAACTATATTATATATTATATATTACATTATGAAATCTATATGTTATACATATACCACATGCCACAAAATACACAAATTAAAAGCCACATTAAGTATAACCACATCCACGTCAAAATGAAATAAACAAGATCCAACATCAAGAAAATAAACTAGGAAATTAAAGGAAATTAATATGCAAGATTTAAAATAATCACTAGAAAAAGGACTAAATCGATAAAAAAACAAATTTTGATTGCCTCATTAAAAGAAAAATAGATCTAATTAAAACAGGGGACGAGATTGCGAGTACTTGAAAAATTACTGGGACCGAAGGTGTAATTGTAAAAGCCAGAATGGCCTAGGATGCGATTAAAAGGAGCAGAGGGATCATTTTTGTGATTGCAGAACACGGGAGCCCTTATGGGCATAATTAACAAAGGGCGAAGGACCAAACACGGGATTAACCCACTTTTAAAACTCGCCCTCGTATAAAACTTACTTTTAAAACGAATCGCCCTTTTTTTTTACTTTTCCAAAACTAAACCCCCTTTAAGAGCTCCTAAAGCTATGAGAAATGGATGGATACCGCCACAATGTCCATCATCGCCACTGTGATTCCCAGAATCCGGTGGCTTTCTTGTCATACGCTGCCGCGTCGGTCGTCGCTCGCCTGCGGCCAACGAACCCAAAAACGACCTTAAAAGTTTTATTTTTCATTTTAAACCCCAAATCTACTTCTTTATTTCAAAAAAATCAAAACCTCTTTCTTTTATAAAACAAAAACGAAAAACCTTTTTTCTCTTCTCTTTTTTACGAAAAGAAATCAAAATTGAGCCTTTTCGGTCATTCTTCTTTTCGACTCACTATACACAGCCTCATGAAGACTATAAGGCTTGTCGCCGATGGAAAGAGACGAAATGACGCGAGAAAAATAGGTCGACACCAAAGGTAACAGAACCAAAAAACCCTAATTCTGTTTGTTGTTTTTTCTTTATGCCTTGAAATGAAACGAAGAAAAATCAGACAGGATACCTCTAAAAACTTGAGGCTACTTTTTTTTCTATTGCTCGTTGAATACCCTGTTTTTCTTCTTATCGTTTACAAATGAATGCTTTCGGTTTTTATATAGCACCGATTTACAATTTTTAGAATTACAATAAAATTTGAAGAATAAATCTCATTGGTTGCTATTTTGATTTTGTCTATATTCCACTGTGATTTTGCCGAGGGAGGCTTTGACATTCTGTTTATTTGTCCCTTTGCATGTGTTACCACTGCTGAAGGAGGGGACCAGAAATAGAGCATAGGACGCGGCCGCTGACATGGAGGTGTGGCGGTGAGGTGGCATCGGACCATTGGCCCCTTCTGCCAATGTAGAGGCGTGCGTGGCATTCAAGATGAAAGGCCGGTGTGGGGAGAGTTGAGGGGTCGAGTGTGGTCTCTACGCGTATAAGGAATTAAGACGTCGTGCGTGATGGGAGTTGTAGCGTCACGCGTGTAGCGCACATAGGAGTTGAGGAGCCGTTCGATCTCCTTCATCTGGGCTGTCCAATCGTGCTTGATCCAATAGTTCCCGACTGGCTACACAAGGATGAAAGACCATTAGATTAGGGTTTAGGTTTAAACTTGGGCCAAACAGGCCCATGTGTATGTTATAATCTTTTGTAAATGGGTTTAATGTATATGTGGACTGAATTTATTATTTATAACATGTATATATGGGATGATGTATATGTATTTATTGTTTTGAATTTTCTGATTTCAAAAACATAGGCTATAATAATACTAATTAACAAACAAACAATTATGATAGAACATCTAATATGATAATAACATTTTGGGGTTTTCTAATTTAACAACTTATAATTTAAAATAGATAATAACTATAACCATAATAATGATAATAATAAGATAGTAATAAAACAAGATAAGAAAAGGGATAGATAAATAATGATGGTAAAGGAAATAACTAAATAATACTTATACTATTTTTTTGAAACTTTGATGATAATTATATATAAAAGGGGATGATTATATGGGCCCTTATTTAATTAAACTAGTAGTATTTAAAAAAATAAAAGCCTTTTATTAAAAAAAATAAAACGGGTCAATCCCGGCTAAAATTAGTGATTATATTTTCCTATAAATGATTTTGATTCACTTTTAATATATTGTGATATTCCATTCTAATCCAATTGTATATTAAATTTGACTCATTAGACCATTCTATATATATGATTTTAATTGAAATATATTCTTTTTAAAAAATTATTGAAATATCCTCTTTTCAGAAATATTTTATAAAATTTTGAACAGTAGTATATTATATTTTTCAGACATATAATTAAAGTAAAATACAGTATTTTTGTCCTCCAACTTTAAATTTTTAATTATTTTAACTCTTATTTCTTTTATCAAATTGACCTAAATATAATAAAACAATAACAAAATCATTGAATTATGTAATTTATTTGGTCCTAGAAATGTTAAATTCTAATATTATTTTTTCTAATTGTTGCAGAGACCACAAAATAAAGTTACTTCTCTTTAAAATAATACTTTTATATTTTTCTAAAGATTAAGACCTACTCTTTATTTATAAAGTCAAATACTTGGCTAACAGTAAACTTTATTTTATAATATTTGGCCATTGAACGTTATACGATGGTGTAACAATCTGATAGATTTAATGATCATTTTATAATAGTTCGATAAAATATCCTGATCATTTGTAACAAATTTATAAATTAAATTATTATTTTATAACTTTTAAAAGGTCAGTGTTAAAAACATCTTTTTTATAATTTAAAAATTACTAATATACTATACCTAGTTTTTCATATATAAAAAATGCATAAATACTAACGTATCATATTAATTTAAGGAAGTATTATATTAATCCAAAGAGGCAAAAAGAAAGGCGTCCAAGTGAATCAAACGTACTTCGGCTAAGCTTGCGTTGCGCAGTTGCCCGTTGCTTGTGCTGCTACGGCCTGTTGACCATATTCGTTTCACTCTGTTGAATCAATGATCAGTCCAATCTTTCAATTGAGACTTCAGCTCGTTTCAAACTCCAAATATTTACTCAACAATTCTTTAGAATAATTTATATAGATATGAACCGGGATAAACCGAAGGAATGTTGAAGGGTGATCATATTTGAAAATTTTAAATTCTAAGTTTTATATTTATATTTTCTATTGATGTTTTAATTTTGCATATTATACATTTAATATAACTTTTTAAAAATTTAAGACATAAAATCTTACGTCTCTCCTTAAAAATATATAAGGATAAAATATAAAGGTTACTATTATATGCCAGATATAGTCTTCTTCTTTTTTTTCTCTATCAGCAGCAAGTCTCTCTTTTTTTTTATTGACGGTAATATTAGTCTTGGTGCTAGTCGACGATCATTTATGTTCATCTTTATTATTATTTTCTCATATCTTGTTTTGATTTGTTATTTTCCTTCAGTTTTTATTTTAATTTTTAATAAAAGTCTCTTTTGTTAGGTTTCTTTCTTTTCCCATATTTTGTGCGTGTTCGTCTGTCTTTGTTAAACGTTTTAAATCTGCTCTTGTGACACATTTTCATTGCCTTATGGCACGTTGTTCGTCTACCTCTGCGATATAGAGATTCTTACATCGTCTGTGTCTTATTTGTGATTGTCGAAGGTCTTTCAGTGGTTATGTTCTCTTTTGTGGTTGATTGTTGAAGTATTCATATATGTTTTGTGAAACTGTCTGTAAGTTTCATTTGGTTCGCTCGCCACTCATCCATCATCTCTAAAGTGTCTAGTTAGATAGAGACACAAAAGTACAATTAACGATTATTATGGATGATAAACTTCATATTAAAAAAGACTTTGATTATTATTGCCTTTTTGAATTTTCTTTTATGTTTGAATTTTTTTGATAGACGCTGTCCTAAAATTATCTCTTTAACTAGTTACATTATAAATATTGTATTTTTCTTTTATTTCAATAAAATTTATTGTCGTTTTAATTTTTTTTTTAAAAATAAAGTTACTATTGATCTTTACAATATTTTAGTTTTATTAAAAAAAAAGCATGTATTAGAAAAATATTATAATGGCTGAGAAGATGGAAACATGCAAAATAGGGGAACCTGGGGTAGGCAGGTCAGGTTTATACGCAATTTATGGCAAAAATTACATACCTAACTTGCTGGGAATACATAGCATAGGCATGGTTGTTTCGATTTCACTGAGGAAACAAAGGTTTCAAGTCCTGGTGATGGGGGCTTAGTGTTTCCCGGGTTTCTCGCTTTTTGGTCTCGCACTTGATTGTTTTCCTCCACCCAACCCACTCCTCTCCTTTTGCACTTTCAAAGTAAAGAAATATCATTTTTTTACCTATCTACAGTCTACACTATTTCTTTGACCGGATCTCAGGTAAATCCAGTCTTTTCATTTTCCACTCTATCTTTTACTTTTTCTTTCTCATGTTAGCTTTTCTTGCTACTACTACGTAGACTAATATTATTTGTATTCTCCGGATGTTATGTCATGTTTTCATTCGTTACCAATTTGGTCATGTCTGGATATCTTGTAGACATCTTTGCCCTTCTTCCCTCAATGATATCGGTATTTATAGTCTTCCTTAACATTGTTAATGATTAGATAGTTTCAAGCCACTGTGACAACATATATATGAATTGGTAGAGATAAACTCAAATTTTGAGTACTAAGCTTTGCATGTCGGACACAATGACATTGTGTTGTGCTGCTTGGTGGTGTATGTTTCTAAGACAAACTAAGGACTCCAGTTATGCTAGCCTCCGTAGGGCTTGCCACTAGAGGAGTTGCTGTTGTGGAGTACCCCGAAGTCTGCCAAATATGGAGGTGTTGAGTGATATTTTTGGAGTCATGTGGAGATGAAAATTTTAGGTGTAACACTTGTCCCCCTACAGTCATAAGTGTACCATAAAGTGGTACAAGCCACAATATTTTTAGGAAGTTTTCCTTTCGAGGGGTGGTTTGTATTGTTTATTGTATTCCTTCAGGATTGATATGCCTAGGCTCATTTTGTATGTATGAGTTTGTTCCTTTTTAGGTTCGTGCTTATTGAGCAGAATGGCTCTTCGTTTCATTTATTTTGATTATGGTCGTCTTACTATGGCTAATTCTATGGGCTTGAGTTATGAAGGCAAAAATGAAATTTGTTCCTTGAAAATAAAAGTACCGAAAGGTACCGTATTATGGAGGCAGCTAATAAGTGGGAATATATATTGTGCTGAAATACTGTTTAAAGGGCCGAAGTGTTTCTGCTGTATATGAGTATGATTATTTTGTATATTGGTGATTTATTTAACAATGCACTGATTTTTGGATATGCATAGGCGTTACATATTGATGTTGCTTGAGAGCCGTAATAGACTAAAGCGTATGTATTGCTGATGTTATCAGAGCATGAGTTTAGTCATCTCTGATTTGTTTAAGTCAATTGTACGTCTGATATTAGAGGATACAGAGATATTTCAAATAACATCTTGCCTTTATATATATATGATATAAAATTTATTTATAAATATAAATATAATTTACTTTAATTTTTAAATATAAATAATTTATAATTTATCATATATAAATATTAAAAAATTAATTTTTAGAATTTAATAATATTTTTATAGAATAAATAAATATTTTTTGTTCCCAAACAAGTAGGAAATAGTTTTAGTTTGATTTTTATATTTTATTGTAGTTTAAGTTGCTAATTTGTTTTGTTAAAATTACACAAGGCTTTTAATTTTGTTAAGTGGCTAAGTACCTTAATCACTCCCACAAGGACATGAGTTCGAATCTCATTCCCGGGTTAATCTCGTTTTATTTTGTGTTGGTAACTTAATATAACTTAAATATATGTTTTGTTGAAATTTTCATAGGAATCAAGCTTAGCTCAATGGTTAAGCGTTTCGACCCTCATTTTAGAAATCCAAGGATCAAATATGAGATTTGTTATATTTTTTATTTTTCTTTCTTAAATAAGGTGGTGAGATGTCACCATCTTATAGGTGGAATATATTTAAAAATAATAATACGTAGATGAGAGCGAAAATATATAAAATAAAAATAAAAATAAAAATAAATCAATGTCACCAACGTCGTTAGTTTTTTAACGGCCGGTGACTAAAACATGAAAAAAAAAACTATAACATTAGTGATGAAATTTGCTAAAATAATAGTTCAGTGACCAAAACAAAAAAATAATAACTCGGTGACTACCAATATAGTTTACCTTTTATAATATAAACATAGGTAGGTTTCTTTGTGAAAGTTTTTGTCAAGCGTCTCTATTATCCCGTTTATTAATTATTTTTTATTAGAATCAATTTAATTCTTTTTAAACAATTTAATACTACAATTAATTTTTCATCTACAACTCAACTCCAAATAAAAGAAAAATCGTTTGTAGAATCATAAAAGCTATAGAAATAATGATTTTGTTAAACAACGATCGACATTTTATAAACACCATTTGGTCGATTTATCATTTTTTTGTGTGTAAGCAAGCACCTAATGTTTGATTTTCGTTCAACTTTCGTCTTCAGTGGATGAAAATCGTTAGTCAACAGACGTTGACCGCTCGAGGCTGTCGTGACATGTTTTCATGGCATGGTATGATGACTTGGTGATGCCAAGTAGTACTTTGCTGACGTGGCAACAATTTTTTTTTTAAAAAAAATAAAATAATTATATATATATATTAACCAATAAGATGATGCCAAGTGACACTTTGCTGACATTGCATCATCTGATTGGTTCAAAATATATATTTTTAAAATTAGTTTTTTTAAAAATAAGCCCAAATTTTCCAGATTTCGTAAAATAGCCCAAAAATTTTGAAATCTCTAACTCCCCAAACCTAAATCTTGATTTGAGCCGATTATGCCGTCGATTGCCACACTGTCGCCTACCACACTGGTCGTCGAACCATCACGACCATTTATCCTATTATCCCGTCGCTAGAAATCGACCGATGTTGTGCAAATTGCAGGACAAAAGCAAAATCGTTGAATGGTTCATTTGAACGATTCACGACGGCAGAACATATGACGAACGGTGTGTGGGTCGTTCGGCGAAAGGAGGGTGCTTCATTCCGTCATCAGCAACGTAGCCAACGCCGACGGGAGTAGCTGAATTTGGGGGTTTAAGGATTTGGAGACTATTTTAAAAATATTTGAAAATTTCAGGATATTTTATTTTTAATATATATAGTTATTTTTTAAAGAATATATTTTTTAAATATTATTAACCAAACATATGATACCACGTCAGCAAAGTGCCACGTGACATCATCTGATTGTTGGGTCACACCGGTACACCCCATGGCGTAGCGGAAAAATTATTCGGCGATTACCACCAGAGATCCGTGTACGAGGAACGAATCAGGGTGAATAAGGGTGAAGAATTACCTGTTTAAAATTTGAAATTCTGAATTTGGAGGAGATAGATATCCAATCACGATTCCACGATGTTGATTCCTAAGCCGCAACGATAACGCTCCGACCTCTACGTAGTTCACCCAATTGAAACGAGCATATAAAACTCTCTAAACTATTTAGAGGGGTATGAGCATATAAAAACTTTCTAAACTATTTAGAAGGTTTTTTCCCAAAAACATTAATGACTGATAGATCTCTCATGCCTTTATGTAGCCTTCGTAATCCTAATTCAACTCAGATTAGGATTTCAATATATATATATATATATATATTAAATATATATAATTCCAATTTAACTTTAATTAGGATTTTAATATATATATATTAAATATATGTATAATCCCAATTCAACTTAATTAGGATTTCAATATATATATATTAAGGGTTAGGATCTACTTACATTGTGTAAAACTCAATAAGTTTTACACTATTTTTGGACCGTTGGATGATGAAAATAAATGGCTAAGATTTTTTCCTTATCTTTTTTCCCAAGTGATAATCTTCACATTTTTTACTGTTAATCTCGTCCATCCATTTCACTCATCCAATGGACATGAATTAGTGTAAAACTAAATGAGTTTTACACCATGTAACTCGATCCTATCTCATATATTAAATATATAATCTCAATTCAACTTAATTAGAATTTCAATATATATATATATTAAATATATATAATCCCAATTCAACTTTAATTAGGATTTCAATATATATATATATATATTATATAATCCCAATTCAATTTAATTAGGATTTCAAAATATATATATTGATTTAAATCAAATTATATTATTTATATATATATTAAAAGAGTCATAATTACAATAATTATTTTTCTTTTAATATTTATCCAGTAGTTAAATTATATATATCAAATATATATTAATTTAACTAAATCAGTGTACAACAAATTTGTACATATATAATTCGTTTAATATATGCTCATTTCAACCGTGGGTGTGACCTTGTAGGTTCATGTAACGTTAGTAGTAAATATTAGAGCATTTCTAATATTACAAACAATGAGTGATATCTAGCAATATGTCATTGTCACCTAAGTTATAAGAAATCATGATTCGACATAATCTTTTTCATGATTAACTCTTTTTTATGTATTACATCTTTTTATCCTTTATATCTAAATTGGACATAAGTCATGGGACAATCACACTTGTATAGTCCATCTAATATTTCTTGATATCTTGAGTAGACTATTATAAATGAATAACTATGATATCACATATCAACTTATTCGAGCATGGTCATGTATTTCTAGTCTCACTCAATCAAGCGGCCTACGATATTACTCCTATTATGTAGGAGGGACAAATCCTATCTTGATCAACCATATCCCACTACATAGATTGTGACATATCCAATATCAGTCTTTAAAGTGTAGTCAGTTACGACACACGTTTGATTGTATCAAAATATGACACTCACAATGTTAAAATAATGATGACCTCAAGTATGAGGATCATACATGTAGTTATCACTATGGGCAATGTTGTGACTGTCACATAATAATCCAAGAAAGATGCTCATAGCGGGCCAGTCTAGTTGTCGTTCTCTAACACATATTTATGTATTGATTTTGACATCTCCACGTCAATGACAACACTTTATCATCAATCAACTAAATATTAGTCTTAATATATTATTGTTGTCCATTCCCACAATAATACTCGACTAAGGACATTTAAGAATAACCATATTATTCTAAGAACTTTATTATAATTTAGTTTATTTATGCACGCAGAATGGTAACTGAAAATAATAATGGCAATGTCTTTTTATGAATAAACAAGGTAAAACAAATGTTATTTACAATCATCTTATGATTGGTCTTTGAGCATACTCTAACACTGATTGGTTAAAAATATTTTTTTAAAAAAATAAGCCTAAATTTTCCAAATTTCACAAAATAGCCCCAAAATTTCAAAATTTCTAACTCCCCCAAACCCAAATCCCGATTTGAGCCGATTATGCAGCAGATTGCCACATCGTCGCCCACCACATTGGTCGCCGGACCATCACGATTTTTACCCCATCATCTAGTCGCCAAAAATCGATCGACACCGTGCGAAACACCAGATGAAGGCAAAATCATTGAGTGGTTTATTTGAACGATTCGCGACGAATGACGAAAGAATGAACGACGAACAGTGTGTGGGTTGTTCGACGAACGGAGGGCGCTTCATTCTGTCGTTGGTAACGCGACCAACGCCGACGAGAGTGGTTGAATTTACGGTTTAAGGATTTTGAGAGTTTTTTGGAAATATTTGAAAATTTTAGGATATTTTATTTTTAATATATATATAAATAATTATTTTTAAAGAAAATATGTTTTAAATATTATTAACCAAACAAATGATGCCACGTCAGCAAAGTGTCATTTTGCATCATCCGATTGGTTAAAAATATTTAAAAATATTTTCTTTAAAAATTAATTAATAAATTATTTAGTTTTTTAAAAATGTCACATCATCAAAGTGCCACGTGGCATCACCACATCATCTCCCCATACCATGCAAACATGCCACGTCGGCCTCAGGCGGTGACCGTTAGTTAACTAACGATTTCCATCCAACAAGGGAGAAATTTGAACGAAAATAAAACCTTAGGCGGTTGTTTGTGCAAAAAAAAAAGAATCTGACTAAAATAGCCAAAATGTCAAAAGTAGCCCATAACGTTTGACCTTTTGCCAAACATTAATTGTTTGTAAAATATAACAGGTGTTTGTGTGTAATAATATCATCATGGGTACTATTTTCCTCTATCATTGATCGAGATTTTTTCTGTTTTGATTACGAGTGTTTTTAATCAGATCTATTTTTATTTAAAAAATTGTTTGTAAAAAATTAATTTTATTTTTTTATTAGTACAATGACTAAATTGATCAATTTAATAGTAGAGGGAATAGTTTGAATTAGTTTTTATAATAGAGAGATTGATTTGAACCACTTTTATAACAGAATTAAACCATTTAATAGTAGAAAGACTAAATTGATACGGTTACTATTATAAAGGAACTCGATAGATACTTTACTAAGTTTTCATTCGTTACTAATGGTTTAATTAGGGATTTCAACTATCACTAATAATGCTTACTATTTTGGCTCTCTATAATTAGGTAAACTATAAATTTCCTCACTCAATTTTCTTGTTACTCCATTTTTGGTCATTAAATTTAATTTTTCTAATTTAATCATTAAATTTTTACTTTCTCCTTTTTTGTCACTCTAACTTTAAATCAGAAATAGAAAGGAACATGAAAGCCACATGTGTTAATGTGGATTAATTTTTGTTGACATGACAAAAAAATATTATTCACGTCATTTTTCTCTTTTTTATTTTTATATTTTATCTTCTTTTCTCAGAGATGAAAGTTTTACACTTTCATTCATGTTTCGCGCTGACATTGAAATTACAATTCATTGATACTTTTTTCGACCACTTGTGACACCGACGAACTCTATTCATTTCCTCTATTATAAAAAATTGTAATTTTGTTTTAATTTTATTTTTCATTCCTAAAGTATGTACCACGTATTCTAATTATTAATTGAAGTTTTGAAAATGCATTAATAGTAAAAGGTTTATGTTTAAAATTCAGAATGTAGGATTTAAAGTTATCATGTCATATTTTAAATTTAAAATCCAAACAAAAAATATATAAAAGTTTAATTTATAGGAGTATAACCTATGTATAAAAAAAGTTACTTTCTCGTAAACCAAATTCCAATCACTTGAAATTAGATACGTTTTGTTTTACACATAATACTATCATTTATCGTACATTCAAATCAAAATCTATTATTTAGTTTTCAGAAAAAAATATATTATTTATTTTCTGACTTATTGATTACAATAATTAATAAATCCAAATTTTCGAATAATAACATTTAACATTAGTAGTAAGTACGTACATTTAAATATAAATATTAAAAAATCACTGGTATTTAACTACTATATGAATCTTGGACATAAATCATAAAGTCCGAATTCAATGTCTAGTTTCCTAACCAACCCTTTTCCGAAAGGGTCAATGGTTATAGAAGGCTGAGTGTCACGGGGCCATTACCCTATTCCCAAAAGATATGTCTGATAGGATGTGCAGTGCCACCGTATTTATATCACAAGACCTCCCTTTTCTTTTTCAATGTGGAATTAATGACCCCACTCAACCTCGTGACGCCCTCGTCACGAGCTTCTGCTCTCGTGATGGGCCCACCTTGTCACAGTTGTCCACCCTGCCTACCCTACTCATGGGCGCTCGGCGTGAAATCGGACAGTCAAAGGGTCGCTCTAAGACCACTTGTCACGGGGCCATTACCCTCTTCCCAAAAAACATGTCTAATAAGATGTGTAGCGCCACCGTATTTATATTCCAATGCATCTTTTTTTTTATGTGAAATTAATGACCCACCTTTTCTCATGTGTAACACTGAGAAACAAAGCTGCATGTCGGACAAGTGTGTAAAAATCGAAAACATTACATTAAAATATATCCCCTCATTTCCCTTCATTTATTTATTTATTACACACTGTTAAACTAATTTCATTATTATATTTATACAATACAAAACAAAGAAGGAAAGAATGACCCTAAGAAATTCTATCTCCGTTTCCACTAGCCCGGATATTTCGCAACCTTGTTCCAGACAAAATTTCTTCACCGCGCAGAGCTAAAAGTCAGCCTCCTATTTTCTTTCTATGGAGTATTATTTATTTATTTATTTATCGACGTTTCAAATAAAAACACTGTTTGAATAATATATATGGCTTCCCCTCGGTTGTTTTCCCTTTGAAAACCCAACACCACTCCTCTCTCTATTCCTTTCCCCCTTTTGCTTCTTCAAAGAAACCCCAGGCCAGTTTTTCATGCATTTAGTCTCTTTTTAAGTTTCAAAAAGAGATTTCTTTTTTCCTTCTTTCTTTGTCTTAAGCTTCGTGATTATCGTACTTGTTTTTACCTGAAAGGGGGCGGTTACAAGTAACGATTATGGTGTATAATCGGTTTTAGTTTTGAGGTTAAAAAAGGTTTCTGAGCTTGTTTTTGTTTGTTTCCTCAAGAATTTGTTTTGGTTTCAGAGAAAAGGAAAGGCTTTTCAAGGTTGTAGAGTTGGATACATAGATATTTATATAGGAATATTAAATGGCACCAGCGGCAGCGAGTAACTGGCTTTCGTTTACACTCTCTCCGATGGAGATGTTGAGGTCACCATCTGAGCCTCAGTTTGTGTCATATGAAGGATCCTCCGTTGCTGCTGCTCCTCATTATCTTATCGATAACTTCTATGCCAATGGTAAACCCTTCGCCCTTCTTTCTCTTCTCATAACTTATGTTTGGCTACCAAGAAAATACGAGAGAATCCATGGATTTGTCTAGTTCACGTGCTTTGAGCTGGTTTCTTAAAAAGGCTTACTGTTACATCCCAAAAAACCCCCCAGAAATTCTCTTGTTTCATGTCTGGTTGGAACTGTGTAAAACCTTGTGATTTGACTCGTTTATGTGCATGTTTGTTTTTGAAGATTGGACGAATCCAAAACAAGTGGTCTTCACGCAAGGAGTGAGCCAAAGCAAAGAAACTCAAGCAGCAGCCATGGCCGATGAATCTCCCATCCTCACAAGCTTCCACCATCAAGTACCGAAGCTTGAAGACTTCCTTGGCTTTCGGTATTCAGATAGCCAAAACGAAACCAAAGACTCATCTTTAACCCAAATCTATGACCATAGCGCCACTGCTTACTTCAATGAGCAACATGATCTCAAGGCGGTTACTGGGTTCCAAACATTTTCGTCGAACTCTGGATCAGAAGTCGACGACTCAGCTTCAATGGGTCGAATTCAGCTGACCGCCGTTGAGTTCCCCGGTCATTCCAGTTGTGCAACTGGTGGCGCCTTGTCACTCGGGGCCAATCAAAGTGTCGAAAACAACAAGAATAGTAATATTAAAGCTATTGTTTCAGTTGACTCAGATAGCTCAAAGAAGATTGTTGATACTTTTGGTCAGCGAACTTCAATCTACAGAGGTGTCACCAGGTCCAACATCCCCTCAATCCCATCCTCCTTTTCCTTCCTTTTTCAAGTTTTTAATCAAAGTTCATTTCTTTAGTAAACTCCATAGGGTTTAGGTCCAGACCATTTTGGTTTTTAATATCTACTTGGCTTCGGCAAATGCAGACACCGATGGACGGGCAGATATGAAGCTCATCTGTGGGATAACAGCTGTAGGAGAGAGGGTCAGGCCAGAAAAGGGCGTCAAGGTCATTTCCTTTTCTTACATTATTCTGAACTAAGGACAAGCATAGATTCAGAAATGAAAAACAAATTAAATGAACTTTGTAGGGGAAAATATGACACTGAAAAGAAGCCTGCTTGCTTTCTTTGCATGCATTCAAAGGGGGGAATGAGTGGGCATTTGGTGTCAGTTTTTTCATGATTGAAAGACTGATGTTATATATAGCTCACAATAGTACTTTTATTTTTCTGGCAAAACCCATTTTTTCTTTCAAAAATTGTTTTTCTGATTGATTTGATCAGATATGCCGCCATTTTATTCATTTGTCTTCTTTCTTTCACCTGGTACTCTGTCTGATACGACCCACACCCACCACCGGTTCAGTCTCAGGCCATATTTATACTTGGATGAATGTCCCTACTCTGAAACAAAAAACTATCTGATTTTCATCGAGTTGGCTTTTGCTTGTCTGAGAGAGATAAGGTCAGGGTTTGACCAAAGAACCCATTGGATTTATTTTAATATATGATGACAAAAAAGTGTGTAAACCCCCCACTATTATAGCCTAAACTTGTGACAGTGTTTCTAGGCTATGGCTTGGTAATGTGGGCTATTTCTGGTTCACACTCAAGCTACTCTTACTTTTAATATTTAACCTGTATTTAAATTTAAAACACCTTTATAGCTTATATTATTTTGCTATTTTTATATTAAACACGATGTTCAATGCGGATTATTTATAAAAATGATTGCAATGAAGGGTTAGGACATTATTTTCTGTTCACGATGGACGACTCCAAGCTGAAAATTTTTGTTCAAATTATTACCTGATATTAACAGTCTCCTTTACTTTTTTTCCATGAAAATGTGCTATCGGTGTTATGTTGGCCGACATTGACATTTGTTTTCTTCAGTGTACCTAGGTAAGAAAATTCCTATAGTTTCTTATTTTGTCATTTAGGTGTAGATTTGTAGTCCGAAAATGTGACCTCTTGTTACATTTATCAGGTGGCTACGATAAAGAAGAAAAGGCAGCTCGGGCTTACGACTTGGCAGCTCTAAAATACTGGGGTCCTACTGCCACCACCAACTTACCGGTATTATATATGAACAGCTCTTATAACTTAAACTAGTTGATTCAATTATCCTTTTTGTTTTCGCATGATGTTTTACTTTCCCCGAAGCACAAACTTGTTAACTCATTGTTGCCTTGCTTGTTTTAGATTTCAAATTATTCGGAAGAGTTGGAGGAGATGAAACATGTGACCAAGCAAGAGTTTATTGCATCTTTAAGGAGGTACGTGCGTATTCTTAATCAGTTTGTTGTTCCCTTTTCTTGGTTAATTGCAGTAATTTAATCTATCAATCTTCTCGATTGAAATTTAATAGGAAGAGCAGTGGATTTTCAAGGGGAGCTTCAATTTACAGAGGTGTTACAAGGTTGGAACATTCTTGCATGGAATTCAAGTTTTGTCTTGATGATGTGTTATCGATTATGTCTTGTAGTAATTCTGCTGCGAACAACGATTACTGATGCATTAATTTATCATCTTAATTTTGCAGGCATCATCAGCAGGGTCGATGGCAAGCAAGAATAGGTCGTGTTGCTGGAAACAAGGACCTTTACCTAGGGACTTTTGGTAAGACTGCAATTATGAGCGATTAATCTATATGTTGTATTGTAGAGGTTATTTATAGAGAAGTTATTGCTGTGAGCTGATAATATATATTATGCATGGTGATAGCTACTGAAGAGGAGGCGGCAGAGGCCTACGATATCGCGGCCATCAAGTTTAGGGGTGTGAATGCAGTGACCAACTTTGAGATGAACCGTTATGATGTCGAAGCCATTTCCAAGAGTTCTCTTCCCATCGGTGGGGCAGCTAAGCGGTTAAAGCTTTCCCTTGAGTCGGAGCAAAAACAGATTGTAAACCATGAGCAACACCCCCAGTGCAGCTCCAACAGCAGCAATATAAGTTTTGCCCCCATCCAGCAGCCAATATCTACTATTCCTTGCGGTATCCCTTTTGATGCAGCTGCATTCTATCAGCAGAATCTCTACCCCCAGCTTCAGGCTGCCAACATCGGCATCTCCGATCACCCTGGTTCAACCTCAACAATGGCCACCCCGATGACCTTAATGTCGCAGTCGGCAGCTGATCAGTTCTTCTTATGGCCTCATCAGTCTTACTGAAATGACCCTACCAGTTTTTTTTTAACAAGGAATAGTTTGCAATTCATCTAACTTAATTTGCAACAGGCGGCATGTTCCCGGCTGACCCCAGAATCTAACCATCACAATCGGATCTAAACCTTGGGTGGAGGCTTTGTTTTTTCCCTTCTGTTTTGAAGGCTGGATTTTTGTAACGTGTCTTATCTTCAAATGTTAAAGATGAGAGACAATGCTGAAATGAGAAAATCCATTCCATTTTCTTGCTAAATGTTTTTCAATGTTTCGTAAAGTATTGAACCACCGGACATTCAAAGGCCAAAAAAAATGCCACATTAATGGTCAAATAATTCAAACATTTACTAATTAATTGATAAGCTTTTTCTTTCTTTTTTTGACAAAAGATAAGCTTTTTCTTATTGGCTTATAGCAAAATGAGGACAAAAAACACAGACACGACAAGTCTGAAAAGAATGGGGGTAAAAGCAGCTGAAGTTGCTGCATATTTTCAAACTTTCTGCCCATCTTGACTATCTGCCCTTTGTCCTTTTTGTGTTTCTTTATTAAGTAGTTACATATTAGATTTCTAAGGTAAGTGGGGATTCAAACACATGTAAGAAATAACACAAGTATTTTTCACCATTCGAGAATTCATGTTTTTTGTGTTTTTTTTAAATATATGCATTTGATACGTTTCATGTATATCGCAGATGAATTTTTTTTTTTACTTTTTTTGTGCTCTTAATTATGTCTTGACACTAAAATCCTACATTCTTACATAATTTCTAAATTCTAAACAAAAAAGAGATAAGCGTAATTTTGTTCGTATAGCTAATATATAATCATAAAAAATTCAATTAAAGGAAGGGTTATTATTTGATACATTGTCATGTAATTTTTTTACACAAGCATGTTTATTTTAACTTTAAAATCTAAAATCTAAATAATTAACCATAAACCCTAAACTTTAAAGCTTTAAATTCTAACATAGGTTCATATACCCTAAATTAACCTTGCTTGTGTAATAGTTTTTCCACGTAATCCTTAAAAGAATGTATTAGAAGGGTAATTATTCAATACACTGACTGTGGAAACTAAAAGTTTTCACAAGTGCCTTAGTTTTAGGGTTTAGGGATTCACTTTAGGGTGTAGAGTTTATGGGTTTAGATTTAGAGGCTTAGAATCTAGGGATAGTGGTTAGAATTCAAGGTTTATAGGTTAAAACCTAAATCTTCACCATATTACCCTAAAAACTAAACCCTAACAACCCTAAATTCTAACCTTAAACCTTAAATTCTAACCATTATCCCTAAATTATAAACCCCTACACATAGACCCCTAAACATCATATGGGATTTCTTTTGGGTTTAACCACATATTCGTATCAGTGGCCGACTAATCCGAATCTAATTTTATAGAGACCCAATATGGGCGACCCTTTTCATCCCAATAGAGCTTGGATTTTTAAAACATAATTAACATGATATGTAACCCCTCAACCCGGCCTAAACGTCAGACCAAACCGAGTGAGCTACATTGGGTTTGCCGAAACAGCCCGAAATGATTAACTAAGATTAGGTCTATTTTTTTCTTTTTATCTTGTCTAGATGCAATATAATGACCTAAGGTGTGCATGTTGGCAGCAGTAGAGATCTCAACTGAATCATGCGCCGAAAAGGCATCCAATTGCGCAAATTTGCAATATAGGGATCAAATTCTAAATCTGGAGATTTACGAAGACTTAATTAAATTTGAAGTTACCAATCCTCAGTTAGTCAGGTTACATGCTTACATGTCAAATTTTGGCTCTAAACGATCAACCAAACTCATACAATTACAATCACAAGATTTAGGGACCAAAATGAAAGAATTTCAAACCACAAAATCACTTCAACTGAAATTAACGGCCAGATTTATCGGTATGCGAGACACCGTACCGATACCAGGATTATTTCGTAGGGTCGTACCGACACGGTCCCTAAGTGTATCGGTACGTGGGTTACATGGCCAAATTCCCAAATTCTAGTAGCTAAAGCCCGTATCAATACGCTTCCCTGCATATCAGTACTGATACTCTGGCCAATTTTACACATACCTGTACCGATACCAGGTTAGGCGTATCGATACGCTTGGACCTGTAATGTCCAAATTTGCTGGTTTTTCACCCAAATAATAACTCAAACATGCCTTAATTAACCTTACACATATACACCACTAAGTCAAGGATTAAGACAAGCCTTAAGCTCACAAGAATAGGAACATTAACACAATACTAGAGACATGTTTCCTAGAATCGTTCAACTCAACATCCAAAAGGGAAATCAAGGTACGTTTCAACATAGGCATCACATCAATAGACTTAGATCAACACTTAAAACATGCTTGAACTACGGAAGCAAAAGTATAGGCATATCCACCCTATATGCATACTAAGAAGTCCTTCAAGCACCAAACACGTATATGCAAGTCGTCAACAATCAAGCCTCAAACAACAACAATCTAAACCATCAAACCACAACATATAAACCATCACAACACCATTAAAAACCATATTACAAAATATGGTAACACATTGCCTTATTAACCAAATTAAAACTAGGTTTTTCATACTCAATCAAATATCTTGCTCTTGGATCTTCTTTGCCGAGAAAATGCTGCACTACAACTCTATTGCTCTGCATCAATGGAAAAAGAGAGCGTACGTACACATGCTTAGTGAGGTTGCACTTAATAAACATTGATGCATTTCAAAATTCATTTGAAAACCACATGTCATCTGAAGTATAAAGCATGCTTAAATAAACCAAAGCATTTTCTCATTTGTTTCCAAAACAAATCATGCATAACATCTATATGCATCAAAAACCTTTTCACATATATCCCATATAGCACATATATTGGCTTTAAAGGTGACCCCTGATAGACTTACCTCTATCCTTACATTTAAAAACTAGAATGTTAATCTTATACATTAAATACACGAATTTCTCATGATGGACTTACCTCCACCAAATCTCACTTTAGCCCGGAATAGGCTTACCTTTACCTGTCGTGATAGATTTACCTCTACCACACAAAAATAGGCTTACCCATATTGTAAGAAGCCGAAGAATACCATTAGCCCGAGTAGCCATACCATTATACCTCAAGAATCGTGGAGCAATCGACTTTATATTATAGTGTACTTAATCCTATGGCTAGCCAACTATATCTGATACTTTCTCATTATGTCACATTGCCAATATATCACATTCAAATACATTTACTTATTGTTTTTCAAATGCATTTCACAAAACCGTTTCATATGCAAAACCATATTGCCAAAAGCAACGACACATTCCATCAAAGAACAAATCTCAATGCTCATAGGCATTCATATACTCTGATAAACAATGCATATTAATTCAACATGTTGCATTTACAATAAGTATATCAAACCATGTTTAAAACCAAAGCATGAAATCCACAAGCTAATATCAAAGCTGATAACCAAGCGAAATAAGGGAAACTTATGCTTGAGCTTAGTTAAGCTTGTTAGGCTATAACTAAACCCCCATGATCCATCGATCAAATCTTTAAAGAGCTTTAATGTGTTTATACACTCACCAATACATTTTGCTTCACTCGCCAATGTAAATCGAGCCTCCAAAATGCAATGTACGTAACTAGGCAACCTTGCCTTGATTGTCCTCTATTTTAACCACATAAAACCGGAGGGAAAATGCATCATTATGTAATTCTAAACAATGTCAAAAAACAATCCATTGCATCCTTAACAATACTCTTTCGGAAA
This sequence comes from Hibiscus mutabilis, assembly GCA_019671005.1. NCBI lineage: Eukaryota > Viridiplantae > Streptophyta > Magnoliopsida > Malvales > Malvaceae > Hibiscus > Hibiscus mutabilis. The sequence continues at coordinate 77,114,820 of CM033711.1, forward strand.
TTAGCCGAAACTACCAAAATTGACATCAATCTTCATTCAACCAGCACCTAACCTCAAACCAATGATTCTAACATTCAATCCACATCAAAACACAATGAAAAATACTTCCTAAACATCTTTATATCTTCAGCAACTCAAGAACACTCATAACAGCCCCCAAAACCACTAAAAACTCATCTAAAAACTAACCAATCAAATAATTTCAGGATTCATTTCAATATTATCATTTCACAATATGATTACCTTATCAAAACATGAATTTACCCAATCAAAATATCCAAGTTTCATCAACTTAAATAAATCTTTAAGCAAATCATCGAAATCTTCATAAATAACTCAATTCTTGAAATCAATTGAAAAACTAAGTTAAAATCAATCCAATATCAACCAACTACTAAGGAATATCAATAAAGAACCTTAGTTTAAGAGAGGAAAATGAAATTCACCTTTGAAGAAGCTTCCACCAAAATTGACGTAAGATTTTCCTTGAATCCAAACTTTTGAACTTGTGAAATTGATGAGTTCTTTGAGAAATTATTGTGAGGTTTTATGAGGAATCAAAAGTAGAATCAAATGATTATTTCTTTATAGAAATCCGGCAAAGAGATTTGGAGAATCATGGTTGGAGATTAAAATAAAAAGTAAGGGAAAACAATGAGAGAAATGGGGGAAATTAGAAAGAATAAGAAAATGATTTAAAACCAATTAACCGTCAATTTCTTACTCAATTAAGGTGGTCATTTTCTAATTAAAAATATTTAGAAATAATAGCTCTCTAAGTCATTTAAAATGTAGTATTGACCCATTTACAATATAGTCATTTAAAACAGTTTTGCAATTTTTACAATTTAGTCACTAAATCAAAATGTCACTTAAAACCATTTAATTAACTCCAAAATTGTTAGGATATTTATTTTGATATAATAATTGAAATATAGTTTTGAACTAAAATGAAAAGATTTCAAAAATAATTTTAAGTCCAAACAACTTGAAAATATGTTTGATGGATTTTATAAGGTTTTGAAATAATTTAAAATGTCTTTAAAGTAGCCAAACCTGAATTTTTCAAGTAACCGTACCGATGCGGTACACCCCGTATCGGTACGTTTTAAACTATCAACAGTGTGGGTCGTTTCGATACGTCTCTTAGCGTTTTGATACAGCTACGTGGCAACCCCCCAACGGCTATTTCCGAACGATCTTTTATATTGCAGGTCGTACCGATACGCTCCTACGCGTTTCGATACACATAAGCTGTGAAGAGCTCAACGACTAGTTTATGAAGAACACGTACCGATACGACTACTCGCGTATCGATACCAAGAGCTTTAGAACTACAATTATTGTATGTATTATTAAAGGCCCCAACGGCTCCAATTCAATCTCAACGATCTTCAACGGCTAGAAGCTCAATTGGGAGTATAAAAGTAACCTCCAAACATCTATGGATGACTAATGCTTCAATTGTCAACAATATTATGATATCAAATGTGTCATAGTGCTTAATTCTCATTCTTTGTATAGACAAACACTTGTGAGCTCAAATTGTCAATGTATGCTCAAGTGATATAGGTTTTGGTGAGAGCTTTTGTGTGCAAACATCAACCTTTAGAGAGAGATTTCATTTGCTAAGTTCTCTTTGTACAAGAGTGTTCCCAAAGTTCGGTTTGTGAGTTTTGGTTGCTAGACTTTGGTATAGAGTCTAGGTTGTAAAGGTTTCCTCCTAAGCCTTGAAAAGGGGAACAATTCTTAGTGATTGATGAAATCCTTAGTAGGAAGCTAAAGTAGTGGATGTGGCCTTTGATTAGAAAGTTAAACAACTGTAAATCTTTGTCCATATTTTTCTATCTTTTTGCTTCCACATCAAACACCCAAATACATTTTCTCCACCACTTGGCAAGCCCAAACGGTTGAGGATATCGAGCCCAATAAAAATTAATTACCAAAACACTCCATAACACACTTAGATATTTCTGGTAAACTAAACCAATTTTATCTCCTCAATTCGTATTTTTAAAATATCAATTTCAATGAAACTTATTTAACCGGTTAATCTGGTTTGACCGAGTCGAACCCAACCCAATCAAAACCCTAACATCTAGCCTTATTTTTGGGGCGTTACAACTCTCCCCCTCTTAAGAAATTTCATCATCGAAATTTACCTGGAGGAAAGAGATGAGGAAATTGCTCATTCATATTTGCTTTCGTCTCCCAAGTGGCTTCTTCCACACCTCTATGTCGCCACAACACCGTAACTAACTCAATGGTCTTGCCACGAAGAACTTTGGTACTAGAATCCAAAACCCGTACTGCTTCTTCATCATATGCCAACTCTGGTCGCAACTCAATCTCTTCAACAGGCACAACATGTTACGGGTCTGATCCATACCTCTGAAGCATCGACACATGAAAAACTTCATGTATCTTTTCAAGCTTGACCGGTAATCTCAATCTATACGCCACCCGACCAACACACTCAATCACCTCATAAGTCCAATGAACCTAGGGCTTAGCTTACCCTTCCACCCAAATCTCATCACCTTTTTTCAAGGTGAAACTTTCAAAAACACTTTATCACCCACATCGTACTCAACCGCTTTCTGCTTCAAATTCGCATAAGACTTTTGCCGACTCGAAGCCGACTTAAGCCTTTCACAAATAAGTTTCACTTTCTCATTCGTATCCTTAAGCAAATCAAGCCCTGCCACATGCTTCTCGCCCGTTTCTGCCCAACAAAGAAGCGTACGACACATGCGACCATAAAGAGCCTCATAAGAAGCCATCTGGATGCTCGACTGATAGCAATTATTGTAAGCAAACTCCACCAACAATATTTGTTTTTCCCAAGTCCCTTGGAATTCAACTATACAACTTCTCAACATATCCTTTAAAATCTAAATAACACGTTCAAACTGCCCATCTGTCTGAGGATGATAAGATGTACTGAAATTAAACCTCGTACCCAAAGCTGCCTATAAACATCCCAAAACCTTAATATAAAACACGGATCCTTATCCGATAATCGACCTAGGAACTCTATGCAATCTTATAATTGTAGTGACTAAAAAATCCGAAAATGTAAATTTCCCACTTCTATTAAAAATTTTACTTTTAGGAGAATTTCGAAATACTCGTATTTTAAAAATAAATAAGTCACCACCGGTCACTTGGGTAATGTAGACCGGACACCGTAAAAACTAAAAATCAAAGATTTAAAAAAGCTTCGAGAGTCGGTTGCGTATAGGGAAGGTTTTGCACCCCCACCACGCCCGAAAGTCGGTACCTAAGAGTTCGTATCGTATTTATTAAGAAAAAAATAAAATTCAATTTAATTCAATTCAATTTTTATCCCTAAAAATACATGAATGCATGGTCATGCAAATCGAGCAACTTAACTCGCAACCCACGATAAGCAAAGGAGATAATGCCCGAAGACTCGGGATGACATTCCCACTAGAATATCGAGACCTTGAAAACTAAATTAGACTAATGCAATAAATAAACATAGCAATTAATCATGCATGGACAAATCAAAAATGCTAACATGAACAAAAGCATGAATAGATAACATAAAGGTGATCATATATATATTCACACATACATATAATACAAAATAACATATACATGCACATATGGATTGACTGTATAATAATAATACATTAACAAACGTAACAAATATAGAAATAAGAATAGCATAATAATATATGGGCCACAACAGTGAAATTCCATTAATTGAAGGCATAAACTATACAAAATAATTTGGAGAAAGGATATACCAATGCCCAATGATTTTGGACTTAAAATATGAGTTTACGGGCCTGTGCTTTGGGCTCAGCGGATCCTCTCTCCCTTGCTGGATCGGGTCGCTGAAGCGGGTCGAACCCGGGTTTGATGATCTGCGGGTCGGCTGTAACAAGGGTTATCCCTTTCTCTTTTTTTTTTGTTTCACTTTGGTCTCTCTTCAACAGCACCACTCAACCGAGCCGCCGCAGCTATCTCCTCGTTGCCACCGTCGCTCCAGTGTGACTTCCGACGAAGCGAGGCCGCCACGACGAAGCCGTCACTCCCCTCTTCCCCTCGCCGGTTCACTTTTTCCGGAGAGAGTCCGCAAACAAACAAGAATGGTTTGAGTCCGCCGAGCTCTCCTTGCCGCCGATCTGAGAAACCGGCCGTCAGATCGGCTTAGTTCCAATATGTTGTTCTCCTTAGCAATTGGAACCCTTCCACCTTTGGGATCGTCGATCTAACACTCCGATCGTCGAAAAATCCCTTGAGTGCTTCGAACTTCTCCATCGTCGATCTAAGAATCCGACCGTTGGATCGTCTCGGTTATTTGGTATGTGGCTCTCCTCGTCAAGACAACCCTCTCCACCGTCCGGATCGTCTGTTGGAGTCTCCGACCGCCGGCGACTGAGGTAACCGAAACTGGTAAGTCCCCTTTTCTCCCCCTTTTCAGTTTCGTGATTTCTCTAGTTTCTTGTTTGCTTGCGTTTTGTTGTTGATTTTTCCCTTTGATTTTGGGTTTGAATGAGACTATGGGGTTGGGCAGTGATAATATGTGGAGGTGATGAAAAAAAAATTAGATGAGAAATATCGGGAGTGAATGGCAGTAGCAATGAGGAGCTTGGTTTCAGTTTTGTTTAATGGTGGTTTAGGGACTGATTTTGATGAAGGGTTGCTTCGAGGGTGAAGGAAGATGAGGATTGGGTGATTGAAGCTTTTTGGGTTTGGTGATACGTGGGTTCGGTTTAAGGGATAATGACTTGGAGGATGGCTGCAATGGTGATCGAAAGTAGGAGTTAAATGGTCTTTTTGATTAAGGAGACTGGGGTTTTATGAAAGACGATCAACTTATCCAATGTATACATATCCGTCAACTTATCAACTTAATCCAATGTATACGTTGTATGCACAACAAAAAAATGCTCACACTTTGAAAAATAATCAACAATCACTCGTATTAATTTTTTTAAACGGTGTCAAAGATAGACTTGTAATAAAATTGATGGTAATTTTTTATTTATTTTCATTTCAAGATTTGAACAGGTTGCAACAATCTAAAAAAATTAATGTTCAGCCTTAACTCGTTGACACACCATACAACGAGAAACAAACTTGACCATATTTTTTTTCAAGCCAACCTAATACAAATTCTTTAAATTTTGATACATTTTTTACTATCGGATGCATAAAAAAAAAAGACTTGAATGAACCTAAGTCAAAATAGTGCGCTCTAATTTTGAATCTTCTAGCACAATTATTCGACCTTTAAACGCAATACCCTATCATCATTAAAATAAAAATATGTCGGATTACCATCCGAAATATCATTAACATAAGGAACTAAAGAATTGTCATATGATTGTTTTGATTTAATCATTTTGAGATAAAGTAGGCTTAACTTGCAATTTAGCCAACAAACCATCTTCTCGTGTCACACTCAACTTTGCGAACATCGCCTTAAACTCCACAACAATCTTACGACTCAATGCGTCTGCTACCACATTAGTTTTTTCGGGATAATACTCGATTGTCAAGTCGTAATCTTTAGGCAAATCAATCCACCTTCGTTGCCTATGATTCAATTCTTTTTGTGACATTAAATACTTCAAACACTTATGATCGGTGTAAATAATATACTTCTCACCATATAGATAATGTCTTTAAATTTTCAAAGCAAACACAACCGTCGCAAGCTCTAGATCACGAGTCGGGTAATTGTGCTCATGAACTTTCAATTGTCTTGATTCATAAGTCACAACCTTACCGTCTTGCATCAACACAGAACCCAACCCAACATAAGATGCATCACTGTAGATACAAACTCCTTACCATACTCGGGTTGAATCAAGACAGGAACATGAGTCAAAACCTCTTTTAACTTCTCAAAACCACGTTGTTGACTCTCCGTCTATACATAAGGAACATTCTTTTGCAACAATTTCGTCAACGGAGCAGCAATACTAGAAAAACCATCCACAAAACGACAATAGCATCCGGCTAATCCAAGGAAACTACGAACCTCAAACACCGACTTAGGTTGTTTCCAATTAAGAATATCCTCAATCTTCTGCGGATCAACATGGATACCCTCCGCTGAAACCACATGACCAAGAAATATCATTTCCTTAAGCCAAAACTCACACTTACTCAACTTAGCATACAACTGATGATCCTTCAAAGCTTGCAAAACAATCCGTAAATACCGATCATGATCCTCCTCGGTACAAGAGTACATGAGAATATCATTGATAAACACCACTACAAAGTGATCAAGATATTCATGGAACACCATATTCATCATATCCATGAAAGTAGTTGGGGCATTTGTCAAACCAAACGACATCACAAAAAATTCATAATGCTTATATCTCGTGCGAAAAGCAGTCTTCGGCACATCCACATCCTTAACCTTCAATTGATAATATTCCGATCTCGAGTCAATCTTAGAAAACACAACCGCCCCACAGAATTGATCAAACAAGTCATTTATCCGTGGCAACGGATACTTATTTTTAACCGTCAATTTATTCATTTGCCGGTAGTCAATGCACATTCGCATTGTCTTATCCTCCTCCTTCACAAAAAGAACACGTGCACCTTAAGGCGAAACATTAGGTCGGATGAACCCTCGATCCAACAACTTCTAAAGTTGAGACTTTAATTCCTTAAGCTCTTTCGGTGCCATACGATACGGAGCAATAGACATCGGAGTCGTACCTGAGTATGTCCCAATACCGATTTTCACCTCTCTATCCTTAATTCTTAAGTATTAATATTTGATACACTGCCAGTGTAAAAAAAGTTTGCACAAACATGCCTATTTTCAAGCCTAAATCTAAACTCTAAATTTCTAATCTTAAAACACTAAAAATCTAACTACAAACCTAAATTCTAACCATGAATCTTAAATTATAAACCATACAACATAAACCCCTAACCTTTAACCCTAAATTAAAAATCATAAAACCTTAAAAAACCTTGTGGAAATTTTGTTTTCCACCGCACTGTATAAGATAATAATCCTTAAGGATTAATATTTGATACACTGCCAGTGTAAAAAAAAGTTTGCACAAACATGACTATTTTTAAACCTAAATCTAAAATCTAAATTTCTAACCTTAAAACCCTAAAAATCTAACCACAAACCTTAGATCCTAAACTCTAAATTATAACTATAAATCCTAAATTTTAAACCAACAACTTAAACCCCTAACCTTTAACCCTATCCTTAAACCCTAAACCCCTAAATAACCTCACTTGTGGAAGCTTTGTTTTCTACCGCCAATATATAGGATAATAATCTTTAAGAATTAATGTTTGATACATTGTCAGTGTAGAAAAATTTTTATACAAGCATGCCTATTTTCAAGCCTAAATCTAAAATCTAAATTTTTAATCTTGAAACCCTAAAAATCTAACCACATCCCTAAATCCGAAACCTTAAATTCTAATAATAAATTCTAAATTCTAAAGTCTACAATCTAAACTCCTATCCTTTAACCCTAAACCCCTAAATAACCCCGCATGTGGAAACTTTGTTTTCCATCGCAAGTGTATAGGATAATAATCCCAACATTAATCCATAACAAGCTGCATATGACGATTCGAGCCATTTTGATAACTGGTTCGACTACAAATTCGAGTCTCACAATTGTCTATGGTTCAAGCTTTTCCTCCAAATGGCTTCGGTTGGTACTCTATAGTACCTTGTTCTTTGATATTAACATGTACACATTGGGAGGAAGATTTGAAGTTATTCTGAAATTCTTGTGATGTATTGAGTACACTTTTTTTTGCTGCAACAATCTTATATGCTAGGTGTTACATTATAATAACATTTGACTTGTTTGAAAAACAACTATTTCATTAAAAAAAAACAACAAAATCAAAGGAATTTCTCAGCAAATGTAATTTTTTGACCCCATCTCATCTGATTTCTCACAGTTTCTTCAGATCATTGCAGCTTCTGAATGGCTGTTGAAGAAATAAAGCCGGTTTAGGAAGCTCAACAACAGACAGTTCTGAATTAATTTCAATGGGGATGTCCTTGGCGTCGCCTCTCTGATCGAGATGGCGCTTATCGAGTACAAAAATAGCAGCATCTAGCAGCAGCAACATCAAGCATCCATTACTCCATAAGCAACTGCATATGACGATTCAAGTCATTTTGATAGCTGGTTTGATTATAAGCCTGAGCGTCACAGTTGTCTATGATTATTGCTTCTCCATAAGACTTCTGCTGATACTCTAAAGCACCTTGTTCTTCTCCATTAAGCATCTCTATAACCTGAAAACCAAGGTTCCGGCTTGAGTTCCAAGGTAAAAATCAAACATGTTTCCGACCTTGTTTCATTACCTTTATCATACTCGGTCGACAGGAGGCTAAGTGGTTAATGCACAATGAAGCAGTTAACAAGGCATGCTTCATTTCAGTTGGATCATAACTGTCTTCGAGTCGAGGATCCACCAGCTGCTTAACATCATCCAATTCCAGCAGCGGTTTTGCCTGTAAACAGAAAACAATAAATTAAATTGATTGGATCATATTTTGCTGATTTTAATGACTTTCAGTGCAGTAGATGTACCCAAATGACAAGACTTTGTCGCGACAACGAATCAACGGCGCGTCGACCTGTTAATATCTCCAATAATAGAACTCCGAATGCGAATACATCAGTCTTTTCATCAACAATGCCGTGCATAAAATACTCTGGTGCTAAATACCTGGATGCAACGTTATGACTTATGAGTATGACTGATGCTAACAATAAAATCAACTTGAGAAGTCAAAAGGCATGGATGCCATTACCCGAGTGTTCCTTCAATGGGATAGACGACATGTTGTTGGCAATTCTCCGGGAGCCATTTTGCCAGACCGAAATCCGTTATCTGCATCAAACCGATGAAATCCGAAAGCATTAGACCATCTATTCATACCAGTGCACTTGCATTTTGTAAGTACCTGAGCTTCGTAATCTTCGGTGAGCAATATGTTGGCTGCTTTGATGTCTCGATGTATGATTCGTCTCGGACATTCGTGATGGAGATATTTCAATCCTTCTGCTATGCCAAGAGCCACCTTAAACCTTCTGTTCCAATCAAGTCCCTCATCTGAACCTGCAGTACAATAAACATTTCCTCGTTAGTCCAATGGCAACGGAAATGACAACGGAAAATGGCAAATGACGTGGTACCAAAAAGCAAAGAAGCAAGGCTGCCATGAGGGGAAAATTCAAGGACTAAAATCACGCCGGAATTGATGCTGTAACCGATCAAGTGAGCTGCATTAGGGTGACTAATTTGAGTAAGAATCCCAAGTTCCGACAACAAATCAGTGGATGTCTCTTCATTCTCCTTTTCATTCTTGATGAACTTCTTCACCGCTACGATTCTACCATCAGATAGCTTCCCTTTGTATACTTCTGCACTTCCCCCTTCGCCAAGCAAATTCTCTACAATGTGTTTTTCAATGCAAATTAAAGATCTTTCCAATCCATGAAACAGAACAAAAGGTAAAAAAGAAGAAGAGAAAGATTTGAAATCAAATTTGCTTACTGGGACTAAAATTATCAGTTGCAGCAGCGAGCTCGGAGTAAGAAAAATTCTTACAGGGAGGTCTAACAGGGGAGAGACAGTCATCATCAACCTCGGTGCCATAAAGTTTGGTAATTTTCTTGATCAAGCTCTTCCTGGAAATCTCATAACTGGGGACCATAGGAAATATTGAGAAACTTATGACGGGCGTTTTCTTCTTGATGGATCCAATCATTTGCTTCCACTGCATACCATTAAAATCCAGGTTGATGTTCTTTTGGGAAGGAATTGGCTTCGCCGGACATATTAGGCTGCTGTCTGAATCTGACTCCACCCCAGGATTCTCCAACACCCCTCTCGGCGATTCCTTTTCCGCATTCACCATCTCTGCATTCACACGGACAAGAACAATAAAATCTCTATCTCTCTGTCTAAAAACAAAACAACGGAAATAACTGGAAATGAAATCACCTTCCACAGCCATGTTATTATTATCCAAGGCTTTTCAAGTATTAAGAGGATGAAGAAAAACTTTGTAGTTTTGATAGGGCATTTTCAAATAAAAATTTTCTTCAACATTGGACTTGAAAAGTTCTTGGATAATGAATGATCATGAAAATTCTCCCTTTCCACCCAAAGTGAATCTACAATTATATTTGTTATATATTTTCATGTTTTGAGGGTGGAGGTTTCCAATACTGTTTTCCAAATTTTTATAAAAGATTGATTTTTAGCCAATGGAATTTTAGATACACGGGGTGTTTTTGAAAAAGACATGCTTATCTTTGGAAGTTGGTTATTCTTAGAAACATCCAAAAAAAAAAAAACTATTTAAAGAACTTTCACAATTAATGGAATTTTTAAAGAATGACATTAATGTGCTGAGGTAGCAACCACACGTGAATGTTGACGTGGTGAAGAGATAACATTTAATTTTTTTTAGGAAATTTGGGGGTAAATTTAATTTTTTTAGAGAATTTAAGGTAAAATTATTTTTTAAGGAAATTCGAGGGCTAAATTATTTTTATGTACTATTTAAATAAAAATTAAGAATTTAAAAAATTAAAATTTTGAAATATAAAAAATATAAATTACATATTACAAATTAAAAAATAAATATTAAAAATACTAAGAAAATAAAATACTATTAAATATTCTAAAAAAGTAAAAATATAAAATTAAAAATATTATAAAGTGATAAATTATTAAATATTTAAAAAATAAAAAACTAAAATTATATAAAAAATAATTAACAATATAAAATAATAAAATAAAAAAAGAGATTAAAAATTACATTCTCATATTTAAATTCGAACCCATATTGTTGTGTTCTAGAGTTTAGTGTGTAACAGTGAAATTGACAAACTAACTAAAAAAAATATTTGTTAAGCCTGTTCAACTATTTTACATGTTGTGTATTTATAGTTGTCTCGATCATGTTTATGTTGTGATTTGTCATAATACTTGTTTTGATAAATAAACTTTTAGGTAATTTGTTAACTTCACCTTTACTCTTGCTGCTAGAGAATTGCAAGTGTTGAAAAATTAAAACACAACAAAATAAATATTTTAAATTTCTTTTAATTTTTTATAGTATCAGTTTTCGATATAATTTTAATATTTTTTATTTATTATAATTTTAACACTTTATAAATATATTTAAACTTTGTTTTTTAATAATTTATAATTTATTATTTCATGGTTTTGATTTTTTAAACTTTTCACTTATTTTTTAAAAAATCTAATAACATTCTTATTTTTAATTTTTTTAAATATGATATAAAAATTAATTTTACCCTCGAGCTTCCTAAAAATGAATTTTACCAACACACTAAAAAAATCAAACGTTACTCCTCTGTTACATCATCATTTTAGGGGTGATAACGAGTCTGACCGGCTCACAAGCTGCTCAGGCTCGGTCAAAGCTCGGCTCGAGAGCTTAACAAGCCGAGCCGAGCTGACCCAAGCTCGTGAGCAGGCTCGAAATAATTACATATACATATATACTTGTATGTTTTAATGTTGTTAAGTTGTTATCATGGTTAAATACTTTAATTATCCATCTCCTTGGGACTTGTATAATTTAGAAAATGCACTATAATTACTTGCTGACTTCAAAAATAAATCTCATTCTCCTACGTGCGCTGCTACATTAGCACATCAATAATTAATGTTAGTAAAATGATTAAATTGATGCAATTCGCAAGTTCAAGAATTAAATTGAATGTGTTTTTTACGAACGAGCTAACTTAATTGCTTGATATGAATCCAGTAACATACTATTCCTTACACCACAAAAAAAAACTAAATAGTTAAAAAAAATCAGTATATACAATTTTGAAGATATAATATATTTGTATAAACATATGAAAAATACAACCCTTAACGATTAGGATTTGGGTCAGGCTTTCGAAATTTAAGACTTTGGGTAGTTGAGTTACGGCCCAATTTGTATAACGGTAAGATAAGTAGCTCGATTCGACTTGTAAAATTTAATTTTTTCTACTAGACTCGATGCAAAAAAATTCGACTTGAAATAATTTTAAATAAAACTTAAGTTATAAAATAAAAAATTTTAATGACTCAAAATTTTTAATAATTAATGGATCTGTTTTTCAGTTCGAGTCGAGGTCCTCAGTTATGCCATATATATATACGAAAAATATAAAAAAATATACATTTCTATGACTTAACCGTCATAAAGGTTCTAAATCTATATTTTTCCCAATTTGCTGCCTAACATTTTTCCGGGCCAAATTAAGTCATAACGCTTCTTTATGTTACTCAAATCAAGTTTTTGTGTCGTGGCCGTTGAAAAATTTTCATTATCCAATTAGAACATGATATGCCGCTTATTTCTGTTAATTTCTTTAATTTTTATTTTTTAAAAAAATTATTTAAAAACCTCAAAAATCTGACTTCTTTTAAAAAATTCCAAACTTTAAATCCCTAAATTTACCCTGACCACCGATTCAACCATCACCGGCCACCATTGTCTTCATTAGACCTCACGCTTGAAAATCTCATCATCTCATTGTCCAAAATCGATGAATGAATCGTCGATTGCACCGTTGACGAACACCCAACAATGATGAAAAAAGAGGTTGATTGAGTTCAGATCGACAGCTAGAGGGTGAGAGATGCCGAACAGTGAGGTACATGACGCTTGGGTAGTGAACAGTAAACCGCCGACGTGAGGGGATTCCTCATAGTGAGAGAGATGTGATTTGAGTGTTTGATTGAAAGAAATTAAAATTTTGGGATTTTAAAGAAGTTCAAAATTTTGAAGTAATTCACGAATAATTTGTTTAACGTTCGTTGAAGGAAAACCTGATCTGAATAACGAAATGAAACATTAAGATCCAATTTGGCCTGGAAAAAATGTTAGGCACCAAGCTGGAAAAAAGGTATAAGTTGGACACATTTTTTACGTTTAAGCCTATTTCTATTGTATATGATTATAGAAAGTTGTTTCAATTAGAATTAATTATTATCCTTATATTATAAATGTTTACAATTAAATTTGAACAGTAACTCAAATAACTCGACTCGATTCCAATTTTCTAAACTTGAATAAGAAATCAATAAAATTTCAAGTTATAAATGCTCAATCCAAACAGTAAGTTGACATAAATACAAATTACGTTGCCTGAGAGATTTGAACTCTCGTAGGAAAATCCCATGTACTTAGCAGGCCCACGCCTTAACCACTCGGCCGTAGCGACGAATTGGTGGATGATATCAACTAGGGGTGGGCCAAATCGGGTATCCGGCCGATTTGCTCAGAATTGGTTACGGTTCTAATAGCCACTAGTTCTTGGAAATTGGAATCAGTCTGAGTCCTGGTCAGACCGGGTCCCAGATTTTAGTATTCGATCCCAGTACTAGTGGGAACCGGTACTAGTACCGAGTACCCGTTCAATTGGTCTACTATTAATAAAATTTGAGCAGCAGGGAAAATTTTTTAACCATCAATAATAATATTAAATAACAAAGTCAATACTGTAGGCTTGAACGTTGAAGTATTAAAACGTGTCATGCTTATAATATTCATACATAAAGAGAAAGAATAAACTAAAGAACTTTATCTATTGCAAGCAAAACGGCCATAAAATTTGATATGGAGAAATAAAGGAGCACCTTCAATTATTTTCAACCTCTTTAAATGCCATTCAGTACCAGACCAGTACCAGGTACTGGTCTCGGTCCCATTGGGTACCCACAGGGTACCGAGTCCAGAAAATCAAGATTCAGTCTCAGTCTCACTAAAACCAGTTTCATGTAAAAATTTATCGGGTCTGACCGGGTAACCGAGTTTTTTGCCCACTCCTAATATCAACTAAAAGAAGCCTATAAGTAGGTTTTTGATATTGTTTTCTGATGTGAACGTAGCTATCGAACACCCCCAGAGAAGGTTGAATTCTTTGTTTTAGTTTGATTATTATTAACAACACTAATTAAAAAATTAAATAAAGGTTTAAAGGGTATTTTTGTCCTAAGTTCGTTCCAAATAATCAATTTAGTTCATTTGCAAAAACCCACTTAATTTGACCATCATACTTGTGAATTTCATCAATTTAGCCATTGGACTAACTTTCTCTCGTTGATGTGGTCATTAAAGGCGCTAACTTGGCAGCTCACGTGTAAATGATAATGTAATAATGGGTCAACAATTGACTTTCTTAGGGAGTTTGAGAGTAAAATTGATTTTTAAGGAATTTTAGGGTAAAATTATTTTTTTAAAAAAAAGTTTGAGATATGGGTTATTTTATGTAATATTCAAATTAAAATTTTTAAGAATTTAAAAAATAATATTTTAAAATGTTAAAAATATAAAATATATTATTACACCATTAAAAAATAAATAGTAAAAAATAGTAAAAACAAAAACAACATTAATAATTCCAAAAAGTAAGTAAAAATATATAATTAAAAAATATCAGAAGGTATAAAATGACAAATTATTAAAAATTAATAAAACTTAAAAAATATTTTAAATTATATTGAAAATTAATTGTTATTATAAAAAAAATTAAAATTCAAAATTAGATATTAATTTTTTTTAAATATTTATATTGTTCTATTCTAGATTTTGCACGGTAACAATAAAGTTAACAAATTAGCTAAAGAAAGTATTTGTCGAGCTTGTCCAATTACTTTACATGTTGTGTGCTTATGGTCGTCTAATTCCTGTTTGTGTTTTGATTTGCCATAGTGGTCATGATCGATAAATATCTTCTTTAGCTAGTTTGTCAATTTCACCAGTGCCCTCACTATTATATGTAATCACTAATTTTATCCGGGGTAGACCCGTTTTTTATTTGCAATAATAGGCTTATATATATATATATATACTATTATGTGATAATAAAATAATGATGCTAAGTGGTTGTATTATATACATAGGTATTATGCTCATGTGTGTTATTATATGTATACTAGGTATGTGTCATTAATATGTGTTTATTATATGTGTGAACATATATGTGTATGTCTGTCAATATTATATGCAATGCATGGCTGCATGTATATATGTATGTGTCATTAACATGTATGTGTGTTGTAACATCATTAATGTTTAAATGTGAGTGAAAGTAATTATTGCATGTATTAGGCATATGTATTAATGTTAGAGTGTTTAATATTGTTTTAATATCATCAACGTTTAAATGTGAACATAAATAGTTATTGCATGTGTATGTAGTATGTATTAATGTTTGTATGTGTACATGTATGTATATTATAAGTAGTATTATTATTATTATCTAAAATTAAAAACAAAGCAAACAACAGAAAAACAAATTATAGTTAAAATAATTGAAGCCCAATGTTTTTTTATAAGTCCAAGTCCATTACAAGCTTTAGATTTTACATAGCCCATTTTGGGCCCAATATAACAAAACCCTAAGCCCTGAATCTAATCACCCCTTATTCTCTTGAAGTCGCCCAATCTAGGCCATTGGATTGAACTTTGATCTAACGGCTGGGATTGAATAAAAGAGACCTGTCAGATCCCACACGCTCCTCCACACCCCGACCGTCCAGCTTCCCTCGCGCCAGTGAAGCTCACGCGCCGACCGTCCAGCTCCCCACGCGCGCGTGTGATGCACGCCCCGACCGTTCAACCTCCTTACGTGCCCACGTGCCTAACCGTTCCGTCTCCGCCGTCCGTGTGGCCACGCCGCCAGAATTTTTGCTGCCACCGTACGACGACCACTAACTCCACAACCACCGATTAGCCAAAAAAACATAAAAAATGGAAGAAATCAGTGCCGTCATCATCCACAGTTCAACCAATTAATGTTTGCTTAAGAATACAAACAATAGATTATAGGCAGCAATAATGTAATCGAAAGAACATATAAGATTGTAAGCACCCATTTGTAACCCCTAAGTTCCGAACGGGGAGACATTCGGAATCAATACAAACAACAAAAGAAAGGCCTTTCAAGGTATCTATTCTCCTCTCTTTTTTCAGTTCGAAACATAACATGCATAAATAAAAAAACAACAGAAAGTTTAAAGTTTACCCTCGCTGATTCGCCTCCCTTTTGTGTCATTTCAGTTTTCGTCGGGCCGTTGCTCTATCGTTAATAAGCCCCAGCCTCCTCGAGGCCAAACATGGTGAAGCGGTGCGAGTATATGGCGGCAAAAACCCTATTTCTAGCCTTGGTATCGGGGTTTTAACGGAAAAAGGGGTTGATTTTGAAAAAACTAAGTTTGAATCGAGACTTAGAGTGAAAATGGAGTGTTTTGGTGTATTTTAGGGTTCACTGGCGAGCGGCGGCCAACATGGCAGTCATCGGCTAGTTTCTGGGTTTCACGGCGGCCGTTGGGGCTGAGCATAATCGGTTTCTGGGCTGAGGAAGCGACAAATATGAGAGTGATGTGTGGGTTTTATTAAGCTTTTAAAAAAATGCCAAAAGAATTGGAAATCTGGCCAAAATGGGTCTTTTATAATATGTTTTGTTTTAAAAATGGTTAAATCACCATTTAAGGAGCTCCACCCTAAAATAATTACGCCTGCAATCCTTCTGCATGGGCAAAAAGCAACTTTAGTCCCTCTGTCCCATTTTAATTATAGGTCAAGCCATTCCGCCTATTTTAATCACGCTCCAGGTCCTTGAAGTTTTTCGATTTCTTTTAATTTCATCTCTTTTTTTCAGTTTTAAGTTCTTTTAATTTTGGCCCTACAGTTTCGGATTTATTCAGTTTGGCCTCTTTTCAAATGTTCAAAATTACCTTTTTTTTCTTTTTTTTTTCATGCATCTTTAATTCAAATCTTGCACATTTATTTCCCGTAAATTTAAGTTTAATTCATATGTTAGTATTGCTTGTTCGTGGTTGTAGCTTAGTGGATGAAAATTAGTTCAAAATATATACTTGTGTCCTATAATATATATGCTTTTTTAAGTACAAAATAGAAATTTGCAAAATGTCAAATAGGTATATTTTTATATAATATATATGTTTTAAGTATAAAGTAGAAATTTGTAAAATGTAATATATATATATATTTGATATATAATGTACAGTTTTCAAAGTATATGATAGAATTTTGTAAAATGTAATAAATATACTTTTGACATATAATATATAGTTTTCAAAGTATATAGTATAATTTTGTAAAATGTAATATGTATTTTTGATATATAATGTATAGTCTTAAAGTATATAGTTTTTGAAGTATATAGTAGTTTTTTGTAAAAATAAAATATATATTTGGTGTATAATATAGTTTTTAAAGTATATAGAAGAATTATGCATAATATATAATGTATGTTTTTGTATACAATATATATAGTTTTAAAGTCTATCCATTATTTTCTTTAAATAGTATACAATATTTAGTCATGTTTACATTTACTTGTATAGGCTTAGTGTGATAGTATAGACCTTGAGTTGTTAAGTTAGTTTTAGATTATAAATAGGCAAATTAATTTAATTAGTTTAGGATTGTGTGCTCGTCTCATAGGGGCACAATCCTTAAATTAATTAGATTAATTTTAGGATTATGTTCTTTAGAGTTTTAGTTAGATTAGGATTCGAATTAATTTAGTGAATTTAAATTTAACTTTTAGCTTATTGGAATAAATGTTAAATTCATTAAATTAATTGAACATTTCTTAATTACTTTTAGGATAAAATTAATTTCAAGTTTAGATTGACATTAAATTACAAATTAATTATCATAATTTGTTAGGGTTTCTAGTCTTTTAGGGCTAATTAATTTAGGGTTAAGTATTAGAATCATTTAGATAATAATTAGGTTACTATTTGGATTTCTAATAATTTGGGCCTTCATAGGTTAGGACTTGGGTTGGGCCTTCCTTTTGTGTGTTTATATTTGTGCCTTTGATTGTCATGCCTTAATAGTCATTCATATAACATTTAATTTTAATTGCATTCTTAATTAATTTAAATCATAAAAAAAAGATACTTATTAATTCCAATATTTATGTTGTAACAGTCCGAGCTTAAAGGATGTTGGCCAAATATTCGGATTAATCCTTACCATCCTTAGGTAAATGGATTAAGAATTGACAAAATGGCGGCCAACATGGCGGTCATCGGCTGGTTTCTAGGTTTCACGGCGGTCGTTGGGGTTGAGCTTAATCGGTTTATGGGCTGAGGAAGGGATAAATATGAGAGTGAGGGGAGAGTTTTATTAAGCTTTTAAAAAAATGTCAAAATAATTGGAAATCTGGCCAAAATGGGTCTTTTATAATTTGTTTTAATTTAAAAATGGTTAAATCACCATTTAAGGACCTCCGCCCTAAAATAATTATGCTCGCGGTCCTTCTGCATGGGCAAATAGCAACTTTAGTCCCTCTGCCCTATTTTAATTATAGGTCAAGCCATTCCGCCTATTTTAATCACGCTCCGGGTCCTTGAAGTTTTTCGATTTCATTTAATTTCATCCCTTTTTATCAATTTAAGTTCTTTTAATTTTGGCCCTACAGTTTCGTATTTATTCAATTTGACCCGTTTTCCAGTGTTCAAAATTACCCTTTTTTTTCTTTTTTTTTGATGCATCTTTAATACAAATCTTGCACATTTATTTCCCGTAAATTTAAGTTTAATTCGTATGTTAGTATTACTTGTTCGTGGTTGCAGCTTAGTGGATGGAAATTAGTTCCAAATATATACTCGTGTCCTATAATATATATGTTTTTTAAGTACGAAATAGAAATTTGCAAAATGTCAAATAAATATATTTTTATATAATATATATGTTTTAATTGAACATTTCTTAATTACTTTTAGGATAAAATTAATTTCAAGTTTAGATTTACATTAAATTACAAATTAATTATCATAATTTGTTAAGGTTTCTAGTCTTTTAGGGCTAATTAATTTAGAGTTAAGTATTAGAATCATTTAGATAATAATTAGGTCACTATTTGGATTTCTAATAATTTGGGCCTTCATAGGTTAGGTCTTGGAATGAGCCTTCCTTTTGTGTGTTTATATTCGTGCCTTTGATTGTCATGCCTTAATTGTCATTCATATAACCTTTTAATTTTAATTTCATTCTTAATTAATTTAAATCATAAAAGGGGGTACTTATTAATTCCAATATTTGTGTCGTAACAGTCCGAGCTTAAAGGATGTTGACCAAATATCCGAATTAATCCTTACCATCCCGAGGTAAATGGATTAAGAATTGACAAAATCATCACATCATACTTAAATGCTTGCATCATACATAAAGGTGACGTACAAAAGTTTAACCATAAATTAACATAGTAGTCGGGCTTATTCGGTGTCGGTTTAATCTATGGTCCGATATATCGTCAACCTTATTAATTAAATTTCCAATTAATTTAAATCCACCAATTCGATAAAGCCCTTGCAGTTACGGTTAATTTTCATTTAAGAACTCTGAATTAAATTCAATATAAATTTCAATGATTTTCATCCTTTTAAAAGCAACAAATATTTTGGTACCGATTTCCGGGCGTGATGGTGGTCTAATCCTTCCCCACGCGTACCAACTCCTGGATCATTTCACAATGAATCTTTGGTTTATTATGGTGTCTGGCCTACCTTACCCAAGTGGTCGGTGGCAACTCTAAGTTTTCATTGTTTTTCAAAAAATTAAGGTTTTCCCAAAGAAGTCTATTTTCTTTTAAAAGATTTTCATTAATGATTTAAATGGATAATTCGTAACGCCGAATTTATGTACAATCCACACGATTGCCCTTTAAAAAGGTCGCTACATTATAAAATTGCAAGCCTGTTAAAATATGAAACCCAACAATATAAATATTTTTAAACTTTTTATTTTAATTTTTTTATAAATTATCATTGGGTAAATTAAGTAAATTATCATTGAACTTTACTTTCAAACCTATTTTGGTCACTGAAGTTTCAAAACGTTCAATTTACTAACTGAAGTTTAGACATTGAACATTTTTTGTCACTACTTCATTAACTTTTGGACGACGTCCATTTACTAGCAAAAGAAAATTTTCTTCAAGATTCGAACAGTGGAAAGCTTCATCGGCATGAGGGAAGCAATAAACTGAGAAATGAGCTCCGTCCAACGTTAGAGGAGATAGATCTGGAAGAGAGAAACCGAAAGATTTTTGCCCGATCCATGGATTGTAACACCTCCTTTTCAGTCTAGTAGAAAACCGGGTCAGAAAGCGTTACCGGTGAACGATACAAGGAATCTAGGGCAATGACTAGATCACTAAGTCATACGATGCAATGCAATAACTGTATGCAACTATGACGAAGCAGTACGAGACTAGCTAATCTGATTTAGGACCAATTTTAAACTTCTTCAGCTTTTAGGGATCAAACTGTAAATTTGATGTTCTATAGGCATTTCTCATAAATTAATCATACAACAATCTAATTCGTACAATAATCGATGACTCTGTGAAATTTTATGTCAATCAAAATTCATTTTCTTACTCAATTTAATTATACAAGATTCAGTGACGATTCTATAAACAATGCAAAACTGTGTTCAACAGCCTTTAACTAATTTAAAAGACACCGTACCGAAACAGCTTGGTACCGTATCGATATGGGTGCACTTGGATTTGAACTCCAAATGAAACTGCTCAACCCCGTTTCGATACAGCTTGACCCGTATCGATATGAGTTGAACAACATTGACTTTGACTAGGAGACTTGTTTCGATACATCCTGTACCCGACCAATGCTATTTATTTCCAGACCTCACTGCCCAAACCCTTACCGGAACGCCTTGAAGCCATATCGATACGCATGTGTTAACCTGCATTTTAACCGAACAAAAATGCAAGGTCGTATCGAAACAATATGACCTGTATTGATACGTATTGCATTGTAATAACAGAATTTGTCTAGTTTTTAAGCGAATTAACTTGTTGAACGGTTTCCAAATGCAATGAAAATTTTCCAGCAAGTTTATAAAGCTATAATTTATAAGCATGCCAAATTTTAGGGCCATATGAATCCGTTTACTAGGTTTTCACCTTTTTGTGCCAAATATGCCATTTTAGCTATTTTTAGACGATTCCAAAAGGCCAATTAGAGCCTTAGTAACTTTTACCATCCATGCATAATACACTCATATCAAAAGTGTCACAAATTAATAGTCTAACTACTTTGCCACCATCTTAGGAGTTCATAGAGACAAAATACACTACTTTAGCCTTGTTTGTGACTTGTCAAAGCTCCCAACTTCTCTGATCTTCAACTATAAATTCTTTAACCTGAAATACATGAAATGAAATGCATAGGCATACTTTGCCTAGTGAGGTAGTCATCAACAATACCAATATGAATGAATTGCATTCCAAAACATGTATAAACAATAACAAAGCAATGAATCAATACTAACGATGCAATGATCATATTCAATGACAATAATTCCATAATCTTAACAATAACAATGCGGTGTATTATCGGTAACAATTTACGATCAATATTCAATGCCATAATTTCGTTTCCATGCCTTATCAATGATTATTCTTACAATAGTCTTATCAAATATCTCACTTTTCTTTTAACTTGGTTTGCCTTGGATCACCTTTGGACATAGATAACAATGATTCGATGTAAATCAAGCTTAAAGCACAAAGCAATGGCTTGTATCAATACGGTATCAATAATTCAATGATTTCGGTGCTCGTACTCTCTCCAACCAAACCTCCTCCTCGCCTAAGGTCTTTACCCTTGAGCTGTAGCTCATGGACCGTAGTCCCAATGTATATATCAAGTATCATGCCAAGGTGTCCAGGGGCTTTCATATTAAGCATTTCTTATGTCAAGAGTGAGCCTTAGCTCCAATAGTCTTTTTCAATAATTCGATGAAACAATGATTCAATAACAATATTCAATAGCAATAACATTATCAATGACAATGTTCAATGATCTCATTGACAATAACAATAACAATGATCAATACTTCATTTACCATGCTTCGATGACAATGACTATGTTGATAACAATGCTCAATGACAATGATTATAACAATAACAATGACAATGTTCCATGACCAATGTTCAATGTATCTCTAATTTAATGACAATAACGATGACGAAACTGATGGTGATGATCAATAACAATAACTATGACAATATCGATATTCGATACTCAATACTATACTTGCTGATGCTTACCAATGACACCAACTAAGTGGTTCGATGTGAAATCCCTTAGCAACAATATCAGCAATGCTATATACAATGACAATAAAATCAGGAAAGGCACCTAGCCTAATCTCGAGACTCCGACTAGTCTCACCTTGATGATCCGATGCTCCTATGTCTCTCGGATAACAACTCTCTTGTTCCTAGCTTTTATTGATGACGGTGGATGGTCTTTCTCCACTTCTTGAGTTAGGTTAACAATAAGAAGTTGTTAGAATCAATATTATGATATCGAAATCAATATCTAAACTCGATATAAACAATATCTATGAATTATCCATGGATAGCCAAAACCTAACTTAAGATTACCCTCTTAATTTCCATGGATTTCAACAATAGTTTGGGGGATTAAGCTTACCCGATCAATAGCAACGTTTCGATATCAATAAACCAAAGAAATCTCTAGCTTGAAACCAAGCTTCAATGGAGGTGCTAGCTTAGGTGAAGATGATGAAGACAAATAGATGTGTGTGCTTGATTCTACAATCGGGTAAACCTTCCTATTTTGGCTATTCACTTGCTTTATTAGAATATCTTTCCTTCCTATGAAGGAATTGCATCAAATAATCCCACGTAAGTGGTGATTTTAGTTGAAGAGAGGCTAATCGCAAGGTTAGTCCCTCAACTCTTAAAACACTACACTTTTACCCCCAAACTTTTGATTTTTACAGTTTGGTCGCTAAACAGATTTTTAATACATTCAATAAGGTCCTTGATCAATAAATTGACTCAATTAGAGTCCAATATCGATACAATTGACCTCGCAGTCAAAGTCAATACAATATTTGGACCTTTCCAATGTATGGGTTTCCGATCGCTGGAACCCAATTCTGACTAGATCGATTTTGAGGATGTTACATGGACTCCGAGGTATTTTCTGGCAAAATAGAGGTAGAATTCGAACTCAAGGGGACAATACAAAATGACTAGTAAAATTTAGGATTTAACGACCACCATTTATGATCGCCGACGATAGCGTCCGGTGATGATGAACAGTAGAGGCGCCACGTCATAACGCTATAAAAAAGTTAATGGATGTAGGGATGGTAAATGGGTGGGGCGGGTGCGGATACCCCCTCTCCCATACCCATACCCACTTAAAATTTTTTATATCCACCACTTACCCACCACCCACGGTGGGTACCATTTTTCAAATCCACACCCGTCCAAGCGGGTACATCTCAAATCTACCCCCACACCCACTATCTAATTGGTTGCCCACCACCCAACCCGTGCCCACTTGGCAAGCAACCACTAATATCGAATTATGTAAAAATAAACCATAGACTTGTGTAAAAAAGAACAAAACTTCACGTATTTTATTGATTGATCAAGTGCATATATATAATACATTTACACATGTATAAATTTATCTATAGTTAACTTAACTAAAGCACGTTTATGTCGGTATAAATTTTACTTAGCCATATTTAACTAACTAATGGCGATAGACAATCGTAAAGAATGTTTATACATAAGATTTAGTTAAATTATAAGGCACATCTTTTAAAATTTTAAGGTTTACAGAATAGGTTGTGAACTTATTCCTAAATTCATAATGGTCCAAAATTCATATGGTGGGTAGTTAGTGAGCGAGATGGGCGGGTACAATGCGAGTAAGGTCTCAAATCCATCACTTGCCCACTATCCACGAGGGGTATGAATTTTTACATCTACATCCGCCCACTACCCACCAAACTTATACCCATCCCCACTCCATTTGGGGCGGATGCGGTGCGGAATCTGCAAAACTATATTTGTCTGCCATCCTGAAACGGATGAGTGAAAATTGTACAATGTCTAAATTTCAGTGAGTAGATTGAAAGTTTTAAAACTTTAGTGACCAAAATAGAGTTGGGAGTAAAGCACAGTGATGATTTGCGTAATTTACGCATTCCCGTTTTATAGGTTTTGATATTTCTAATTTTTTATTTATTTCTTTTAAAAAAACAATAGTATTTTTTAATATTTTAATTTCTTATCTCTAATAAATATGACATAAAAATTAACTAAGTCCTCGAACTCTATAAAAAATATTGAACTTCTTAAAAATCAAATGCTAGCCCTATGACACGTTATAATTCTCTTACGGGTTGTCACGCTAACACCGCTAATGGTCATGTTAGCACATTGACGACCAACCAGTGGCGGAGCCACATATAGTTTAGGAGGTCAATTGACCCCACTTGATTTATTGTGGTATGAGATTTTTAAAGAGTTGAATGGAATTTTTAAGGAATTAGTATAAATTTTATTATAGAAATATTAGAATTGACCTTAATTTATTTAGGTATGTGATTAATAATATTTATATTGTAGTGGTATGAAAATCTTCGTACCCCAAAGTCTACTCTGACCCCACTATACAAAAATCATGGCTCCGCCGCTACGACTAACGTTAATCAAAGAATTGAATTGATACAATTAGTGAATTCCAGTGTCAAATTGAATGCATTTTTTTACAGATTTATTTGATACAAATCCAGGGACAAAATACCACTTAACCCTAAAAAGTAAATATAAAACCATACACGAATCCCCGAGCTCCACAGCCAAACTCAACGATGATCCATCCAATCTGTCACTTTGGTTTAGACTTTAGAGAAAGTGTGTTTAACTCAATTTTCCTTTTCTCCAACTTTAATCTTACATTTAAAAAGATCAAAAGAAAAAACAAAAAGAGATGTTCAAAAACTGAGAGTCGGGTGAGACTTCATCCTATTGCTTTAGGAATGGCAGCTGTATATCGGTAAATTCTGAATTATAAATTTTAAATTTATAAATCCGTTTAAAAATTTGATTATGCTTATATTCACAAATTATTTGAATATTATTCAAATTTAAATATTAATTAACTAATATATCCTTTATTATCATTAATAATTTCTTTAAACTTCATCATTGAAACTCAGTAGTACAAGAAGTGAATATGAGGATTTTTCTTTTAAGGAAGTAGGTATAAGCTTTGTATAAGACAGATTTCAAGGGATTTCTCATCTTAGTTATACCAAAGTTTTATAATGCTGATCAGTTGAGATCATCACCCTTATAAGAAGTAAATGTATAATATTTATATATAATACATATTTAGATATGTGTATAAAAGGTATCACAACACAAACTTGACACGAATCATCGTATGCAACCATAACCATACATGTCGTCCTTTTGTTTTGGCCATTAATCTAAGTCATAACAATCAAATTTGAAACTTAATGCAGTTTGTACCAAAAATGCGAAAAATAAAGGAATAGGGAGAACAAACAAATAATTGGAGATCTTTGGCACTTTCAAACTTTAAGCAGTATGTACATAGAATACAAACTTTTTTGTTTGCTAGAATAATAGAATAAACCTTTGAACAAATATTAAAGTGAAGAGGAACTTACTTCGGCTAAAAAATCAACAAAAATTAGTATTTGATTACATGGTGGCGCAACCAAAGTTCATAAATAACCATGTGGAATGCATCGAACCTTACAGGCGGTGAATTCCATTGGAAGTGCTTCTGGACCTGGTAAAACAAGATATATAGCACCAGATGAGTACTGCATGTAATTGTTTTTGAGATTGAAATTCGATTTTAGTGAGAAAAAAAATATGATGAACCAGTAGAGCAAAAGAGTTGCTACCTTAACCAAGTTATTATGTAGGGAAACAAAGTCCTCATGAGATATGTTCTTCAGTATCTGCTTCAGCTGATAAACATCATTCTCTCGAAGGACAACAGCAAATTTTCGCCAATCGAGAATGTCATTGAATGGCAGGTCGTAGTAGTTGGATAATATCACTGCAACAAAACAAGCCAATTAGGTTAAGGGAAACAAATCTTAATTCTCTCTCTCTAATTCATATGGGGAGTGTTTCTAGGAGAAATAAGGTAAACAAGGCAAAACGAAAATACAGCACTAGCTGAAACTTGCGCCTCAAAATGAAATCTTTCTGTTTCTTCAATCCATAAAAATGTTAAAGCCCTTACTCCAAACTAATTCTAAAGTTTCGCAAATCTTACTCCTGGAATAAATTATTGATAAAAGATGATGCTCCTTGTGTTCTGGTAGAGTATTAAACGGTCAAGGTAGAGTAAGTACTGATAAATCAAGTTTATGTCCAAAACTAAAGGAAATCAAAATCTAGGAGATGTTCATGCTGCTGTAAAGCTAGAGGTTGAATCTGACTCATAATTTATGACAGCCTACAGAATCATCAATGTTGGATTACCATCTGTGACAGTAACCGAGATATTCTCAGGTTTTTATGTGAACAAAAATGTTTATGTAATGCTTTCTCTGCCCTCCACAGGAGTGCCTACAAGAAACGCACCTTCTTACGTATGTCCAGCCTTTAGGATCAATCCTGTCACTCGTACGTCTCTAAATCTATCTCACCAAATTGAAGTTCCATAACCTCCTCTAAAGCCTAGCTAATGCCTAATAGCCAAACTGATATGCTTATTCTGTTTGTGTATTTTTCTCTAAAAATCCTCACTGCTATTTCTATTGTAATTCTAAGTTTGTCTCTCCTTTTGTCACCAGCCTTCTATAATTTGACAATCCTATAATTTAACAATCCACATGCAACGTTAACCAAACAAAAACAACAAACGAAATACAAATTACTAAACAATTGTTCACTGCGTCAACTACAAGAATTCTTACCAGGAACACATCCATAATGGATTGAATCAGTTATACGAGCACTGTTGACCTGGGAGCCACCAGGGCATATACAGAATTTAGTTCTATAAAACCTCTTCTGGTACACTAAATGTCCAGTAGCCCTGCTTATTCTATTATTCGAAATGTCAAGCTCGGTATCATTCTCCCACACACGTGCCAGTATCACTCTAATCCTCGAATTCCTATGTCCAGCCCAAAAACCAAGTGTCCTCCTGCAAACATGCTTCTGGTCAGCATGAAGCTACAAACTTATATTCCTAACCATTTTAAATGAAAAGGGTTTTGCTAACAGGTGCTCATAAACACTTATTACGAGCTATTCTACAAAACAACAATGCATTGATTATAAAATCCTTCTATAAAAATGGGATTTTGTTTACCTGTTTTCAACATCATTTCCACCAGCAGGAAGAGCAAAGGGCTGCAGAACTTGTGGGAGAGCAACATCTTTATGGGGAATGAATCCAACATCGTAGCTAGGAGAACAAACAACACGAATGGCGTTCTTTACAAGAAAGGGAACTCCTTCGGTTGCACGAACACCGACATCGTGACAAGTAACAAAGAAATGATCGGCACCTAGAGTTCTATTCCAATAAGGATATTTAGCTATTAAACCATCTAGATAACTCTGAACAATTATTGTCATATTCTCATACGACGTACCCTGCATTAATCGTTTTAATGAAAATAAGTTTCTAAATTAACTAATTTGTGTAGATCTAATTCAAGAGAGAGAGAGAGAGGAAAATTTATACCTTGCCGCGCATTTTGTGACAAGAGATTGGGATAAAAAAGAGGTGAGCTTGATCTGGATCATCTGTACGAAACCGGCTCTCGCGAATATTCTGGAAAAAGTAACCTTCGCTGGCGTATTTACCGGTCAGTTTCCGGGGCGTTTGGTAAAAAGTTTTCGGATCGCCGTCGGGGTAAATGTAGATCTTGAATTTCTCCTCCATTTCCTTGAAATTCAACTTGAAAAGCTTCGGCGAATGGTAAACATCGGTGAACAAATCGCCATCGTTGTCGTCGTTTTCTTCAGCGACATGGTTCTCTTTTATGTGGGCGACGATCCGGGTCTGAGAAGGAGCTGTGGTGTTGGTGGAGGACAAAGGGAGGAGAGTGATCTGAGGAGTGGGAGGGGAGAAAGGAAGAGGAGGACGGAGGGATTTGAAGGAGAAGTAAGTAAAGGAAATTAGGGTGAGAACAGAAAGAATAAGAATGGATCCCTTTAAAGAAAACAGCTGAGATTGCTGTATTTGTTGCTTTCCGGCTATCATCGCTGGTGAATTGCGGTGGATTCCGTCGACGGTGGAGGTTATACTTTATCCGTCTTTCCCTAATTTCGAGCGTGGCTGTGACGGTGGATGGTAGTGGAGTTGAGTGAATGAGCTGTGGAAAGGGAAAATAATCTATGACCGCAAAGAACTCTGCTCAGTCCCCCATCGTAAAACTGAAATTACCTGTCAGCTCCCTCTATTACAGATTTGAATTAAATTAGTCCTTCTATCATTAAATAGATAAATTTAGTGCGTATATTAATAAGGTTAACTTTTAATTAAAATAACATTGATTGTTTAAAATTTCATGAAAAATAATTTTAATATTAAAATTTAATATTACTTTACTTTTACTATTTTTAATAGTACTTTATTTTTACTAGTTTATTATAATTAAATTGTTTAATAATGGTTACCATTTTAAAAATTAAGTAAATAATATTTTTACTTTTTATATTCAAGCAAATTTCGAGAAATATTTCTAGTATTAATAATATATTCACAAAACCTTAATGTATATATTCACATATTTAAGTTTCAATGCTTATTTTTTTTAATTTTGTCTTCATAACTAAATTTTATCCTCAATGTTTCTTTTATTAGTCAAATTATTAAAATTTGCTAACTCAACAACCTACGGTGGTACCGTAGTAGTTCACATGAATTTCAGCACTAAAGTGACACCGATGTTTGGCCAATAAATATTTTTAATATAATAAAATAGTGTAATGTAACGTACACCACCAACTCAACACGTGTTGTAAATGTTTTAAAATAGTAGACTCAATGGAATTGTAAGCCTAACAGGCCATGGAAGGCCCAATATTACAGCCCAGTTTATGAAGTCCAACTATTACGACAATATATTGGAAGGCCCAAGTGTTGCCCCTCAAAGATCCCATAAAATAGCTCACTTCATATATCGAAGATCACACGTGTGACTTTAACCATTGAGATGAGTGTTTTTGAGTCTATCTCATTCAACGGTACAAACTCGAGTTAATTACACTACACCTTTTTAAAGTGTAACTTGTTTTAGATAGTTTTTAAAAATTTTAAACGTTTCAATTTTATCTCCAAACTAAGATTTTTATTTTAAATTGATCTCTTAAACTTTTGACGATTCTAGTTTTATCCTCAAACTATAACTCTCATTTTAAGTTGATCCATGAACTTTTAAAATTTTTAATTTTATCGTTAAATTATTGTTTATGTCACATATTATTATTACGTAATATACATTAATTTTTAC
The DNA here is from genome assembly GCA_019671005.1 of Hibiscus mutabilis. Lineage (NCBI taxonomy): Eukaryota > Viridiplantae > Streptophyta > Magnoliopsida > Malvales > Malvaceae > Hibiscus > Hibiscus mutabilis. The sequence continues at coordinate 77,144,221 of CM033711.1, forward strand.
ATGAAAATTAACAATTTTTATAATGGGTTATTAACATGAGATGTAATTAGCATATATTGATAATTTTTTGATGAAATTAAAATATTTAAAAGTTTAGGGACTAATTTATAATGAATCATAATTTGAGGATGAAATCGAAAGGCTCAAAAGTTTAAAGATTAATTTAAAATAAAAATTATAATTTGATTATGAAATTAGAACGTACAAAAATGATTATCATAATTTTTTTTTTAAATAATTGTGTTGTTATTACCCAAGAAGTAGCAATGCTACAAGAGAAAATGTTTGTAATTCCTCTCTATTCATATGCTATAAACATTGCGTTGTTATTACCCAAGAAGTAGCCCAATGCTTTTCATTTTCCCAGCCTCCAACATGTTCGGTGATAATTATAATTTAAAGATATGTATTGCAATTAACTCAAATTTGAAAAATTGAACATATTAAGGGTTTAACATGTGATAATTTTTTTATCACTATTTATTACTTAGAGGTATTTATTAATATTATTATTTACTATAATTTATTTGACTAACTCGTAAGCAATAAAATAATAAAAAATTGAACCTATTAGGTGTTTAGCATTTGGCAAAAAAAATATTTTTTGTACAGTTCATATCCATTTTATGATTTATGTTCTGAATTTGTAGCTCTCTCTCCCAACAAAGTTGTCTTCAAGGTTCAAATTTGAGATTCTCTTCTTAAGAGTACAATGTATTTTGTCATTGCACCCAACACTTATTTAATATACTAATTATGTTAGTGATATGTTAAGTATAATTTTTTTTGTAAAATTTAGTTACTGTAATGAAAACAAATCTATAAATTTTCATATAAATAATTTTAATATATATTTAAAATTTAACATATTAAAAAATATATATCAAATGTACAATTTAAAATTTCAACTTAATCAAACCAAATATTTTATTTCTTCCCACTCTAAAAATAATATTATATTTCGTGAATCATGCTTTAAAAATTTAAACTTGTCATATTTGTAAACACCTCTATTTTAGGCTCATGTGTCCTATAGAAGAACAACATCACAATAAACACAGGTAAATTATAAATAGAAATTCTTTGTCTTTTTAGTGTTTTTTTATGTTTCATATAAAAAAAAACTAGATTTAAGTTTAGAATTTAAGTTTTATAGTATGATTTAATAAATTAATATTAAAATTTAATGTTGAAACTTAAAATTTATTTTTTTAATATTGAAGTATAAAAAAATACAAAAAGAAGAGACAATTTTTGTCCGTAAATAATGCCTCGATTTATTTTGAGAATTTTGATATCTCATATTCAAATTTTACTATACGTGAGGTTTTCTTTAGTGCCGGATCCTTTTTTTTTTATTTTGCTTGACCGTCACGATAGTACTAGTTTAGATATTGGTTCTCATTTTTTTAATAATTTTTTTGTTCTATTATATTATATTTTTGATTTTTTTAGTTTTTAATAAAAATAACTCAGTATTTGTGGAATGTCTTCCTCTATCTTGTGGCACGTATTTTTTATCTTTTGATACGTTTTTGGTTCATTAATGTTCATTTAACCGTTTTTTTTTTCATTTTTATTTTTCTCAGCTTTGGATTTGATGTCGCCTCAACTAATCAAGATAACGCTTATTTAGTTATCCTGCTGATATTCCCTGCTTTAGACCATTGGATTGGATTTGGATATACATTTGTGCTTGTGGATAATTTTTTGCGACGCTCAGCTTTGATTTGCGATTGTCGGTAATCTTTCAGTAGTTTGATTCTCCTTATAGTTCGTTTGTCGATATAGTAAGATATGTTAATATCTATACTTTGTTCGAGTCTTGTAGATAGGTTTTTAACATCTTCTTTGTATGGTCTTTATATAATTTCAAATGACTAATTTCTTGTGTCATTGATTATAAGATAATGTTTAAATTGCGTGTTTAATTTTAAATTATATGTGGGTTGAATTTAATATCAGTATGATTTATCAATTACATTGGTTGATTTTGATCTCTGAATGACAAATAATCTGTACGTTAATATCATTTCCACAAATAATAAAAAAAGATCATGAAAAATGACCGATTTACTTTTTATTTGATTATGGCAATCAACGCCTAATTTGTGTTTTGATTATTTCCTTTCTGGGTAGAAACAAAACACGTAGTTTATAATCATTACTTTGAACAGATAAACTACCTTTTCTTTTTGATGCACTGTCATTTCCAATATCTCTAAATGGCTTGATTATTTTAATATACTGAAATTGTGAATACAATATTAATTATTATTACAAATAATAGTATATATTGTGGTACTCACTTTATAAGTGAGATCAAACCCTTAACAATTTATTCTTTTTATATTTTAGTATTACAAATAGTACTAGATCGAAAACACATTCCTAACTAATTTAGACTAACTAATAACATTATAAATTAAATTAAAGGATTGAATTTACATAAAATAAATAGATTGAATTTCAAATCTGGGCAAAGTATGAGAATAAATACATAATGGTACGTAAAAAAAGTTAGAAAAGGGCAATGGTGGGAGGGCAAGAAAGGTGGTTGGGATGAAAATCGTGCCATTTTTTATGCCCATACAAAAAAATTAAGTTTAGGATTAGAGTTTAAGGTCTAGGTCTAAGGTTTAAGGTCTATAAAATTAGGGGTATGATGTATTTTTATGATGTAGGGTTTAAGGTTTAAGATTTGAAGTTTAGGGTTAGGGTTCAAAATTTAATTTTTTAGGAACTAAAATCCTTTGCCTTCTAAGTATCCTTTCTATGCCCCTACTAAAAATCACTTACAAATTAAATTATAAACCTTAACCCTAAATTTAAACACTAAACCCTACACCCTAAAAAATACATCATACCCTAAATTCTATATACCTTAAACTCTAATCTTATACCTTAAATCGTAAACTTAATTTTTAGTACAGGACATATTTAGGGGCAAACGAATTCCATTTTTTTAGTATTTTTATGTGTGGGGCATAGAAGTACATACTTAGTGGCAAAAGATTTTTGTTCGGTTGGGTGAGGATGGGAATCATCAGATAGTTTCCCAGTGTTGCAATGACTCATGAGCATCTTGCATGTTGGTAAGCTGTAAAAATGACAGTTAGAAACACCGAGCAATCTCTCGAATGAATCACGTTAATCACGGCCCCTTCATCTTCTTCATCCGCACCCAACCATTTCTTTATCTCTCTCTACACCACAAATTAAAAGAAATTTATAAAAGCGGTAATATATTTTATTTATGTCTATAGGAAAAGGAAAAAATGGGTAAAATGATTGCTGAAAGCATTTGTGCATATGAGGAAAAACTGGTAGGGAAAAGCAGAAACATGATGTTAAGGGGTGGGGGACCTTAGTGCCAAAAGCATAATTTATAAGGATTCTTTGGCGTCTTTTTTAAGGGAATTCATAGCCTTTGTTTAGGTTAACATAAGCCTATAGAATGTTGCAAATGTAATGTTAAAAGGTGAAGAAAAAGGCAGACAAGTGATTAAAGGCTGTATGTGCCCCTAAAACAAAAGTGCTAGAAAATGAGACAGAATGGTGGCTTGTTTTCCCTCCGGGCTGTAATATTTAAGCAACAATATTAGCTACACAACAATTATTATTATTTGGATATAACCACAAAGGAGGCTGAAAATCTCGGAATAAGAGACGAATTATAAACGTTAAAATTCAGACTCTAAATTTATCATATGTCGAGTTAGTTTCATTGATTATTAGTTAGAAGATATTCCTTGTTGATTATCACTCACATGTATATGCAAATCATGATGGGAATGATTGTGATTACATATGAAACAAACTAGCCTTTGCATATTAACTATGAAAAAGCATATAAAGATTACATATTCTGACCCCCCAATAGCTTTGAATAGAGGAGGCTTAAAAGCTAGCTAGTCTAATATTTTACATTGTGGATGATTGGTCCGATTGAGAGACAGATAAAAGCTTTGCTTCTGCCTTTTTGCAGTTTGCCCTGTTGGATTAAAATTCAATAATAGTGGGCACATATGTATAATGTACGTTGCTATTATAAAGTTTAACACGTAATTAAGTGACCAATTATGTTACACGTGTTATAGGTACTGAATTGTCATGGAATTAAAAGTGTAGATACCATAAGTTAGATTTATAACTCAATGAGGGGCAGAGTTGTAAATATTAATAAACTGTTTTAATTCAGTTTATATAAAGGGTAGTGGTCCCCGAGATCTAGGTTAACTTGCATATCTCTTTTCCCCGTCTGAGAGTTGTGTGCTAAGAGGTAATCTATCATCTTGGAAGATCAAACCCTCTGAAAAATCTCCATCAATGGATTCAGGTACGCTTCCGCAAATCTAGTATTTATTCTTAATGATTTGACATACATATCGATCTAGGGTTTATATTCGTATCGAATATATATTTTGGTTTCTTACATGCCCCACCTGTTTTATTCATTACTTTTTCACCATTTTATATGGAGAATAATAAATTTTGGTCCCATAATCTTGTAAAATATTAGACTAGCTAGCTTTTAAGCCTCCTCTATTCAAAGCTATTGGGGATCAGAATATGTAATCTTCATATGCTTTTTCATAGTTAATATGCAAAGGCTAGTTTGTTTAATTGAACGGTTGAACCCTTCTCAAAGACCCTAAACAGCAAAACCAAAACCCATTCTCTATCTTTAATTGAAATCACCTTTTTTTCCTGACACTACCAAATCACAGCACACTGCAACTAATTAGAAACGGTGGCAGGCTTAAACACTGCAAGGCTAGGCTAAGGCAAGGAAGCAGCCGTGGTGTTTCATTTATATGGTGACAAACTGACATTGCTCAGTGGCGAGACTCGGTTCCTTAGTTTAGTAGGAAGAGAAATTGAGCGAGACAGTACTGAGACACTGAGAGTTTCGGACACTGACTCAACATCAAACATAGGCCATTAATTCCCATCGCAGATCCCAAAGAGACTCGAGTAAAATTTGCAATTCAACACAAACAGTTACCCAACCAAACAAAATCTTAAACATTATCTAAAGAACATACAATCATGGTAGAAACATTTCGTAGACATGAGAAGAAAATTTATAAAGTGATCAAGGTCCAACTTTTACATGTTGATAACCGAAAGAACTCAATGAAAGATATTAAACAGATAATTAACTAAAGTTTTTCTTACTACTTTTTGCTTTTTGTATCCCTTCATCTACCTTGTTGATCATTCTCCTTTTTAGGGCAACGTGGTCAACTGATGCATATCATTCCATGGTTGGACTCCATTCCAGTTGCTGCTTCTATCATCGTTGCCATTGTCGCTGGTGGTTGGAGTTTGAGTTACTGGTGCAACATAAGAATTCCCGACGAACCATTCCTTGGCGGTTTCGTTGCTTGTGTCTTTTCTTGGATTCCCAATTGCTGAAATGTTGTCAGGCTTTGAAACCTCCAGATTCTGGAACAAAATGGGCAATGGCTTTTGTGCTTGGTTCTGATCTGAATAAACAGTAACGCTGTTTTCCTTTTGATTCTCACCATCAAAGAGCATAGCTAATCGTTGCTGCTGCAACTTCCAGTGTAAATCTTGGTTTATGGAACTTAAAGACTCAATTGAAGAAGCAAGGCTACTATTAATATTAAACGATGAACCCATCTCCTGAATTGCACCAAGGCCACAGGTAACCGAAGGTAGCGGATAATTACTAAACCCCATCAAAGAACTCGAGCCACCAGATGGATCAAGACATAAGGAAGGATTACCCCCATCTCTAAATGAAGCAAACTGGTTATAAATACCAGGTGCCGCTGCTGGTGATGGGTTAAACCTAGGAAACGACAACCCGCTCAGCTGAAAATCCATGGCCGGAGAAAGCTCATGAAAGAACTTCAACCCACCCATTTCTGAAGCTGAAGTGGCGCCTTTGGAGTCAACTGACAGCCTTGATGACTGTTTCATCTTCTTGGTCTTGCGGCAACCTCCGCCCATGGGCACGTTACAGAGAGCCCCGCCTTTAGTCCAGTACCTCCGACAAGTCTTGCAGAAATGCCTGGGCTGAGTGAGACTGTAGTTGTTGAAGTAACAGAACTTGGTGTTGGGAGAGTCACATCTGGGACACTTTAGGGCATGCTCTTGTTGGGTCTTCGTTGAACTTGTTTTCCGGCTGCCACTCTTTTGAGTTTCTTCTTTAGAACTGCCTGGTTTTGCAGGAGTCTTATCAGGAGACATCCTGGAAATGCAATAGACAATAAGAAGTTGGAGAGAAGGTGAAGGAAAAGACAAAGAAATGGTGGGTTTATTTCAAGGTTTTCTCAGTTTCCTTTTGCAGAGGCAATAGTGATGCTCAATTGATTGGTTTCATGCATGGGTTAGATAGATAGAGAGAGAGAGAGAGAAAGGGGGGTTTGGTTTGATGATGCACGAGGAACTTATAATATTCAACAAACAAAAGCTTTATGTATGTATGCGATGGTTTAAACTCTGAGGATCCGATGTTATGTAACAGTAGCACCCTTACAAATTTTAAATTTCCGTATATTTAAAAGTATAATTTATATTATCAATAAGTATTATATGTATTGGTAAGGCACATTACACTTCCACGAAAATAATACAAATTCAAACCTTGAAGACAACAATGTTAAGAGGAACAACCTGACCCCTCAAATATAGACTGTAAAACGAACATACATATTACAAAAAAATATAATTCATATTGAAAATTTATACTCGTACCTATGAACTTTCAACCTTTCATATAATTTTATTATCTATTAAAGTTCACGTTCTAATATAAAATCCTATATTCCTTTCTAAAAGAAAGGAAATGAGAAAAAGAAACTGTAGATGGTAAACATTTGGAAAGTCCTATCTACTAAAAATTAGGCATATAATTTCTTTTTTTCACGTCATTTTTTAAAGATGAATCTTCATCTTTTTATGCTATGTAAATAAAGGGTGGGTGGTTACATAGAAGTTGATTATAAATAGAATAGTAACATGAAAAAAATATGATTAGTTGGCTGATTTTTAGTAGATAGAAACTATAAATGACGTGATAAGCTGAGTTCATAAAATATTTTCTGAAAAAAATGGACACAGACTGTGCATGGATTTATTTTCAACGACCTAATTATATTTAGAATTGAATTGTACTTCAAAATAAAAGTAAAGTTTTTATCAATGCTGTTTGTTTTATACACATTCGAACTCGGAATTTTATTTTAAAAAAAACATCAATCTATTTATCATTCAATTCTGCAATAGCCGGTGGTTAATGGATGGTTAATTGATGATTTGGGAAATAATGAAGAATTTTTTCCCTGGGCAATACTTTTGTTTACTCTGTTTAATGATAACAATTAAGACAAAGTTACGCATTAAAACAAGAGTGACTAAAAGTAGGTTTGGATAGTGTAATGAAAATGAAGCAGATGTGGTTATTGTTTTGTCGGGGGGGTTCCATAAAAGCAAGTCTTAGTTCCTTTGTGTCTTGTCCATTTTCCACAGGTAAACATAGAAAGGTCAATCTGTTAACCCAAAACAGAAGTTTAGATATACATTGAATTGAACTACTCATGTAAGATACGAGAGGTAACTACCCGGCTACAGTAACTCCGTTTCACTATCAACTTAACGTGTCGAGCTGCCTCTTTAGGTTTTGGACAAGGTTTCGTAATTTCATCCACTGTTTTATATGTTCTATATAAACATTAATCTAATAATTAAAAAGCTTCGGGTGACACTTCCAAGTACCCAAATATTAATGTGATTACGTTTTATAATTGATCATTTAGTAGCGTATAAATATATAAAGTTCAAAAATGTTCATTAAATTATCTTATAATTAATGCCATGTCGTATTTGTCAGTATTAGATCCTGCTTGATTCTTGTCGAATCTATCATTCATTTTAAGAGATTCAATTTCAATCGATTTATTTATAAAAAAAGTCCCCGATTCCTCTGAACCATGTCTATCAGCCTACCCTTTGTATTATATTTAATCACAAGGCTGAGAGTTCAAAAGGCCCATTTGAAAAAAGAATGACTAATTATCAATTCAATCCCGACTTGCATTGTTTCTGACCCATCTATGAAGAAGCCTCATTGACCCATAATGGAAGGGTATAGCTTATAAACAAGGACTCTCCCAATAGACAAAGTGAGGAAAATGGAGAAATAATCACTCAAGAAAGGTTCATTGCGCTGTCATTATCGCTTAACTAAACTCAAATAAATTATATTTTTATTTGATTCGATGTATAAAAAGGTGCTTTGAAATTTTTTTAAATAAAATTTAAGTCGTAAAATAAGAGTTTAAATAACTAATTTTTAGTAAATACTAGATTTGTTTTCAAGTTCGAGTTAAGTCCCTCAACTTTGCATGATATATTATGTATATCGCATATGAAAAATATGAAGAAATTTATATGTTTATCGTATAAAGATATATAAAGCTGTTTAAATTGGAATCAACTTGTACAATTACATTAAAATAATTAGGAGTATTGATATGGATAAAATCCAAGTACCCCAAATCGAGTAATATGGTGCCCACTTCATATTTTCTTTATTTTTTAAAAAATAAAAAAGCTCGTAGAAAAACATAAAATTTAAAGTTCATACTATACAATCCAAACATAAAAAAATATTGTTTTAATATATATATATATATATATATATATATATATATGAAAGTCCACCAAAATAATGCATTAAAAGTATTAATATTGATTTGATTTTTCCTTCGAAACTCATATTGATAAATTAATACAAATACTTTTTAAAAATAGTTTGAACTTAAAAGTACATAATACAAACATAGAAATAATTTAAGGATTTAAATTTAGTTTTATAGTAAATTTATTAAAGAACTTAAATTAAAATATATATTAAAAGTACCGGGTTGGGTCTGGTACCCGATTACAAAAACATTTTGGTCCAGACTCGACCCGAGTACCCGTGAAAAATAATAGACCAAGTACCCGGCCTGATTGGGTATTTTCTTTAGAGAAATACATGGTTTTAGGGGTTCGGGTCGATTGGTCAATAGGCCAGGTCATCCGGAAAGTATTTTTGAACACCGCTATAAATAGTTATAATTAAATTTGTACTAAAACTCAAAAAAATTAATTCAAATTTCATACACTCAAATCGAAAATTTTCAAATAAAATTTATTGTAAAAATAGAACTTGTAACTCGACCAACTCAAAATTAATTTTACTCGACTCAGCTCCGATCATCAATCAGAAAAACTATATCTCCCAAATTATATGGAATAAATCACTATTCTAATCACCGATTAAAAACCGCCTCATTAATAATCTTAAGCCACAATTTTTTTGAATAATCTAAAAGTGATTACAATATAGTATTTATTTATAGATATTTTTAACATTTTGACAATACACATACACCTTGCAAACATTGCGATTGAACTTATGTCTCTCGAGATAAATATTATCCGTTTTTCCACTAAAACATTTGTTAGGTTATAAGCCACAATTATCACGTTGATACATCAAAAAATCAAACCATTATTTAAGAGCTAAATTGTCAATTAAACTCATCTATAAGTTATCATTAGGTTTAGTATTGTCCTATCACCGAAAGTACTAGGAACTATAAATACTTATAATACCAAAGATAAGAGAAAAATAAGGGATAACACCTCTTTCATTTCTTCTCTTTCCTTCCATCTTACTCCGATTACTATAATACTTATTGCTCTCCGTCGTTAATCAATCGGGGTAAACCATCACCAACCACTTTGGTTTACTCTTCGCCTAGCGCTTGTAGGCATCAACAAAAATCAAACGTAGTATACTTTTAGTAAATGTTATAATAATTGTTATTAATATTCGAAGAGATTAGTTATGAATACACCAACCAACACAGTAAATATTGAGAGAATCTGTATTTATATTAGTATTTAGGGTAAAGTACACCAATGATCACCGAACTTTTAAGGCATTTTTATTTTAGTCATCAAAATTTTAAAAATTTTATCGGGGTCACCCAACTTTTATTTCGCTTTTATTTTGGTCTTTCCTTTTACCTTCCGTTAAAAAATCTAACGTGGCATGTTAGTTTTTCTTTTCTTCAAGGGTAAACTATATAAATTGTTACTGAACTTTTAAAACGTTTTCATTTTGGTCACCGAAATTTTAAAAAACTTTCATTGGAGTCACCCAACGCAAAGGCATCTATCAAAACAACACCGAACATGATGACGAACAAGGACGGAGGGATGTATGGGTTGCCTCTCCCGATTTTAGGTATAATGGTATTTTAGGTCCTTATTAGTTTAAATACTATTCAAATAAGATTTTTGTCCCTCTCGATTTTTATATTTAAATGTTTAATAAACTATTTTCCCTCTTAATGTTTGATCCTAACTCCGTCTCTAATGGCAAAGTAAATTAATGTTTGAACTTAAACATGGGGTGCATCAATTTTGCTCGCATATTCTAGGAAATTGTGGTACAACTTTTGGATACAACTTTCAGAAGTAAACTAAAATGATATAATCTTGATCAATAATTAACCTTAATGTTTTTTTATCTCCCTTGTACTTATTAACCTTGATGTAGCTTGAAGATGAGGTTGCACACAATATGATCAATAGATCAAAATAATGGGTTTACATTAGAGATAATATTCAAGAACATGATATATAAAATATTTTATATTGCTAAATACATCAATCTACACAACTTTAAATATTGTTCATCGATAATCATAAGGTAAAATCTACTTCTTTCTTTTGTTTTTTTATACATTGAAAGAGTTTTTTTCTTAAACCAACGAGGTTGTTTTAAAGCAAAACAAAAGTTAGGTGACTCCAATGAAAGTTTTTAAAATTTCGGTGACCAAAATGAAAGCGTTTTAAAAGTTCGGTGACCATTTACATAGTTTACCCTTGAAGAAAAGGAAAACTAACGAGCCAGGTCAGATTTTTTTAACGGAAGGTAACAAGAGGCATCAAAATGAAAGCGAAATAAAAGTTCGATGACCCCAATAAAAATTTTAAAAGTTCTGTGACCAAAATAAAAGCACCCTAAAAGTTCGATGACCATTGGTGTACTTTACCCTAGTATTTATGTAACCGTAAGTGTAATTGTATTTATTAACAAATGAAAAATGGGGAGTTAATCACTAATAGGCTTTGTCTAACCTATGCCTTAGGACATAGGTTAAGGATCAATTAATATTATAGATTAAATTAAAGATATCTTTTAAGAATTACACCTCATTTAATTAAGTATAAATAATTTTTTTATTAAATCTCTCATTTAGTAATTAAATTTCCCTCTCTTATTTTTAAGTGATTTGTCTCTCTTATTGTCTGATGAAATAGTCATTCATTGGTCCGCATCTTTCATTTTAATTTTGTTTAGAGTTTGTTGTTTAAGGTTGGGGTTTGGGGCTTATGATTCAATGTTCATGGTTTATGGTTTGTGTTTATGATTTAGGGTTTAAAGTTTGGAATTTGAGGCTTATAATTTAGGGTTATATGTTTAAGGCTTAAGGTTTAGAGTTTAGAGATTATAGTTTAAGGTTCATGTTTATGGTTTGGGGTTTAATAGGATAGACAAATCACTTAAAAATAAGAGAGAGAAATTTAATTATTAAATAAAAGATTTAATGAGAAAAAAATTCTTACCTAATTAAATGAGGTGTAATTTTCAAAAGGTATCTTTGATTTAATCTAGAATATTAATTGATCAGGGCATAAGTTAGACAAAGCCTTGCTAATAATTGTGAGGACATAAATTTAAATTTTAAAGATGATATTGTTAGAAATGATAGTCTTGTACCTCGAATATAAACTATAAGATGGACATGCATGTTATCAAAAGAAAATGAATATAGTCGGTATACTTTTCTCTTGACAAAAGTCACAAATCAGTTTCCAACAATGACAGGATCGCTAGAAGAAGTGCACCCACACAAGGCCTTTGGATGGGCAGCCACTGATACTTCGGGTGTTCTTTCTCCCTTCAAATTTTCCATAGGGTTTTCGTTTTTATCTATCTCTTCAAATCTTCTTCCAATGGCTGTTTTTTTATTTGATAAAAATGATGTGAGATTTGCAGGGGAACAGGGGAAAAAGATGTTGCTTTCAAGGTGCTTTATTGCGGGATATGTGATTCTGATCTTCATATCATCAAAAACGAATGGGGCACTTCCATTTACCCTGTTGTCCCCCGGGTATCTCTAATTGTCTCCCATTACCCCATTTTGCACGTCAATTTCATGTACATTTTCATTACTGAGTTGCAAATTTTTAACCAAATGATCTCAAAGTGCAGGCATGAGGTCGTTGGTGAAGTGGCAGAGGTGGGATGTAAGGTTCAGAAGTTCAAAGTTGGAGATCGAGTTGGAGTCGGCTGCATGGTCGGTTCATGCCATTCATGCGATAATTGCACCAACAATCTTGAGAATTACTGTCCCAAAATGATATTTACATATGGGGCAAAGTACTATGATGGGGCTGTTACATATGGAGGTTACTCCAACACTATGGTCGTCGATGAACACTTTGTCGTCGGCATATTCCGGAGAACCTGCCTCTAGATGTCGCCGCCCCACTTCTTTGCGCTGGAATCACAGTGTATAGTCCATTGAGGTTTTATGGACTCGATAAGCCTGGTATGCATGTAGGGGTTGTTGGACTGGGAGGGCTAGGCCATCTAGCTGTGAAATTTGCAAAGGCAATGGGGACCAAAGTTACAGTGATCAGCACATCTCCTAGTAAGGAAAAGGAAGCTTTGGAGAATCTTGGTGTTGATTCATTTTTGGTTAGCCGAGACCAAGATCAGCTTCGGGTTAAGTCTTTAAATCCCTACATTTCCTCATTTTCTTTTGTTAGTGTATACTAGTTTTTAAACCCACTACATGTATGTTTTAGGCTGGCCATTGGCACATTCGATGGAATCGTCGACACTGTATCAGCTCAACACCCATTATTGCCTTTGCTTGGGCTGTTGAAGTCTCACGGGAAGCTTGTTGTTCTTGGAGTTCCAGAGAAACCATTCAAGTTACCTGCATTTCCTTTGATCCAAGGTAATTACATATCTTTAAGTTTTGAGTTGTATTCATCTTCCAATATAAACAGAATAATTCGACATGAAAACCGACAGGGAGGAAGCATGATCGGAGGGATGAATGAAACTCAGGAAATGATTGATTTCGCAGCGAAACATGGCATAAAAGCCGAGATTGAAGTTATAGCTATGGATTATGTGAATGCTGCCATGGATCGACTTCTCAAAGCCGATGTCAAATACCGATTTGTAATCGACATCGGTAACAAATTGAAGGCCGCCTCTTAATGCTTTGTACCCTCTTTCTAGACATAAAAACTGGAAACACCAGTCCCCTTTTATTTTCTTTTTAGACTTCATGTAATAGATTACAGTTCAAAATAGATTAGTCATTGAATAAATGAACCAATGAATTTTAGCCAGAACCAGGCTTCAATTACAGTATTTCACTAAGCAGCGCCTATGATCATATTACAACCTGAAAAAGAATAAATGAACGTACTAATTGTACATGAATATTATAGCTAACTGACTAAACTGTTAGGCCCTTCTAATCGAATGTAGTCATACATAACGGCTACGAAAGAGTTAAGGCTTCTCGTCTGAGTTAGATATACGGTGTTGTCCCCGTTACGAAATCTATATCCAGGTACATCAATACTATACAGTCTGTACAGTCCATGAATCCCATGCCTTGCTACGGCATTGTCGTAACCGATTCTTTGGGTAGTAAAAAAAGGTCGACGGGGATTCGGATTGTTGAATTCAACCTATGAATGAATGCATTCGTAAAGGAATCATCAATAAGTTCGTATCAAAATGGTCCTTGTATTTCAACACACCTGTATCGATATGCCATGTGACGTATCGGTACGCGCGGGCGCTGAGTCTTTAAATGAGCCTTTAATAAGAATCCAACTTTAAATCAATCTCTTTAAACCCTTTTTCATCCGAAACCCTAACTTTTTCAACTATAAATACCCTTCAAATCCTCTAGTTTTTAACACAAATTTTTTAGGGTTATTGTTCAACAAACCAAGTCTAAGATCTCTCATCAAATTGGTGCATTATCATCCATCCATTCTTCCAATTTCCTCAAATCAAGGTATAAACTCTTTCTTTTTTATTTTATTTTCGTTTAGTTTAATACAGTTTTTAATACTTTTTTTTTTTACAAAAAGTATACTAATAGTATGGGTTTTAAAGTATTTGCAATTTTTTTTTCAAAAATCCTATTTTTTTCAATTTGAATATAAAAATTATACCGTATATTTTTAGATCTGTTTTTTTAGATTTCTTTTTACCAAAATCTTTCTAAAATTATATTGTATAGTTTTTCATTAATACCTTGAATTTTGGATTACATATTGGATTGAATTTGATGATTTATGCACACATATGTTTTGTGCCTTAACTTATTTTCAGATTCAATATGGCACCATGAAAAAGAGGTCGAACAAACGAGGTTGGCGAGTTTTCTACTGAAGATAATTTGGCACGTCTTAATCTCAGTGTCATTTATCAAAAGATTTTTGCAACCCCGACGGCTCTAAACAACTTCAAGCAATACCACAATTATAAAATCCGCCGCGAAAGAGTAACATCTATCCCTTTTTTAAATTCTGAATGTTTCAAGTTCAAATACCTTCCTCTTTTACACTGTTAGAACTTTATGCCGTTTTTGTCAATCCCCGAGTTTTTGTACCGTAATCTTGTTTTAATTTTCTTTGCCAATGCCCGGTGCATCCCCAACCACGACCGTACTAAAGTTATTACTATTGAGTTCTTAATGGGGAAGAAATTTCGGATTGATGTTCAAACTCTTGTTAATGTTTTTGGGTTCGAAAATGAAAGAATCGATGATGAAGACTCATTGGGACATGTTCTTGGCGGTTCTGTTACGGTTTTAGATGCTCATGATCGTTTCTTGCATCTCATGATCACTTGGTGGTTTCAGCCATCTAATGGAAAGTTTTCCACTATTCGACAAGTGGATGACTTTTGGATTCAATGCTTTCGTGAAGAGAAGCAGCCCAATCTTGCTCGAATTATGTTTGCGGAGCTAGTCTACCTTATCCAACATCGACACACCCCTCTTGTTGCATCATTCACTTATGGGACAGCTTTGAGTTACTTGTTCACTCAGTTGGAAATTGATTGCTCGCCAGATTTTTCGAGCCTCTTACCAATCCCATTGATGAGCGATCTCTTGTTCGTTCAAAGTTCCACTATTTTAATGGTGAGTGGTTACATCTTGCCGAGTTTCCACACGATGCGTTTCCTGAAGTTTCGGAAGTTCCTCATCCAGTCGCTCCCAAGCTCCGATTGCTCCACAAGCTATGGACACTCCCATGGCTTATCTCAATGACCAATTCACTTCATTGAGGACAACCATGACCGAAGGGTTTGTGGCTATTGATACTCGATTTACTTCCTTAGAGGATCGAGTTTAAGCCATAGAAAGCCAACAAAGTTCGATGGACATATCTCTTACGGCTTTTCGTGGAGAATGGCGACAATCTCAAGCTACTCTCACCCATGATGAAGATGAAGATCAAGACAAGGATGAAGATGATGCTCCTTAGACCTTCATTTCATTGCATGTCATATTAGACTTTTCATTTTATGCACATATGATATTTACTCTATGAACCTATGCTTTAATTTTTAACTTTGTTTGGATTTGGATTATGCTGCCTTAATGATACTTATGTTGCTTAGATTATGCTTTGAATTATGCTAAGTATTTTGCTTTGAATTATCATTTACTATCATTGATTTTGATCTAACAAAAAGGAGGAGAATGTGCATAAGTTAAATTTTTTCAAAACCTAGCTTACTCTAAGGGGGAGTAATTTCAAAACACTTAAAAATTTGTTTTGGTTTTGTTATATCAAAAAGGGGGAGATTGTAAAACCTTTGATGATTTTGATATAACAAATATTTTTCAATGACTTAATTGTAAAGCAAACAAATTTTTAAAGTGTCCCAAACTAACAAATATTTTAAAGCATATTTTGATTCTAAGTCAAAAACTTAAAGCCCTAAATTTTCTAAGTGTTTTAAAGGCCAAACTATTGAAATACGCCCAGGAGTATCGATACCCCTCTAAGCATATCGATACAATTTTTGAAACATTGGCCACTGTAAGCATCCATTTCGATACGGCTCTTTCCGTATCGATACGACCTTCAAATGGGCTAAGTATTTTTCCTCAGATGTATCGATATGATTACATTCGTATCGATACTGCCTTCATACTGGGTTTAAGTTTTAAGCATTACGTACCGATACGCCACTAGGTGTTTCGATACGCTTTAAAGATTTTCTCAAATATCAGCATTTAATGATTTAGCCGTTAGAGTCAGTTATTGGAAAAGACCAATTTTAAAATGCCGTTGGACTTGTATCGATACACCCTCAAGATGTACCGATACAGGTTCAGTCAATAGCTCAAGCGAGCAAAATTGCATCGATACGACTTCTCTCGTATCGATACGCCCCTTTAGTTACACTCAGATCGTACCGATACGCTTCCCCGCGTATCGATACTCCCCTATTATTATGTGCATAACGGCTCTTTCTTCTTATAGACAGGTATTGATACGGGCCTTCGTGTACCGATACGGATGGGTGATTAAGAGTATTAATTGCGTGAAAAATGCAGCCCAAATGGCTACAATAATGATCTCAACCACCCAAATGGCTAGAAATCAATTCAATGGTATAAAAGCAAGCCTCCAAAGCACCAGGAATAACTATTGAACCTTCAAGCAACATCCAAGCATTAATCCAAACCTTTGTACCTTATATAGTCATATCTTTGTACCCAACTCATTGGAGTTCTTCATTGTAAATCTTTATTTAGAGTTTGGAGTGTGTTTTGATTGTAATTGGGCAATATCCATCTTGTGAGAGATATTTTTAGATTGCCAACTTCTTCTTTGTATTGAGAGATTTCTTGGGTCAATCTTTGGGTAGAAAGATTGACCGATTGTAAAGGTTACCTCCTAAGCCTAGAAAATGGGAAGAAAATCTAGTGGATTTTTTTTAAAATCCTTAGTGGGATCTAAGGTAGTGGATATAGAGCTTGTTAGAAGTTTGAACCACTATATTGCCTTTGTCCTTCATTTTTCAATTTCCTTTTTGCTCCCTCAAATTTTAAATAGCCAATTCACCCCAATTTGGCCAAATCATTATCCTTTGATCCACTCAACAAATTTGGATGCAATATTGTCGTTAATTCTCTTTTCTTATGTGGTTAAAAGCAAGGGTGATTGATCCTTCATTGATAGAAGAAGATTCGATAGCCTCGGAAGGTTAAGATCGCTTCGGCAAAGCAAACGAAGTGTAGTCGGTGAGTGAAAATGGTTTTAAAGCCTTTCTAAGGTTTAAAAGAGATATTTGGGGGTTTAGATTGAGCTTGAAATGCTAATCTAAGCTTGGAAGTAAGTATGGTAGAATTCGCTCTCGGTTTTCGGTTTCCATATTTTATTAAATTCATGCTCATGTTTTGAAGATTGATTTGAATACCTATTATTTTATGCATGTTTTGAGATAAAGAGATGATGCATATGATTTATGATGATGATTTATGCATGAGAAATTGATTCACTAAAATGGTTTAAGAAATGTTCCCTGGTAGGGATGAGATTGTGGTATTTAGCTTTAAAGTCATGAGAAATGAGATAATTTGATTAAATGCATGTAAAACAGTAGGTTATCATGTTTTAAATGTATATATTGGCAAGTGGCTGAGATTATGAGATTTTCGAATATAATTGGTCGACCATAGGATGAGAAATGCACTATAATATATAAAAATCTACCGTGAGATAAATTCTTCGGTTTCAATAGGGGTGAGCCTATTGTTTAGTGGTAGAGGTGAGCTTATCACTAAGGGGTAGGGTGAGCCTATTCCCGGCCGAAGTGAGATTTTGGTGGAGGTGAGCCCATCATGAGCTGTCCGTGTATCCGATGTGTTATTTACATTTGAATTGAATGTGAGGATAGAGGTGAGCCTATCCTTGGGTAGAGGTGAGACTGCCCAGGTCACTTTGTATATGCCAATATATAAGATTTGAATGTATCATGCTTTATAAAATAAATTTTTATATAATGATACTTATACATGAGACTTACCCTTAAGTTTTGTTAATGTGTTTTAACAATGAAGGGCTTGTTTTGAGTTTTGCATTTGAGAATGCATGAGACGCATGATACATGTTGAGAAAAAGATTTATAATCTTGTTTTGAAAGAGATTTTGAGCATGATGAAAGAGAGAATGGCTTTGAGAAATGGTTCTAATGCATTGTTAAATGTTTTTAATTGAACTTTCCTCACTAAGCTTGTATGCTTACGCTCTCACTTTTCAACTATGTAGAGAAATAGTTTGATTAGGTAGCAAGGAAAGCAAGAGGGGAATCCAAAGGGTGTTACTCATACTCAAATATGGTTTTATGTAATTTAGTAGTAATAAATGGCAATGGGGTTGCCCATTATAGCTTAGGAATATGTTGTTATGAACTCACTGTCTTTGATGCAAGTTTGTTATGCCTTTTCGGATATGTAATAGGAAGTATGCATATAGTCTACTTTTCATGTTTGGAAGCATGCTTGATGGTTAAATGCCTTTAGAATTATGTTGCCTATGTTGTGCTTATGTTTAAAACTTGCTTGGATGTGATTTGGATGTGTTAAAGTATGGAAAATCAGAAGAAAATATCATTACAGTCCCGGGTGTACTGATACACCTAACGTCGTATCGGTACGACTAGTCAAAATAAGCTTGAAGTACTGGTATACGAGGGACCGTGTCGATACGGTCAAAGGCAATTTTGTGAAGTTGTTTCGATACACGAGCGTATCGACATGGTGTTTTGACACTGAAAATCTGAAATTTTGATGAGACCGAAAGCATTCAACTTCGTTAATTTATTAACGATGTGCTGACTAGATTGTCTATTACACCAAATATTTTCCACGGCATTTTAAAATATAATAAAATTAAATTAAATGAAGCTCTCTCTCTCTCTCTCTTCAATATCTGATCAAACTCTCCCTCTTACTCTGTGTATTCAACTTAGAAAGCCATCCCAGTTCTCGCCTCCCTCTCCCTCTTCATTTCACCGGCGACGTCTTTCACCAAAACCCTCTGGTGGTGGTCCTCTTAGAATTGGGTATTTTCAGTTCACAAACTCTATTCCTCTTGCTTCTAACTTAATAAAAATCTTAGCTTTTTTTAAGTTCATTCCTCGATTCTCTTGTGGGTTCTTTTTGTTTCCCCACTAATTCACTTCCCCTAAAGAACCTTTTTGTTTCAAGTTTAACTTTTCAACTCTCTATAGCTTTTGTTTGGAGCAAAGTGAAAAAAGAAATGGAGTTTTTGAAATGCCGAAGAAGATGAAGATGAAAAAGCTCTCGACTTTTGTCTTGTTCTGGTAAAATTCGTGAAAGTTTGGGTCTTGTGCTACACTCGTTGCTTTCGACTTGTCTCTGAATCGATTTTTGGGGTCATCGCCAGTTGAGATTTGAGGCTTGAGTGGTTTAAGTTTATTAGATCTGTCTAATAACATTATTGGAGGGAGAGATTCCAAGAGGGGTTCAAGCTTTGAATAATTTAAGATCCATCGATTTGAGCAAAAACAAGTTCTCTAGGCAGGTTCCGGATAAAATTGAGAGTTGTTTGCTGTTGAGATCGATTGATTTTAGCTTGAATTCATTCTCTGGGTCGATTCCTCGAACAATGCAGAAATTTAGTTTGTGTTGATATCTGAATTTGAGTGGGAATTCATTTTGTTGGTGATGTTCGTGAATGGATTGGAGAAATGGAAAGTCTTGAGAATTTGAATTTGTGAATGAATACATTTTCTGGTTAGGTCCCTGATTCTATAGGAAAACTTAAATCCTTGAAGGTGTTGAATTTCCCTGCTAATGGTTTAAATGGCACCTTACCAACATCGATCGAGAGCAATAGGAGTCTTTTGGCATTGGATTTTAGCAAGAACTTGTTGACCAATGATCTTCCTCGATGATTTTAATTCTTAAAATAAGGCTGGTGCAAACGTTGATAACGCAAGTTCAACTTCATCTGTTCAAAGAATTCAAGTCTTAGATTTTATCTCTGAATTTGTTTTATGGGGAATTAAGTTTCGATATTGGGACTTTAAGCACCCTGAAGGTGTAATTTTATTTAATTATATTTTTAAAATGATGTGTAATTTTTATTTTAAAATGACGTAAAAAAAGTTTGGTGCGGTAAATAACCTAGTTAGCACGCCGTTAATAAATTAACAGTATTTAACGGAACAGTTGTCGCATTAAAGCAAAACTTAAAATTTTAAAATAATATAAAAGTAATTAAAAATTTAATTATTAAACTAAATAATTTTTTAAAATTTAGTGACCGTGAACTTTTTTCTTATTTTAAAGATCGAAGAAACGACAGAAATACACGAGACCTGAAAGATCCGTAAATATCGGCAATTTTTCCCCGGAAAAAGAAAAATGGCAAGAGCAGGAGGGATAACGAACGCTGTAAACGTAGGGATTGCAGTCCAGGCCGATTGGGAGAATCGCGAATTCATCTCTCACATTTCCCTCAATATTCGTCGCCTCTTCGAATTTCTCCTTCAATTCGGTATTTTTTAAAATAAATCTTTTATTTTTCAAGTCTGATATACTATGTTTACCCCCTTTTTAAACAAAATTATTTCTATTTTTTTCAGAGGCTACGACGAAGAGCAAATTAGCATCATTGAACGAGAAGCTCGACACTTTAGAACGTCGTTTGGAGCTTCTTGAAGTTCAAGTTGGAACTGCTTCTTCCAACTCTTCTCTTTTCAGTACGTGATTCCAATTTCGAGTTGTTGTTTTTTTTTTTTTGTGATTCAGTTCTTATTATAGTTTCCCCCCTCCCTTTCGTTTGACCTTGTAGAAAACATAGTTTTCCCCCTCTATATGGTGAACTTGTTGATTGATTAATTTTGCTTCTGTATCTTTTGTTGTATTTTATATGACATTATTATCTTTTGTTTAGAAATTCTGTGTTTCACCTTTGCCTTTGGTCTTGCACTTTCTTGATAGTTTTCTTTGGGCCGATTTATGTTTCAAATGCTTTATCTACTTTGGAAGATCACAAATTTCAATTCTATAGTTCCCCATTTTCCACAATCTAAACAAATTAGGAAAGCAAGATCATTATCTTTATACTGAAGCAGTGCTTGGAAGCTAGATTTGAATCTTATCGAGGATAAAAGAAGAACTTTTCTTTTCTTTTTTTGCTATGTTTTGGTACATGAATTTGAATATTTGGATTTGAGTGTCATTTGCTATTTCAGAATGACTAGTTGAGATTCAAAATGATTCTGTATTTTAAAGGTAGAACATGATTCTCAAAATCGCAAAATCTATAAGAATTTAAAAGTTACTACTAAATATGCATTCAACAAAACCATGAATTTGTCAAATACTCATGAAAAATCACACGGCTTACACTATTTTGGAAATCCAAGTTCCCTATCCGGCTATCCCTACCTCAAGGAAAACATCAAATAGGTCCCTTCTTTTAAATTGTCATATAAGTAAGACCTATTTCACTTCTTCTATGCCTTTTTCTGCTTGTATTAGTTAGTCTGCTCAAGCTCAAGAATCTTGAATAATTAACTAAGCTGCTTTTAGCTCAACATCAAAGCATTCGTCTTTTTAATGGTTATCCAACCTGTGTGAACTTTTAGATGATAAAATTTTTTGTATGTTAAATAATGACGTTCTAAACATTTTAATGGTAATCGCTTTATTATTC
This sequence comes from Hibiscus mutabilis, assembly GCA_019671005.1. Lineage (NCBI taxonomy): Eukaryota > Viridiplantae > Streptophyta > Magnoliopsida > Malvales > Malvaceae > Hibiscus > Hibiscus mutabilis. Next base: position 77,166,070 of record CM033711.1, read on the forward strand.
CTTGTGGTTGGGTTTTCAGATTGGTTCACAATGTAAGATATTCTTAAGAACAGTGAGGCATCACGTGCTTAAAAGTTCTGAAGTTGAACTCGGTGGTGCAAGTTTATAACTTTTTTACAGTGAATTGATGAAGATATGAGTATGACTTACATCATCTAAAATGTCTGGATTAAGCTAATAGAGTGGCAGAGGTTGATAGATGCAACATAACTGGGAAGACGGGAGGAAGCATGGAATGTGTATTAGCACGACATTTAGGTATGCTGCAGTGGTAAATATTTGAACTTAAAAATAAACAGAATAGAATAGATTAAGGTGCTCAGTCTTTCATTGACAAATCAAGGGATAATTCTTCTATTAAGTGACTATCATTTGTAAAATTGATAAACATCTCATACACCCGTCTACTATCTTGTTTCTAGAAGAGCCAATGCTTTTGTGTTTGTTAATAGGTAGGGTTCTGATGCAGTTGGGACAGGTGCTAGAACTATCTTTCTTTCTTTCTTTTCCCCATAGCTGTTGAGAACCAATTGAACCCTCCCACACTATATCTGATTTCCATGGACTTCATGCATTCTGATGCTTTGTGCTGTATAATCTAAAGCATTTTACATTTCTAGAACAATGTCAGCCATGCATGGTCAATAAGCAGAAAAGGGCTCAAGACATGCCAATGCCACCTCTACTACTCTCCTCATTGCCTCGCCTGGTACCTTCTCTTTATATTAGGGTCAGCTATTTTATATTTAGGGTTTAAAATTCTAATATAGGAGTTGTGTTAATTCAGTAAATCTAGAACTGAGGAAACATAAAATGAGAAGATTCCCATCCCGCCAAACTCAACTAATTCAGTGGCATGTGAATGTTTAGAGGCATAACTTTTTTGCAGATATATGCCGAATTGAGTAAAGACCTGAATAACAACACAAACCATGATTCAGGCATCTTCTAAGGTTTTTAAAGAGTAAGTTGGCAATGAAAAACCACTTCTGTTTTATGTTTAGATTGACCATATTTTGTGCACTCAAGCTGCTGCTTTGGAAGTGGCATGGTTCAATAAAACTGAAAATGGATAACAATTTGCATATATCTGACATGTATTGAAGCCATAGATGTTAGATTATAAGCTGAAATTTATGGACCGAGGCGTATACCTCGTTCTCAAATTCTCGAGGTCCATGAGTTCCAAGTAGTCGCTTGGACCTTCATTGCAACTTTTCTGGCATCAGGTAAAATTCCCAGATCTATAAATCATTTATGTACCGAAACTCAGGAATGCAGATAGTTTATTTTAGCTTCCTGATGATGGATACGAAGGATTAATAAGAGTTGATCTACTTTATAGATAAATGGATTTTTATATGAGAGGAGGAACAGTTTGTAGATTTGATATTTTGGTATATAACATAACAGTTATATAATGAAGGGAGTTTGTAACAATTTCAATTCCACGTTGAGAACATTATAACAATCCATTTATCTATAGAAACTGGTGAAAGCATAGATGAAATGAAGTCCACATAGGATATATCGCAATTTGCAAATAAGGCCGTTTTAACTCTCAAATATTGGAAGAGAGAACATATTATAAGATGTAATATATAAGGTTCAAGCGTCCGAATTGAATTTCTAGATCTGTGGATTTATCGAATATATTTTGGTAATGTTTTTTTAACAAAATTTTTTGGTAATGTTATTTTTCTAACAACCATATTCTTCGTACTTTAATTTTTAAGAAAGACTGCATTCTATTCTATTCTATTCTATTGTGATGGTAACATAAGAAGATACCAAATGTTATGTAAATGGTAAGTCAGAAGGCACGATGCCCTTGCAAATTGCCCATGCTCTATTTAGATTTTATTTTTTGGCTTAATGCACTTCCCCCCTAAATTTTACTTATTTTCCCAACTTTTCTTCTAAAGTTCACTTTGGCCACTTTTATCCTCTATACGTTATTCATTTTATCCAAAAAATTAATACCGTTAAAAAAATATGTTTTGACCAATTAAAACGCGCTATGTCATTTTCTTTCTTTATTTTAAAATAAAATAAATATATTAAAATATTTATTAATTTAATTATATTTTTCAAAATATTTAAATTACCCATCTTCGTCCCCATCATCTTCTTCTCCAATTTTCATCATCGTCCCTTGGTAAGTTCAGTCACCAACAAATAATTCCTTTACCCATAACTCATGGCACTGGTCTATCAACTCAATCTTGTTAGGTGACCCAACAATGGTGTTGTCACCTTCAGCACCAGCAACGACTGAACCAGTCTCCCCAACCCCACCATGGATAAATCTGCAATTATTACCATTTTTAAAGAACCCTCTTGCAAAATACAAGCAGTGACTCCACTCTCCACCAAAGCCCTGAAAATATAACTCCTGCGACAAGAGCTGCTTCCCCAGTATGAGGGGAACCCCATGGAGTCAGTGTTACCACAAACATCGGCTGACGAATTCTAGGACAAGTCAGCTGCTTGCGGTAGAACAAGTCATGATTTTGTGAGCTGTCGTGGAGAAAAGATAGTTGGTCTTGAAGTTGAAATTCATCAACCACACCAGTGGCTACCATTTCCATGGATAGGTAAAGAAGGGTTCAAAGACCCACTGCTTGAACTGATCAACTCATCATGCCAAGTAAAAGTGGAACAAGGGTTGGAAGGGATGGAGAGAAATGGAAGATTGACTCCACTGCTCCCTAGGAGCCTGGAAGAACATGAGCTTTGCCTTTGAATAGTAACGTTGTTTGTAAGAAAAGTTGAAGGTGTAGAAAAAGAGTTGGTGGGAAGACCAAGCTCCTTCTTTGCCTTGAGAATCACCGAGTGAAGTAAAGCTTCGGGACCAAAAGCCAAACGAATCTCCTTGTCGCCATGATCTTGAATCAGCAGTGGACCCATGATTCTGGACGAATTTTCTGGTTCTAAGCTTTGGATTCTGGAGAGCACAATTCCAGTGGAGAGAGAACGGTAAAAGAAATGAAAATTGGGGAAGAAGATGGGGTGTTTTGGGTATTTTGATTAAGAGGTAAAAGTGGTTAAAATGAATTTTAAGGGACAAGTTAAAAATATATATAGAGTTTAAGGGAAAAAGTACATTAAGTTTTTTTTTAAATGGAGCTTATAATAATGGGATATTCACCATAATAGCACCTTTAAAAAGTTATTTTTTAAAATAGCATCCGAAAAAATTATTTTCAAACATATTACCCTTACATTGAGCTCATCAAGCATGATGAGATTTATTTTTTAAATTTTTTAGTAGAACTCACCAGTATATGATGAATTTTATTTTTAGTAATTTTTTTTAATAAAGGCTCTATTACTTATATTAAAATATTAATAAAAATGGAATTTGTCAAACGTGCATTACAAATTCACTACATGAGTGTTATCATGGAAAATACTTTTCTTTGGGTACTATAAGGAAAAAAAATACTTTTTTAGGGTACTATTTTGAAAAAAAAGTTTTAAATGTGGGGAAATTACTGCAATATAGCAGATGGAAAAAATTCTGTGGTACTTATTTTATTTTCAGATCTATGACATTTGTTGTGGTCGCATTAAAGTCAAATTTCTTATGTTCCGTTTTTGAACAATATTTTTTATTAAAAAATTAAAGTTAGATCATCTACAATGTCTTTGTATAAAGTATAATCCTACCGCTTAATTTTATTATATTTTAATAAAAAAATTAAAATAAACAGTAAAATCAAATTAAATGTACGTCAATTTCACTTTTACCGTTCAAACTACAATATTTATAAAAATTTTATGCCATATTTGCGAGAAAAAAAAAGTCAACTCAATATTTGTGTAATTATTTTGACGATAATGGATGAAACGTATTTTTTGAAAAGGTTCATTGGCGTAGGTGTTTGAGGCAGCGAGCAATATTGTTTGTAGTTGTACTGCACATCTCATTTCTATGTACTACCAACTGACCATTCTTTCATCCATTTGAAGTTTCGTACACTTAACTGACCCACCTCACCTTCCTCCCACTGACACCCGGTTGGCTTCACGTTGCTTTCATTCCGTTTTTATTTATTCTTTCTCAAGTACAACTTACTCTTATAAAATGGTTGAAATAAAAGCACATTCTTAAAAACCTGTGTTTTTTTAATAGTTGAATGATAAAAAAAAATAAAATATACTAAATATTAATATTTGTTCTTTTCCAAAATGATGTTTTAAATGGAATAATTTAAAAACATAACAATAACAAAAAAAAAATTAAAATGAAGTATTAAATCAGTATAAATGCTTTAGAAGTTTGCAGATTGGGTTAAATTTAGATATCTAATGTTGTTGTTTTCACTAATGATTAGTTGATATTTAAGCAGATTTAATGAAAATATATGAAGAATAGTCAAACAAAGTCGATGCTTATTCAAAATATATTAGTAGTAAAGTTTATTATTTTTTGAGGTTGTCCTTCAAAAGAACTGTACTAATTTTATGAAATGTAAATTTATAAATATTAAAACCTTCAACTTTGAGAAAACACAGGGTTTGGTCAATTAGAATGTTGTATGCATTTTCCTTCTCACTTTTTTTTATTATTTTTTGGTTTGTCATAACTAATTCGGACTAATCCGCATCGCATACCTAATTGTAGTGGGTCGTAGGTGAGTCTCTCAACGATAAATTTCTTCATTCGCAAAGCCTCGAATTTAAAATCTGTTTAAACCATATTAAATTATTTACCTCTTAGACCAATCTTGTTAGTTAAAGTTGTTGTTATTATTATTATGGTAAAGATGTAAGAAAAAGAGTGGCATAAATAATTTCAATGAAGTTGCCAATCCCTAACAATTGCATACTAATTTCTCTTTGACGTTATCCCTACCAAAGAGAACAAAACATTAATAAAAAGATTATCCCATGTGAAGATTAGATTAATTTATTATCTTATTGTATATTATATGGGAAAATATATGTTGCATTCACGGTAAAAATATTTTATTTCTACAAACGTCTTAATTTTAAGAATTAGAGATTTAATTTAGGGTTTATAATTTAGGGATTTAGGTTTAGGGGTTTAGAATTTAGAGTACGTAGTTAGAATTTAGAGTTTAGTGTTAGGGTGTAATATGATAGAGACTTAGGTTTTTACTTGTGTAATATGATAGAGACTTAAGATTTTACTTGTAACCCCTAAACTCTAAATTCAAACCACAATCTCCAAATTTTAAGTATATAAACCTGAACCCATAAATTATAAACCCTAAATTAAATGGTTAACCATTGAATTTAGGAATTATAGTTTGAATTTAAAATTTAAGATTACAGTTGCATTATATTTTTTATTGTTTTTATTTCACATTTTCCATAAAAAAGAGGATATTTTGGTAATCCAAAGCCAGGAAAAAGAACAGACATTTTGATCATTTTATTTTCTTCAGTCAGACAAAAATCTCTTATATAATATAACTCGGCATAAACAGACTGAGAATACAAGGAAGCCAACTGATATACTTTTCTGGTAATCCTCTTCCATAAGTTATGAAAAATCAACATTTAATATTGATTATGTTAATTTCTTTTCCTTTCTCATACTTTCTTATTTCTGGGGTTGTGCTTTAGGTGGGATTAAAGAGATGGAATTGGAGAAAGTTCAAGAATTGGAATGGATCGAAGCTCAAAACATAGAGATAAGTTTGGATCTTGTGGCTGCCGCCAAGAAGCAGCTTCAATTCCTTGCTGCTGTCGATAGGAATCGTTGGCTCTACGATGGTCCTACTCTCCAAAGAGCCATTTACAGGTGATCACTATCACTGCTCTATTTCTTTACTTTTCTCAACTTCTTTTTGTTGCTAAAAATCATCATCTTTTCCCAGTTTCAAATTCTGTGTCTTTTTCGGGGGTTGTGCAGTGTTGGTTTAGAAATTTGAATTCTGCCATAAACCCATGCTTTTACCCTGATCACTATGAACTTGATCACGATGAGCTTTTTGTATAAATATTGAACCGAAGTTTGGGTGTTTGACTTTTTGAGATGTGTTAATTTCAGGTACAATGCTTACTGGCTTCCCTTGCTTGCTAAATACTGCGATGAAACGATTTCGGAAGGGCATCTGGTTGTTCCTCTGGATTGTGAATGGATTTGGCATTGCCATAGGCTAAATCCCGTATGTCTCTAAGCTGAATATTACAAGTATAAGCATTTCTTTTTCTTTTTGCTTGTTTGTTTTGATATGTTAAGCTGGATTTCTTTTCTTTTTAATCAGGTTCGTTACAAGTCCGACTGTGAGGAACTTTATGGAATGATCCTTGACAACGCTAATGTTGTATCTTCTCTTCAAGGCACATGTAAGAGGCAAACGGAAGCAATTTGGAGCAGACTTTATCCGGATGAACCTTATGACTTTGATTCCACTAAAGCGTTGTCTGAAAATGCCTCTGAAACACTTTCTGCACTTGCAAAACACACTGAATATGATCTGATTTCAGCTGTAAAAAGGCAGAGTCCTTTCTTTTATCAGGTAATTCCGAGAATGATCGTTTGAGCTTTTCGAAATTGTGATTTTTGTACCATTCATCTCGTACTTTTGAAGGACTGGAAATGTTAGATTCTTAATTAGTCTGCTAGTTAGGGAAACCTTGAATACCGAAATTGTCAAAAACTAGCTAGTATCCTGATAAAACCATGCATGTTTCTCTTTTACTAAGTCAATTGTCAGGTTGAAAGCTTTATGCAATGCTAAGGCTACCTGATTCCCTTGAGAATAAATATTGAATTAGGAAATTGCTTAACATAATAAATCACAGTTTAGTTTAGCCACACAAATTTCTGATTCAGTGCAATGGATCTAATCATTTTTGTCATCTTTCAATTCTTCTTGAAAATCTTCCCGGTCTTGTTTCCTACTCCAGGTATCCAGAGAGCATATGAACAATGATATCTTTATCGAAGAAGCTGTAGCTAGATATAAGGGTTTCCTTCATTTGATCAAGAGGAATCGAGAGAAGTCAATAAAGCGCTTTTGCGTTCCAACTTATGACATCGACCTTATCTGGCACACCCACCAGTTGCATCCTGTCTCTTACTGCAAAGATTTGAATAGAACACTTGGCAAGATATTGGAGCATGATGATACAGACTCGGACAGGACTAAAGGGAAGAAGCTTGATGTCGGGTTTTCAGGGACTACTAAACAATGGGAGGATACATTTGGCACAAGATACTGGAAGGCAGGGGCCATGTATAGAGGGAATTCTCCATCTCCTCTCACAGCAACTCCTTGCGTGCCTGACATTTTGCCTAAGGATGTAGATGCTGCAAACGAGTTTCCAAAAATTATTAAACTTCCTGAGATGAGGGTTGTAGAGGTAGTTTCTGGAAACTTTTTCCTCTAGCATTTCATTAATTAAGAGATCTTTTTCATTAGCCAGTTTCATTTTATTGCCAATTACTGATCTTCTGCTTGTAGATACCTCTTGTTTTCAACTTGTTTTACTTATATTTAGCCTGAACTAAGGCTATTGATGCTGCTTTCGTATTTTAAAGATTTCTTCCTCATTATGGTTAATGCCTCTTTTTCAGGTCTTTTTGGAGTTTGTTGGAGTTAAGAACTTACCGGATGAAAAGAAGGGAAACCTCTTTGTCTTGTTTAGTAAAACTCAACCTGATGTGTTCTTTAACAATAAGCAGAAGCTGACTATCATGTCTGAGTCTGGGCAGAAACAAGTTGCTTCATTTCAGTGTGAACCTACTGGTGAACTGCTTTTTGAATTCGTATCACATTCAGCTTCCACTTTACCTGGAAGAAAGACATGCAAAACTCTGGGTACTGCTTCGCTCTCCATACAAGAGTTTCTAGTTCCGGTTTCCAAGCTTGGTGTGGAGAAGTGGTTGGATTTGGTGCTTGCTTCTGGAAATGATTCTTCAAAACCAATTGCCCTACATGTTTCCATTTCATTCACCGTTCCTACAGTAGCACCACGTGTGCTTCACATGGTTCGTCCCCGTGCTTTTTCAAAAGGTTCATGTTTTCAACTCCCTCTTCCTGGAACGGTCCCAGCTGGTAAGAACTTCACCCGTGTCATTGATGAAACTCAAGCTGAGGTTATTAGGCTCCAAATGAGGTATACTTGCATTCACACTAATTTATTTCCTGGCAAGCATCTTTAAGCTTACATTCCGCGTAATTTTGTGGATTATTAAATATTTATGCATGTGTACATTTCTCTCTTTGGCCCCTGCCGTTTACCTACTGATGAAGCTTTGAAAGATTATGTCATATTTATGCTACTCTATTCCTAGAAGAGCTCAAACCTTCCTTAGATTTGAAAAGAAAGGTTTATATTGATCAACATATTTGATGTCTGCCACTGAAACCTCTAATTTTCTTATCACACAAAGTTCTCTTCAACTACGAAAACTATTTCTCATGATAAAAGTCGTGACATATAAATGATGTTATGGTTTTGTACTATAATTTAGTTAATTTGTTTAGGATATTAAATATCTGAATTCTGTTAGTTGACCTTTGTGTTAGTATGATAATTCTTTGGGAAACCATTTTAGAGTGCCTATTTAGTTTTCTGTTTTCTCAGCACAGTTAGTTGCAAGATATGTAAAGTTCAGCACTAAATTTGACCATTTGGGAGCATGATTATAGGGAATCTGGAATGGCAAAGATGAAAGAAGACGGTCTCTCAAGGAAGCAAGTAATTGGTATCACAAAGCACGGTGAAACTCATACTGTAGCAGAGTTTCTTGGGACTCATTGGTCTTTGATGAATTCTCAATGGGTTCTTCAGCATTCAGACAAAGACAGTGAAAATAGCCCTCTCTTTGATCTCAATGGCAATAGGATGGTATGTATCCACTTATTTACTCATTATACTTAAATCTCTTGATATTGCAAACTTTCTTACCCGACATCCATTTAGCCCAAAAACCATTATTTTAGACTCTATAACAGCATTATCTCCTTGTAGTCAAGTCCTAGTAGAGCTTTCATTATTTCCCGGTCTCCAACTTCCATCTTGATCTCACGTAGAAGCTCACATGTAACACATACTTGTATATGTCATATAGGACATTCAATATCTTGAACTTGTTTGAGGTTTGCATCATTGGCTACCTGAATCATCCATTCACTTCTTATTGTGCCATGCGGATTATAGCCCGCATTTGATTGTTACCTTCTTTTGAATTTCACCGCCCAAGTGTCTGCTTGCTTTAGTTGTGCATATACATGATACATGTTGTATCTAATTTTTGCTAGTATAGCTGTATTCGCTTGATTATTGTACCAAACGATAACCACTGAATTTATCTTCTTTGAACAGGTAAAGGTTTTTCTTGGCAGAAAACTGGATTATGAACCCAAACATTGTGAGAAGAAAAAGAATGAAGGTGACTTCATGACTGCAGTTGAATTTTCTGCTGAACATCCATATGGAAAAGCAGTTGCTTTGCTTAACTTGAAATCAAGATGCCTGAAGGTAGGTTAGCTATTTACTTTTTAGTACACATAAAAATACACAATTATAAGAGATTAAGTTCACTAACTGTTTCTACTTTATAATCGAAATTGATCAATAGGCAAAGGAGGAATGGTTTGTTTTGCCTGGATTGATATCAGTGTTTATACTTAATCACATTTTAAAGGAGGAAGGACGCAGCGGCTTGACCATTGATGGCAAAAGTACGAAAAAGATAGATGGTGCAACACAAAAGGTAAATGTTGAGAATGACCAGCATGCCAACTTTACAGCCTCCATAGAAATTGAAGTCCATTCAGATGATGATATGACCTTAGAAAATGCAGTGATGCCCAAAAAAGATGTTTCATGCAATGGGGACTTTGGAGGTCAGAAAGGAATCATAGAAAAAAGTGGCGGCTGTGGTGGTTGTGGTGCTGAATGTGAAAATATGGTGAAGAGTGGTGGTTGTGGTGGCTGTGGGGGTGGTTGTGGAAGCATGGTGAATAGCAGCAGCTGTGGCGGTTGTGGTGATGGCTGCGGTGGAGGTTGTGGAAGTATGGTGAATAGCAGCGGCTGTGGCGGTTGTGGCGCTGGCTGCGGTGGAGGTTGCGGAAGCATGGTTAATAGAAGCGGTTGTGGAGGTTGTGGTGCTGGGTGCGGTGGAGGTTGCGGAAGCATGGTGAATAGCAGTGGTTGTGGCGGTTGTGGTGCTGGCTGCGGTGGAGGCTGCGGAAGCATGGTGAATAGTAGCGGTTGTGGTGCTGGCTGCGGTGAGTGTGGTGGAGGTTGTGGAAGCATGGTGCAGAGCAGCGGCCTAGCTAGTGTTGAAGCCTGAGATTTGTAAAATAAAATATAATGGCTGTGAAAATCCCACATACATGGAGCAGGCCATAAAAGCTCGATATGTGCAGTAAATCATTGCATTTACTGTTGCTTATTTCCAATCCCTCCGGGTGAATAAGTATAGCTATTATATGAAGTCTGTTTCTTCGGCTTCTGGCTTGCGGATATAGTTTCCTTCAAAAATAAAACTTATCTGGAAGATTTGTTACAACAGTCTGTTCTGTAACACAACTATCTAAAACTACTTGTCAATGGTGAATTTATCGTCTTGCCATGATTTTAAAAGCTTCAAACATGTTTTGCAGGAATGAAAAGTACACTCTAACCACTCCAATACAATTGAAAAATGATTGATTACAATCTTAAATGGTGTTAGGTTTTATGATCTTATTTTTTTAAAGGAATTTTATCATCTTATTTGAATGTCCTGATATGGGTTGTTTTATCATGTAGCTAGTATATGTCATTCATCTTTGACCATTTTAATATTCCATTTCATACACAAATACCTAAATATCCAGCCACTCGATCCAACCACAACCTACGGGCTGAGCTCAGCTAATAGGCTTTGCCTTTGCATGCAAAAACATAAATTCGAGTTACTTTTCTATACTTTTGCACTAAAAAATCAAGTAGGTTAGAGTTTAGAGTTTAGAGTTTAAGTGGTAACGGAAAAGGGCCATGCCCTCCGCCATATATATATATATATATATAAACAAGAGCAATACCTGACTTCCATGGTGCTTTATATAATCGAAAGCCCGATTCTATGCACATTCATTCATCAATCAAGGTTGTATGCTCGTCTGTGCTACATTTGATTTTCATTTGACTTTTTATTCTTCAGCTCCGGACAAAATAGTTGAGTGAAATGTTTTGTTAATAACTGGATCAAACTGAACCACCAATGTCATTTTCATTACCACTTGATTGTTGAAAAACGGAACACTGATCTTTCTCTGCGCTGTAATGATTACTTGCAAATTACTGGAAGCTTAATCCAAACCACAAATTTGATGATAGTTTTCTTCCTTGCACAAGAGAATTAAATTACAAGGATGAAGATTCCGCAAACCAACACAGCCAATCACTAGTTATAAATTACAGCTTATTTCCGAAATTACATAGATTTATTATCAGCAGATCAAGATGATGGAAGGATCGCAGCAACACTCGTCAATGAGAAAGCAGCAACACAAAGCTGCATGACTGCAAACACAAAAATTAAAACCTCTAATTGCAGCATGGGAGGAAGAAGAAAAAGATTCATTTACCAGCCCTCAAGGAAACCAGGCTCTCTCCTTGGTGGTGGAGCAGCATATACATATTGTGGTGGTGCCATCACTGGGGGGCCTTGATAATAACCCGCTAACCAAATATTATCAATTATTTCCCTTTAGTCCCAGGGAATAATCAGCCAAGAAAAATGGAAAACAAAAGCTCTATTGGATACAACTTTACAACTAAAAGCTTCAAAATCTGAAACTTGTTGAGAAAAACTCTGGCCACTGAACATGAACAACTTAAGAGAGAGAGAGTGAGTACCTTGAGCAGGGTAGGGATAAGCATACTTAGGGTCACTCATGTTTTTGAAAACTACAAAACCTCTAGAGAGTACAAGGAAAAAGGAAGGACAAAGGTTTTAGCTAGGGATTATAACTTTATATACAAAGACTTTATATACAAAGACTTGAATATTCTTTTCTTTAAAATTTATACTTTTGTTCAATATTTTTATTAATAATATTATTATATTATTTAAATATTAATATTTATAAAAAAATAAATTAAATTGTTAATTTTTTTGGTCCATAAATTCGATTTCTTTTTCCTCTTAAAAAGAACATTTATTGAAATCTTCGTTAGCTCACAGATTTTTCATGCTGCAACCGTTCACTCTCCCCAAGAAAAGGTAACAATTAACATATTTTTATCTGCATAAATTAGTTTTTCCCCTGTTTGTTTTCCGAGAAAATGAGAGGAACTTATTTTTTGGAATCTTTGTTTGCTTAAAGTAAAATACTTTGGTTTAAAATCTTTGTTTAATTAGTTTGGATCCTGATCAGGTTCAATTTGTTATAAAGGTGTAGTTTTGTAGGTTCGAATTGGGCCTTTTAAATAAAAATTCTCTTCTTTATTGAAATTTTGTGTTCGATGCTGCAATTTCTTGGGAAAATTAAAGCTTGTTGATTTGTGATTAACCTCAACTTAATGGGGAATTATTTAGTTATATAATTACTCTCTTTTTTTCTTCTGGCCGCTTTATATTTCTTGATTCCAGTAAAATTCATCAACATAAAATTACTAATTACTAATATTAAAATAAAATAATATTATTCTAAAAAATTAATTTAATTTACATTTATTAGTAATATTTTAATATTAAATTAATAATATTTAATTTATCAAAAAAATATTTTAATATTAAATTAGATATTAAGAGACTAATTTAACATTATATTAACATTTAATTTATTTTGATGGGAATAAATTATAAAATTAGTTAATTTTGCAATTATTAAAAAATTTAGATATATCTTTACTGGTAATATTTAATATTAAATTAGTATTATTTAATTTATCTAAAACATTATTGATTTAATTAATATTATTTTATTTTATTAAATATTAATATTTAAATAAAATAATATTATTAATAAAAATAAGTATTGAAATAAATTATAAAATTTAAAAACAAATAAAAGTCAAATTGAGTTAAAAATACATTTTTCAATGATAAAATTGAACAAAAAAACAAACATAAGAAACTTGACATGACATTTATCCTTCCAATAAAATTAGACGGGTTGATTTAATAACGGTGAAAATATTATAGGGTACTTATGCCAAAAAAAATATTAAGTATCAAACTGATAAAATAAGTAAATGTTGGTGAAAATGTGCATTAGCCAACAATTAAATTAAAATTTTCTTTTTATTTTAATGTCAGCTATTAAATGTTAGGGGTAAATATTAGGTACACTTATATCTTGCTCTGATCTCTCTCTAAAAAATATATATATATTTTAATTTTAAGGTCAGCTATCTCTCCGACTATTAGCACTTGGTCTTCTCTTATCCTAATATTTTTTTATTTACTTTTTCTTTTGTCTTTTGTTGTCTCATCACCTTCGTTTTGTTCCATTGTTTTCTCTGGTCAATTTAATAAAATTTTCGGTCTCCGACGATTATATTTTAGGCTTGAACTTGTTCTCACAAGGGGAAGAAGATATATCCTCTTTAGTGGTATGGGTTATGAAAGTTCGAGAAAACGCCTTTTTTGGCCTTCGTTTTCTGGTCTCTTTCTGCTTCAATTTTGGATCTTTACTTAAGCTTGTCCCTTTTGCTTGCAGGTTTTTGATTTTTTTTGTTTAGTTTTATTGTTCGACTTTTTTCAAAGGTGATTAAAAGATTTCTCATTTTTTTACGATCAAAGACTGACAGTTAGAGTTGTCGACTCTTAATCTTTTTTTTTTACTTTTCATCGGCCGTCTAAATTTTAAGATTTAATTTTTAAAGTACAATTAAATGTCACAGAGCTAGAGTCTCAACCTACCAAATCGCATGGCCTTAATCGATGCTCTTGCGACAAACGACTAAGTCAGCCTAAAATTTTTCTTCGAAAGATTAAAATTCTTCCAAAGCACTCGAACGAAAAATCAGTTTAAATCGAAACGAACAAATGAGAAAGCAACTAAGAACAAAAAAGAATGTGAAGAATAAGAGAGAGCTTTCTTAGAGTAAATGCCTTATATTACTCAATGAGTGGATGAATACAAATGAGGTAATGAAGCTTTTATTTATAGTTGAATCCTCTTACATGAACGAACGATATCATTTTACAACAACGGCTTAAATCGAAAGTCGCCTACTAAATCTAAGCTATCTAAGTAAATTACATCACCTTGAAATTCTTTCTTTAACTTCACTTTCACATTAATAGATATTCTAATCATCTAAAATATTCTCTGGTAGAATGTCATCTATTAGTTTACCAGGTCAATGTATATGAGCTTTTTATCAGTTTCTAAGGCCAGGTCAAATTAAGTGATCTTCTAGGGATGCCCAAAACTTTACAAAAAATTTCTTGACCACTCTATTACACATGTGCTTCGGTTGCTAATTCACAGACTGTAACATATATTCTAGTATTCATAAAAAAATTATCAATTAATTATTATGTTTAAAAATTATAATGAACACAAGCTAATCATAAAAGAAATATGGACCTTGGTTCAACCTTTTCTTACTATTTGAGCCGCAAAAGCCCATAACTTCATATCACTTGCCCAGGTGGTAAAGCCACATGTAACATGGAGTTAACAAAAACCAACCCGACTTGAAAAATGTTTTATATCCATCGAATAAGTTTTATAGACGGAAAAGTGTTATATTTTGATACATAATCTGTATAAAAAATTTAAATTTTAAATCCAAAAATTAAACTTTAAATTTTAACCTTAAAATTTAAGCCCTACAACAGAAACTACTAAACTCTAAATCCTAAATTTGACAAGTTTACGTAAACTTTAGCTTACACAAGCTTGTGGATTAAATTTTTTTTGGTTGCCCTCTTGGTTCCCTAGGGCTTTGCCTTGACTAATTTGGACTGACTCACGTCGCACACCTGACATTGATGAGTGAGTCTCTCGGCGAAGACTCTTTTTCATACACAAGGCCTTGAATCGAGATCTTTTGAAGCAATACCAAGTTGTTTATCACTTAGACCAGCCCCGTTGCTTGTGTATTAAAGTTTTTTCTTATAACTTTTTTTCACATCTTATATAATTGGGTAAATTACGCCCAATATCACTTAATTATAGGTTTTATAAACGTCGTTTTTTCTTCTAAAACTTACAAACATATGACTTTGTCGTTAAAATTAAAATGAATGTCTAATGTGACCTAGAGTAATAATATTTTACTCCCTAATACTTATACATTCTATGAATTTTTTCATAATTGAAAACAATTCAATAATTTTTTTTGAAATTAACAATTCAATAAATTTAACTATTTATATTTTAAAAGTTTATCAACTTAGTTTTTTTTTTTTTGCAATACTATCAAATCATATGAGCGTTGGAAAAATTATATATATTAGTTGAATAATATTGATGTTAAGTCATGTCACTTCGTGAATAGACATGCTAATAATAAATATCGTCACTTAGTGAATAGACTTATTAATTTTTGGTCTAAAGTTGCATCCATTCAATCGTATCTATTAATTTTTCAACAAATTTTTCCATCAAAAAGTTTAATCTTTTCGTCAAACGTATTTTTCCATCCTCTATATAAAGGAGAGATTTTCAAAACATTTTACACAACTCAAACATCTTTGAAACTCAACAACACATTAACTTTGAAAACCAACATAGAAAAATGCTTTTTGGTTTCCGGTGATAGAGGAAGGCAAGATTGTGTTCGATTGTTCACTGCAATTGTGCTATTGTTGTGAACGTTTGTTGTTGTATTCTGGGAGATAAACGTCCAACGTCACTCAAGCACCGAGGAGAAGACGAATATGTCCTAAGGAAACTGTTCATACAAGCCTCAACAAAAAATTCTTCTGATTTTAACTATGACCGATTTCAAATTCTGTTGTTAATTCATTGTTATTTATTTTTTTTACGATATTATATTATATTTAGATTATTACTGCACCTATTTTTCTAACAATCTTAAGACAAGTATAAGTTTTAATCTGAGACGAACAATATAAGGTTACCGTTAACAAGCAGTTGCAGTATCATGTATAAAAAATAAGCACAGATAAGAAGCAAGCCTAGTGTACTGCTGTTCAAACATCAATGACATGAGTTGTGCGGTCTTATAACGCGAGTACATATGTCACTGTGGTTTTGGTAAGAATTTTGGTGTCATTTCAATTGGCATGAAATTTGGTTATAATTGTAATCTTTTAATTAAACCATGCATTTTGTTAATTTTCAGATTTATGACGTTTCATTAGAAGATTAAAAAAAAACATTTGTGTTATTTTAAGCCTTCGGTTTCAAACGGTATATATACTGAACGGTTAAGAGTTTACAAGATTGTATGATTTTCGATGAAAAGCTTTATTGTGTTAATTAAACCATTGCTTTATTGTGTTAATTAGTATGAAATGCATGGTTTTCAAAGTGCATTTAAAGAAACCATCAATCGGTTTCACAGTTAATTAAAGCATTTTTTGCTTTTAATAGTTATTAATGACTTATTATGCGTCAGTAATATACTTTGTTGCAAGATTCTTATTTCTAACACTAACATTTGTGTAGTTAAACAGAATTGTGATAGATTTGTACTCTTGTTTTTGGTTTTTAAGTCTTACTAAATTTCTGTCATTTAACAGAGGTTGATTACTTGTCTTTTTGTTTTTGATTTTTAGATTCTGACTAAATTCATGTAATGCTTTTGCCGTGACATAATTCAAAAACTCATCCAATTTTCAGTCTGGTGATATAGTCACTACTCGAGCTTAAACTTTGAACTAAAGTCAAACATTGTCAGTGACTATAAGCTTGCAGAAAAAAATTCAAAGCTTGATAATGAGAAAGTGTTATTTAACCATGTTGTTCATCCTATTATTAGAGATGATGATCTAGATGTTGCTACCGACTTCAATGTTGTCGAGATATAGAAGTACTCATGTGGCTACCGTCTTCAAGCGTTGCTAAGGCATAGAAGCACTCTGATTTTCTATATCATAACTACATTCTCAAAGTCGTATTTGATGCATGTTATGAAGTGCACAATATTATGAGAACAAAGAGAAGTTCTGAGTTATCACGGGACATATGGGGAAACAATGTTATGGAAACAGTGTTATCAGTAAATTACCTTTTAAATAAGGTGTCACACAAGAAAAAAAAATACACCATATGAATTATGGAATGGTAGAAAACCTTCCTACAACTACTTGAAAGTGTGGGGATGTTTTACAAAAGTAACGACTCTTTTACCGAAGCAAATGAAAATAGGTCCTAAAATGGTGGATTGTATTTTCATTGGTTATGCTTGCCATAACGATAATAGTAATGATGTTAATGGTGGAAAAAAATTTGTTACCATTGATTATCCTCCTAACATGTTTGTTTTTATGATAATTTATTATGTTTGTGTCACTAATAATAAGTCGTGTCACTTGGTAAATAGACTTATTAATTTTTTCTTTAAAGTTACATCTATTTCAACGTATCTATTAACTTTTCAACAAATTTTTCTATCAAAAGGTTTAATTTTTTCATCAAATGGTTTAATTTTTCTATCATCTATATAAAGAAGAGATTTCCAAAACATTTTACACAACTCAAACATCTTTAAAACTCAACAACACATCAACTTTGAAAACCAACATAAAAGCGTTTTTTGGTTCCCGATGGTAGAGGAAGGCAAGATTGTGTTCGATTGTTCACTTGCAGTGAACGTTTGTTGTGTCCTAGGAGATAGACGTCTAACGTTACTCAAGCACCAAGGAGTGGACGAATTTGTCTTAAGGAAACTATTCATGCATGCCTCAACAAAAAATCTTCTGATTTTAACTGTGTCCGATTTTAGGTTCTGTTGTTAATTCATTGTTATTTATTTTCTTACGGTATTCTATTCTATTTGGATTATTACTAAACCCATTTTTCTAACAATGAGTTCGTCAGATCAAAACAATAGTTGGATAATTGCATCCTGCCATAAAGCATCTGACAAATTACTATTAAATTGTTGTTATACCAAAAAAATAACATGAAAATAATGTCATTTCTGGAAGAAGAATAAATACTAAAATGATTGTTTTTTTTAAATATGAAAAATTAAATTTATTATAATGTTTCGAATTAAAATTAAATTAATAACATGCATAAATTTTAAAGACTAAAATTATTATCATACCAAATTACGTTACAGCCTAATATTTAACGGACCCATATGTTAAATTAAGAACATTGTAATAACTTAAGAAGAAAGGTGAAATGTTTGTCGTAAAAATTACAATAAAATTACTTTGGGTGTAATTCAGCCTATATAATTTTGTGGTTCATATCAATATTTGTGACCGTCTCTTCTCTAAATTCTTTAATTAAAAATTTAATGTGACTTAGCATTATAATCCACAATTGTTGATAGTCATCACGAATCACTTGAAACCTGACTTAAGGAGTGTTCATCATCTCAATACCTTTATTTCATACGGCCGAAGTTAGAATCAAATATTAGGATTGAAATTATTAAGAATTTATTAAAATTTAAAATTTTAAAATTAGAAAGACATTTCTTATTTGACTAATATTTAAACCGAAAAAGATTAAAAATACATGACTTCGTCCATGCCACATGAGAATGATAGATACGAAATAACTAAGCAGAAATTAATCTACAGTAGTTATGACAATTTGGGAATGGTTAATATAAATAAAATTATACATTTTATTTATATTTTCATATAGTAAAATCATTTTATATAATACTTGAAAAATAAATTAGATATAAACTCAAAATTCGTAACTAAGTAAATTAGAGATAACTATGTATTTAAATGTACTCGATCCCACAACTTCCAACTTAATGCAACAACAATGATATTAATTAAGTTAAAAATTTAATCAATAGACTCGAAGAAATCATTCTAACTGAAAAAGTATTATATTCCTTTCCCACAAACAAACATACCCTAATTTTGCCTCATGAGGTGAATTAATGCATGGTCGGCCGAACAAAGTTTTGGTTGTTTTCAATTAAACTACTTTTTATTAAATAAAAAAGTATTATATTTTTATGTCAAAATTCGAACACATAAAAAAAGGCAAAATAAACATCCTTAATTACTAGACCAATTAGTAGATGTATCAGATAAATTATCTTTTGTTCAATAGATTATCTTACTGTATAAGGAATCTTTGGCCCATCTCACTAATTTGGTGCACTTGTAAGTTGCAAACAAAAAGGACAAATAAAATTACCAATCATAATAGAACTTAACTGACCTTTACTTTCATTTTTTTTTGAAGTTAATTGAAGCCTACAAGTGTCTCAGTGGAGACTTGGGTTCAATCGCAATGTCTCTAAGGTGCATGTACTTTGTTAAAAGGTTAAGAAAATTTATGAACATATATTACTTTGTAAGCACCTTTAGACTATTAAAAAAATATCAATCATAATAGAACTTAACTGACCTTTACTTTCATTTTTTCTGAAGTAGTTGTTTTTCGACTGTTCTTTAAGGTTTTTTCTTCTTTTTTAAAGTCGTCTCCAACGATGGTCTTCATATCATCGGTTAATTTTTAATTTTTACGTTGATTGTATATAAATAATATTCTTCTCTTTTGATGAAAAATCATTTATTCTTTTTAATTTTATTTTATTTTTGCTTTGTCAGAAGTCATTAGATATTTATTTTTCTGGCTATTTTTGTCTGCTTGTATGACAGTTTGTTTGTATGTATTTTTGTAGTTTTGTCTGTTTTGTGACAATATTGTTTGCTATTATGACAATTTAACATTTAGATAACAAGTATTATCGAGCGTTTCTAGTCACAAGTCGATCGACAATATGATGTTGGGTAAAATACATCTTTCATCACTCAACAGTCTTCTCACTCTTATTTTGGTCACTCAACTTTCAAAATTTTCTATTTAATAACTGAACTTTATACATGGAACATTTTTTGTCACCCATGAATATTTTATTATTATTTTTAAATCTTTTTAATATTATTAAATATAAAAATAATTTAAAATAAATAATAAAATAATATTTTATTATTATTAAATTTTAAAAATATTTAAAATAATCGCCACCGCTTGTCATCACTGCCGGTCACTGTCGACCATCGGCGGCCGTTTGACCCCAAATTGCACCAACGACTCGTTTTGACACACTGAGTCCGAATCTGAAAGTTGTTTCATTGGAAAATATCCTGAAACTCGCGAATCTCGATATAAACGTTTCGGTTTCCTCACTTTCGATCTCCTTTTCATGAATTTCAGAGCATTTTCTGACAAAATAGAGGTTAAATTCGGACTCATAGGAGTGAGACGAAGTGACTGGTGAAATATGAGACCGAACGACCACCATCTACGACCGTCGGCGGTGGCGGCGAATGGTGGCCAACGCACAATTTGGTTTTTCTTTTAAATTATTTTTATATTAAATAATAATAATAAAATGTCATGTCATGCTAAAATAATAATAAAATATTCTCCAGTTATTAAATAGAAAATTTTGAAAGTTGAGTGACTAAAATAGGAGTGTGAAGATTGTTGAGTGATGAATGTTGTATTTTACGCTATGATATTTTTCTGATTCTTTTATGGTAGTTTGTCGATATACCAAGAACTCGCAGCGGAAAGAACGCTTGATTCATAGAAACTTTATGGTCAAAGTATATCGTTATTGGCAGACCCGTCACAAAAGATGTACGGGCCCTGTGATACTTCTTAAAACGATGTCTCTAAAATATTTTATAATAAGGTGAAAGAGTGGCGGATGCACCCAACCCTGGTGGGGTGCTTCTGCATCCCCATTTTTGTTTTTTTTAACAGGTTTAACTTAGTGTTGTTTTTTCTTAAAAAATTAATTTTGTTTAGTATGTAGAGGAAAAATTTTATTTTTGCATACCCATTTAAAAGAAAAAATATTTTGAACCCCTATTCTTGAATTTTTAAATCCGCCACTGAGGTGAAATTATAAAATATTAAAATTTATCATATTACATTTGTGAATAATTGAAGAAAATTGAAATTAGTATATAAATAAGAAGTTTTTCCCTTTAAACACCGTAAATTTGGTAAAAATTTTAGGATGAATTGATTATAATTAAATTCTTGAGATAATAAGGCAGAAAATTAGAAATTGTTTTAAGAAAATATTTTTTTTCGAATTAGTAAATTTTTTTAAGTGTGAGCCCTAAATTTTGGGGCCTTGTGACGTATCACATGCCACACTTGTACATCGACGGATTTAGTTTCTGGATTTCATTTAGAAGACTACTCAATTTTTTTTCTGCAAAGTGATGAGTTTTTTTCTCATGTCTTTTCTTTTTCTGTTCAAACTCCTCGTGTCTTTCACACTCTTTAAAGTTTATTGTATTTATTTTTCACATTAAATTATTAATGTTCGTAGTATGATCCTTTTGTAATCCTTTTAACGTTGAATGCAATCTAGTATACTTTTTTTGTTTAAAAAACACCAACCATAAGAAATAATTAGTAAAGGCAAAGAATATTATGATTTAAATAGTCTAAAGGTGATTAGAAGGTAATATCTGTTCATACATATTCTTAACCGTTTGACAATGTGCATACACCTTGTAGACGGAGCGATTTGAATTCGTGTCTCCTAAGATGAACACCATCCACTTTTTTATTGAAACACTTGTTGAATTCAGTTTCCAAAATATTTTGGTGTGCCAGTCGAACTAAATAATTAATGATTTTTTTGTGCATGAATTTTAACCGGAGAAAAGTTTGTAATATCCCCGATTTGCATGTATTTGGATATTTTAAAGCTTAAACATAAATAATACTATATTATAAACTAAATCTTATAATTGATTACTCAAACTAAATAATATACATGTTTTATTTTACATTAACAATACAATTCGAAATTTTCGAGTTTTCATACAATTAAATTCCATAAATTACACTTATCATATACTTCAAGGAACATTGAAATTCTGAAAGATTTGACAAACTTTAACTAAAACCGATTATTTGGCGGAATATGTGTAATTTTCGACACGTGAATCTGAAGTGAAAGACATTGAAGTTTCATTAACAAGGATAAAGTAAGATTCACACGTAGCTAGGAGAAAAAACAATAGCTCTCTTCAAAAGATAAAAAAACCTTAGGTTGTCTTCCCTTTAACCCTTTTAATAGCGTCGGTTGGGACCAACCGTCTCTTTCTTTTATAGCGGTTGGCCTCTCTTTTTTCATTTTTTCTTCTTTTTTTCTCTCCTAAGCGGTCTGGTGAAAGTCTTCCCTTCTCGTTCGTCTCGTTTGCTTCTATTCGATGGTCTTCTTTAGCTCGTTAGATGGAGGTTGTGGCTCTCGGCGAATAAGTTCTAGGCTCAGGCCTGCTTTTGCGAGAAACAGTGCAGATCTCCCTGCGGTTTAGGATTGTTTCGGTCAGAGGGATGGTCATTCGGTGGCCGTCTTTTCACTCATTCCTTTCTTCTTGGGTTTTGATTGTCGTTTTTTCTTTTCGTTTTTCTCATGCACCGGCGAAGCGGTTCTCCTCCAGTGGAATCTCTTCTCCTTTGTTTTCTCTGGTTGGCTCAGTCTTGTTACAGGTTGTGTGGAAGTTACACGGTTAGTTTCATCCTCTTCCATCCCTTTTCATTTGGATCAAAGGCCTTGGCTGTTGGGGAAGAAACCGAACAACTAAAAATAAGCAGAAGCACAACCAATGGTTTTTTTCTCCCTATAGTTCAAGTCAATAATTATGACAAGCATAATATCACAAATATATTCTCTAGCAACACTAATCAACCACAAATCAAAAATAAAAGGCAACCACAACACAATAGATCGAGACATTAATATTTTTACGTGGAAACCCCCTCTAAATCAAGGGTAAAAACTATAAGACTTTAGAGTCTACTAAAAAGAACTCCACTATCATCAAATGTTCAGCTACAAGACTACAATATCCAGCCTACAACAAGCATTCAACTCCAACAAGGCTAATAACAAGTAGTCTTTAGTAAAAGAGAGAAAAATGAGAGAACGTCACCAAAAACGCAGCTGCTGTAAAATGAGGATTTTCGACACTACATAACTTGGATGAAAAATTCGACCGTACAAAGTCAAGAACACTAATTCACCTAGTTGTTTTCCAAAAAATAGCTCAATCAAACTATGGATGACCTCCGATCGAAGAATTGATCACTGGTGCACCAAAGCTTCAAAAACTATTTTCTCGCAAACGAGCCTCTCTCTCTTACAAAATCTAATCTAATTTTTCTTTGTTGTAAATCAGCTGCCCACACACCACTTCCCAAGGCAAAAGGAAATGGTCTTTAATGCCAAAATCAAAAGTAGACTTTAACATGTGACATAATTGTTTTACCAAAACAAACAAAAATTTGAACACCCATATTAAATAGGTTAACCGGTGATGGGTTCCCCACATTGGGGGATCCATACCCAAAAAATATCCTCTCTAACTATGTGGGGAATACCTTCATGCTGGCCATCAAGTAGCATGCTTTAAACTTCCCTCTTGGTAAGGCTTTAGTCAACACAGCAACACCATTATCATTAGTATGTACCTTCTCAAGCTCTAATAGTCTAGCTTTAAGAACATCACGTATCCAATTGTATCTCACATCAATATGCTTAGACCTAGCATGAAAAGTTGAGTTCTTACCAAGATGAATCATGCTCTGGCCATCACAATACAAGACATACCTCTCATGAGTAAAACCAAATTTATGCGCAAATCTCTTCATCTAAAGTATCTCATTGCACGCTTCGGTCGCTGCAATGAACTCTGATTCGGTGGTGGATAAAGCAACAAACTTTTGTAATCTCGATTGTCATGCCACAACTCCCCCTGCATAAGTGATCAAGTAACCTGAAGCAGATTTCCTCGAGTTAATATCCAACAAGAACAGGTTTATCTAAATCTGTATATCCAACAAGAACAGGTTTCTCATTGCCGAAATAAAGTTTCCAAGTTGGAATTGCCACTAAGATATCTCATGATCCACTTTACTGCATTCTAATGCTTTTTGTCTCTATTAGAAAGAAATCAACTAACTGTACCAACAACATAAGCCAAGTTTGGTCTTGTGCAAACCATTGCATACATCAAACTACCCACGGCTGAAGAGTAATGAAATTTCTGCATCTCTACTTTTTTCCTTTTCTGTGGAAGAACTATGCTTAACACTCAATCTGAAGTGCGTAGCAAAGGTAGAATTCACATTTTTAGCTCTGTCCATACTAAACTTCTAAACTAGATTGTAGAGTCTATTACCAAACTCACCATCTAGACCATAACCAATAAAGATACATTGACGAGTCTTGACATCCAACTTGGATCTTTCATTCTTTAGAACATGAACAAATGTTTTACAACCGAACACACGGAAGTGATCATATGGCACGCCTTTACCAAACCAAACTTTATCTAGTACATCACCTCGCAAAGGAACACTAGGAGACAAACTAATCACATATGCCACTGTATTCAAGGCTTCAGCCCAAAACAATTTTGGCATCTTTGCATCTGATAGCAAACATCTGACTCTCCCAATCAATGCCTGGTTCATTCTTTCAGCTAACCCATTTAACTTCGATGATGTCCTCTCATGTTTAATTCTCTGTCGTATAAAATACTCATGTGTACTTGCACGAATGCACTTCAACTTCTTCTATTTTTCTCTTTCATCCCTATCGCGGAAAATACTCATGAAATGGCCCTGTGTACTCGCCACCATTATTAGTACGAAAGTACTTCAACTTCTTCCATGTTTCTCTTTCAACTTCTTCCTTGTCGTAGGTGATCATATGACACGCCTTTACCAAACCAAACTTTATCTAGTACATCACCTCGCAAAGGAACACTAGAAGACAAATTAATCACATGTTCCACTATATTCAAGGCTTCAGCCCGAAATAATCTTGGCATCTTTGCATCTGAAAACAAGCACCTGACTCTCTCAATCAATGTTCGGTTCATACTTTCAGCTAACCCATTTAACTTTGATGATTTCCTCTAATGTTTGATTCCCTGTCGCAGACAATACTCATGAAATGGCCATGTGTACTCGCCACCATTATCAGTACAAATGAACTTCAACTTCTTCCCTGTTTCTTTTTCAACTGATGCTTGAAACTATTTAAATGCCTCAAAAACTTTGTCTTTTGATTTTAAAGTGTAGACCCACAACTTTCTTGAACAGTCATCAATGAAAGTTACAAAATAAAGTGCACCACCATATGACCTTACTTTTATCGGACCACAAACATCTGAATGGACCAACTCTAGCAACTCTGATCTTCTATGAGGAGGATGTCTTCTAAAAGAAACTCGTCTTTACTTTCCCGCTAGACAATGAGCATGATTCTTCAATGTGGCATTCTTCAAACCTGAAAGTTGATTCTTCTTGGCTAAACAATTAAACCTCTTCTCATTCATGTGACTAATTCGTTTATGCCACAACTCAGTTGAGTCATTTACTATCATATTCACAATGTCTCTGGAAGTCGAAGCCTGTATCAAGTACAAATTTAAGTTATTCTTTTCTCGAGCCACAACCAAGGAGCCTTTAGTTAGCTTTCATTGCCCCTCACTAAAGGTGTTACAAAATCCCTCATCATCAAGCTTTCCAAGCTTCTCCCATAATGTGCGAGCATGTGTCTATTGATCAATGTAGTTGTAAACATTTTCTTCAACAATTTGCCAAATAAAACCACACACATGTTGATGCTCAAATTCCAATTCCTTGTCACTTTTTTAATCGAGTTTTTGAGTAACAAATACCGAAAGATGCAAAGCCTATACAAACAACAAGTCTTTCATTTTATTCCACCAAAGTTGATAATTCGTGTCATTCAACATAATCATCATGCTCGTATTAATCTCCATAATTATCTGACACAATAGCCAAGTTCTGATACTAGTTTGTTAGGGAAGAAACCGAACAACCAAAAACAAGCAGAAGTGCAACTGATGTTCTTTCTCTCTCTATAACTCAAGTAAATAATTATGGCAAGTACAATATCGCAAATATGTTCTCTAGTAACACTAATCAACCACAAATCAAAAATAAAAGGCAACCACAACACAATAGATCGAGACACCAATATTTTTACACATAAAACCCCTCTAAATCAAGGGTAAGAACCACGAGACTTTAGAGTCCGATTAAAGAACTCCACTATCATCAAATGTTCAACTGCAAGACTACAATATCCAGCCTACAACAAGCATTCAAATCCAACAAGGCTAATAACAAGTAGTCTTTAGCAAATGAGAGAACATCTCCAAACAAGCAGAAGCACAACCGATGTTCTTTCTCTCCCTATAACTCAAGTCAATAATTATGGCAATCACAATATCGCAAATATGTTCTCTAGCAACACTAATCAATCACAAATCAAAAATAAAAGGCAACCACAACACAATAGACCGATACACCAATATTTTTACATAGAAAACCCTTCTAAATCAAGGGTAAGAACTACGAGACTTTAGAGTCTGATTAAAAAACTCCACTATCATTAAATGTTCAACTACAAGACTACAATATCCAGCCTACGACAAGCATTCAACTTCGACTATACAATAGGGATTCAAAAAGTGAGAGAACATCACAAAAAATGCAGTTGCTGTAAAATAGGGATTTTTGACGTTACAGAACTCGGATGAAAAATCCGACTGTACAAAGTCAGAACACCAAGTCACCTAGCTATTGTCTAAAAATCAACTCAATCGAACCACAGATGGACCTCTGATCGAAGAGTTGATCACTGCTACACTAAAGCTTCAAAAACTATTTTCTCTCTTCTATTTTTTCTCAAACGAGCCTCTCTCTCTTACAAAATCAAATCTGATTTTTATTTACTGAAACCAGTTGCCCACACACCACCTCCCAAGGCAAAAGGGAATGGCCTTTAATGCCAAAGTCAAAAAATAGACTTTAACAGGTGTCAGAATTTTTTTACCAAAACAAACAAAAATTTAAACACCCATATTAAATTTGTTTTATTTAAAAAATAAATATTTCAATAAATAAAGTGATGCTGATTGGAGCCGCTCTAAAAAAAATGTCCCGATTTAATTTGTTTTATTTACGATATCAAATTTTAAATTTATTACTTTACTCGAAGATTTAATGTCTCGTTCGTTGAACTAACGGATTATGGTAAAAATTAGATTAACTTATGGCGTATAATGCAATTATTATTTTTTTAATAGTCTTAATGTGATTACAAGATAGTATCTGTTTATGTTTTCTTAATACACACCTTGCAATTAACATTCTATTTTATTAAATCGGATGGAATCTTATTAGGGTTTTAATTACATTTATAGGCAGCCTTAATGGGCATGATAATGATGGAATAACAACATTTTCTTGTATCATATAATAATTAAGCAAAACAGAGGGAAAAGATGGATAAAAAAGTTGCATTATTTTTTCGGTAAAGTAAATCAATGGTCACTGAAGTTTTAAGGTGCTTTCATTTTGGTCACTGAACTTTTAAAATTTTTATTGGGTCACCCAACTTTTATTTTGCTTTCATTTTGGTCCCTCTCGTTATCTTCCGTTAAAAAATGCTGGCGTGGCACGTTAACTTTCCTTTTCTTCAAGGGTAAACTATATAAATAGTCACCGAACTTTTAAAACGCTTTCATTTTGGTCACTAAAATTTTAAAACTTTCATTGGAGTCACTCAAGTTTTTTTTTGCTTTAAAGCAACCCGTTGGTTTAAAAAACTCTTTCAATGTATAAAAAAACAAAAGTAAGAAGTAGATTTTACCTTATGATTACAATATTTAAAGTTGTGTAGATTGATGTATTTACCAACATAAAATATTTTTTATATATCATGTTCTTGAATATTGTTTGTAATGTAAACCCATTATTTTTATCTATTGATCACATTGTATGCAACCTCATCTTTAAGCTACTTCAAGGTTAATAAGTACAAGGGAGATAAAAAAACATTGAGATTAATTATTGACCAAGAGTATAACATTTTAGTTTATGGAAGTTGTATCCAAAAGTTGTTCCACAAATTTCCTAGAATATGCAAGCAGAATTGATTCACCCCATGTTTAAGTCCGAACATTAATTTACTTTGCCATTAGAGACGGAATTAGGATCAAACATTAGGAAGGGAAAGAGTCTATTAAACCTTTAAATATAAAAATTGGGAGGGACAAAAATCTTATTTGATTAGTATTTAAACTAATAAGGAACTAAAATACTATTATACCTAAAACCAATAGTTTAGCCCCATACATCCCTTTGTCCTTGTTTTTCATCATGTTCGGTGTTGTTTTGATAGATGTCTTTGTGTTGGGTAACTCTAATGAATGTTTAAAATTTCGGCGACCAAAATGAAAGCATTTTAAAAGTTCGGTGACCATTTATATAGTTTACCCTTAAAGAAAAGGAAAAGTAACGGGCCACATCAGCATTTTCTAACGGAAGGTAACGAGAGAGACCAAAATGAAAGCAAAATAAAAATTAGGTGGCCTCAATGAAAATTTTAAAAGTTTGGTGACTAAAATAAAAGCGTCCTAAAAGTTTAGTGACTATTATTGTACTTTACCCCTATTTTTTCGTTTAAGACGTACTTGTGGGTCAAACCACTTCCGGGGATTAAGAATAATTAAATATTTAAGCTTTGTCTGATTGAAAATTTCGGTGAAAACAACATGAATTCACCTTGAGAGAGAAACTAGCAGATTCTCTCCATCTCTCTTTTATCTGTATATAATAACTTGTTCTAAGTTGGTGCATCTTCATGTTTTCAAGGTTGTCTGCTCGGATCAGTTTTCTTTCAGACATTTTTTAAAACAGATAGAGATGGCGCTCTCACAGCATGGTTTCTCGGAGGAGTTATTAGCTCCGAGAAGAGACAGTTGGACCACTTTTTCAAATGGGGTGGCTGAGTTCTTCCCTAATGAATGGAACTTTGATTCCTTTGATGAAAATCCCACATTGGCTGCAACACCAAATCTTTCCTTTTTAGGGTTCTCTACAACCACAACAACTGATGAAAACCCAAGCTTTGAATGTTCTTTCAACCATCAACCCTACCCTTTTGCTGCTGATGGATTGGCAGTACCAGAGATGGGTTCTTCGACCTCCATTTTTCCAACTGCTGACTACAGAAATGGCCTTGTCAGCACTGACCATCAACAACACAGCTTGAAGAAAATCAAGAGTAGTTGCAAAGTTGAGGTGGAGCAAACCAGCAACATTCAGGGTCTCAACGTGGGCTTGTTTGTGGAGAAGAAGAGCAAGTGTAAGAGGCTAGAAGGTCAGCCTTCAAAGAATCTAATGGCAGAGAGGAGAAGAAGGAAGAGACTAAATGACAGGCTTTCAATGCTCAGATCAATAGTCCCCAAGATCAGCAAGGTGGCCCTTGTTTTCTCTAATTTGTTGAAAGTTTCATTTTTTAGAACTAATAGTAGGCATTGTTTTAGTGAAGTTTGAAAGGGTTGTTCTGCAACTGATAGAAGAATGTGAAAATTGCAGATGGATAGAACATCTATACTCAGAGACACCATAGATTACATGAAGGAGCTTCTGGAGAGGATCAAAAAGCTGCAGGAAGATGAAACAAAAGTGGGTTTTAATCATTTGAGTCTACTGAACAACATGAAGGAGCTAAAGCCATATGAAATGTTGGTGAGGAATTCCCCCAAGGTAAAATGTGATTTTTGCTTTCAGTTTCTACATCATTAATCCATTAAATGAACAATGTAAATAGAAGACTTTTTGTTCCTAAACACAGTTTGATGTAGAGAGGAGTGAAACTGATACTCAAATCGATATCCGCTGTGCCACAAAACCAGGGTTGCTGCTATCTACGGTGAACACATTGGAAGCACTAGGCCTTGAGATTCAACAGTGTGTGATAAGTTGTTTCAATGATTTTTCAATGCAAGCTTCTTGCTCAGAGGTATGCCCTCGGAAATTTATGCCGATGCGCAAATCTTGAACTCGTCATTCGTGGGCATTTTCTTCGATAACAAGTGTTTTTTTTTCTAATGTATTAGGTTGCAGAGCAAAGGAAACTGATGAGCTCTGAAGATATAAAGCAAGCATTATTCAGAAATGCAGGCTATGGAGGAACATGTCTATAGAGTAAAGAGAGACATTTCTCTGAATCTGTTCTTCAAGGATCACCGCAAGTGAGAATCTGTAACAACAATATCCTATTCATAAAGCTCTGTTATTTATCGAATCAATCTCATAACCCACCTTGAATTATTGTACCCCTGTTGGAGCATGCTATAATATAGCTATCATTTCTCTCTTTAACACTGTTAAATGGTTGAAAAAGAGAACATTTTGTTCATTTTTTAATGGAACAAGAATGTATTTGAGAGAAAAGTATGCAGAGATTAGTGGTCTATCAATGATCTTTCTCTAATTACTCATTTCCTATTGCTGTGGTAGACATAACTAACCAATAATTGAAATCTAGATTGGAAAAGGAGATGGTGACTTCTTGTCTCTAAATCATGAAAAGTATGTGATATTCAATTGTTAATTGCATAAACAAAGCACTAAGAAAAGCAACACTTTTCCATAGGACCAGCAAATATATAGGTCAATAAAAACATTTTCTACATGTCTAAGGCAACAAGTCTCTTTCCAATGTATATCACCAAGCCAACAGTTGGTAAGCATACACATCCGAAATAGGCTACTTTTCCAAGTTTTTATTTCCCCTTCCTTATAGTCAGTATCAAGTTGAAGCATCAACTAATGAACTAACAAAATCTCATTGCTGAAAAAAGTTGTTAAAAAACGAGATTATTATTTACAGCATGGAATTTCAGGCTTGATTTAGGCTAAACAAAAGGGTCACAAATCAACAGCTACAATTAGCATGCTAGCTATAGCAGATCCTGATACAACTAAAACAATTTGTTAAAGCTGAAGATCACCTTCATCATTGCCACTGCCAACATCAGCATCATTATCCAAATCCAAAGAGTTATCAGCAGAGGCTGTCTGCAGATTTTGCAGCTGGTTAATAGCATCATTAGTGTCAGAAACCAATTTGTTTTTCGCCGCTCGAACCTTATCGATTCCATGAATCTGAGATCCCCAATTCTCCTTTCCAAGAACTTTTCCTGCTCTTGCGGATTCTGCTTTTCTCTTAGCTTCCCTGCAATGAAGCTGGTCGATGTACTTCTCATGTAAGGCTCTATTTTTTATCCGCTTCAACACTGGGGGACTAATGAGAGCTTCTTTAGAAGAGTTGCCAAGTTTTGAATGTTGCTCCTTGGAACTAGAAGATCTCTCGTGACACTTCTGGAGAAATCCCTGTTTTACCAATAACTTTGTTGGGGTGGAAAACGCAACATTCGATGGAGCATGTGTAGATGGACTTGTGCTGGGTTCAAGAATGGAGAATAGATCTGCTTCATCACCTTGGTTCACATAACATTGCTTCTGCAACAAATGTCTCACCGTTTTTTTCTGTACAAGAAAACTTTTATGTTTCCTACTCCTAGACCTTTTATCCATTGGTGAAACAGGTTTAAGCAATTTGCTTGCAGAGAATGATAAGTGTTCGATGGGTGATAGATTTTTTCTTTTTGACCTCGATCGAGGCTGGGGCTGAACCGGAGTTAAATGGTCAGAGTGGATCTTATCAAAGCAATTCTGTGCAGATTTTCCCGGCACCTGAAATAGATTTTTTACTCTTAATCAAGTCCTGAAACAATAATGTCAGGAGAAAAAGGTGCATTCTAGGTAAAAACACATCAGCATATAAAGTAGATCAGCTAAAACTTACAACATAACGGAAACTGGAAGACTATTCGACACCAAAACACATCACACCAGTAAATCTTTGGATAAGAGTAGATTCAAAAATGCAGATGCTACTTAGTAAATTTATGAATAATCATTCAAATATAAATACAATTGCACCATAAAGTGCTGAATTCATCTAAACAGCACTGAATGTATAATAACATGCTAGTCTGGCTTTGTTTGCTCTAAAGCTATGATTTTATAATTATATTCTCCTCTTTTCATTAATAGAATGTTCTATTTTCCATAACAAGAAAACTTGACCATGAAGCAACAATTTATACTCAACATTTAATCCATTTGATATTCAACCGTCTTTGAAAAGGGCAGATGTATTTCTCGCATAAATAGTCCTAATTCAGGGGTTTATTTGTAGAATTAGACAAGAAGTTTAGATGATTCTAGCATAAACAAAACATAATTTTCTCGAGACAAATGCCAAGCATGTCTGAGACAGTGTAAGAAACATAGATGCATCCTACGTTCATAATAGTATGAATTTTCATGAATGATTAAATAAAATTAAACATCTAGGAAACAAACAGAACATATAAGCAGCTTATAAGTCCAAACTTTGCCCTAGTATATTTTGGAAAAGGACATCATAATTCATAGATTAGCTTCAAGAGTAAGCAGTGGATATCAAA
This sequence comes from Hibiscus mutabilis, assembly GCA_019671005.1. Classification (NCBI taxonomy): domain Eukaryota; kingdom Viridiplantae; phylum Streptophyta; class Magnoliopsida; order Malvales; family Malvaceae; genus Hibiscus; species Hibiscus mutabilis. Next base: position 77,198,528 of record CM033711.1, read on the forward strand.
TTCCACCGTAAAGCAACTTAAGCCTCTATGTTTTATCTCCTTGATCTTTGAATTCACTCAAGATTAATACAAAATTTAGAAACTGTTGAAACAGTATGTTCCCCAGTATTTCCATACATTGTACATCTTTACAAGAGTAGTCTTTTAAAGACTTAATTACAGAGAGTTTACTTACTGTTAGAAGACTTTTAGATTTGCAACTCTTATCTCTTAAGTTAGAGATCTAGTTTATCTACAGTAAAATAAATAAACCTAACTTAAACTTATCTACAACTAACAAAATGAGGCAGATATGACTGCAAATGTGAGCATTACATCATCCATTAGGATTAAAGCCAAATTTAGTTGATGAAAAAAAAATATTATTAAAAAAGAGATTAATTTCACTTAAAGGCCAGTAACTATCAACCAATAAGCAGCACATCTACTCTCTATTTTTCATTCTTCTAGTTTGACAATAGGCATCATAATCCTTAATTTTAAAGAATATGTACGTCAATGCACAACATTATGTAATATAAGAAAATCCAAGAAATTGAACTCCAGATATCAAGGAATGGGGAAAAAGTACCAGCTTGGAAACCTTCTTCCAGAAATTAGGTGTTGGCTTTGCCGAAAAATAGGCTCTTTGCAAAATCAATTCTTGTTCCCTTGTCCATCCTTGAACATTTCCACCAGCTTCCACGTCCGGCTTCCTCTTCCTCTTAACCCCAAAAATTTCATTTTTTTTACCCTCTCTCCCTTCCACAGAAACCGCTTCCAAACCAATAATGATTTCCCTTTCCTTTCTCTCCACTTCCCTTTTCTCTTCATCCAACAGTTTCCCGTTTACACTCGTCTTTTTTCTAGACTCGGCCTTCTTCGTCTCAAAAAAACTGCTTTCCTCTGGCTTGTTAGACAAAGACACACTGTTCAATCGTGAAGATTTTCGCAGCCCAGAGGTTGAATTCACATAATTTGTAGAATGTGTACTTGATGCACTGTTCAATCTCGGAGATCTTCGCAAACCAGACTTCGAACCCTCAAAATTTGTTGAAACGTTGCTTGATGTTATCAGCTTCTGGGAAGCTTCAACCGTGGAACGAACGGGGGTTTCATTGGATTTGGACTTTGGTGTATCCAACTGTTTTGGGTTTACGGGGGTTTTCCGATTGAGAAGCCTTGCAGATCTTCGAAGTGGGGCTGATTCAGGGGTTTGAGAAACAGACTTTCTTGTGAGCATTTTTGCAAGCACTTGTTCGGATTTCTTTTCTTCTTCATAGTCAGCTTACATCCTGGGGTCTTTTTTGAGAGGGAAAAATTGGATAGGCTTCCGCTGTTCAACATAGAGTATTGGGCTTTGCACGTGATCTTGTCATGCCCAATAAGTATGGGCTATTTGTTTTCCTTTCGATATTTTTTTGTTCTCATTTTGCTTTCGATACATTCGTCAGTGAGTCGTAATTGTTCATATGCGGGTTATTTGTTGATCAGCCAGTTTATAGAACGTCAGCTTAATTTAAGGTTAAAAGCGATAAGTTTTGAAACTTGTCCAACAAATTTAAAATATTATACTTTTTATAATACTATTTGGTCGATGCTAGTGAAATCAGAAAAGCTTGACGTGTTCATATTGTTACCGTCGAAGGACTGGGGTTGCGATTAACCTCTCCGCTTCGAACCAATTTGGCCGAGAAGAGCTCAATTGGATTTTGTCATTTGCTGCAGTGTCATGGAATCTCTAGCGTCAAAGGAATGCTTATGTCTTTAATAACCAAATTGATGAGGGGGATCAGTGATTGAACGGAGCAAATGGCTGTTATCGGCCTCATGTGATGCATTAGCAAATGACCGTCTGGTTGGTGTGTGTACCATCCCGGCAGTAGGATGGTGTTCGTTGGTCTCCTCCGGCGATAGGTTGGATCAAGATTAATACGGATGGTGCTCGGAAGGACGTAGATGGACAAACTTCGTGTGGTGGTGTGCTTCGTGATCATGTTAGCTTGTAGATACAGGGTTTTTCGAAGTTCATTGGCAGTTGTTCTGTCCTCGAGTATGAGTTGTGGGGAAAACATTCTGGTCTTTCGGTTGCATGGAAGCTCGGCTATAACCATGTGGTGCTTGAGTCTGATTGCTTGGACGCGTTGAAGTTGATTAACTGATGTTCTGGCCATGCAAGCTAATTGTATTTACTGTTACACATTCAGGAGCTTTGCACACACCACGTCGGGCTAACAAGGTAGCCGACTAGATGGCAAAAGGGGCCGATGGTGCAAGTTTGGAGTTGATTCCTTTTGTTGCCCCTCCACCTAGGGTCGAGCATTTACTGCAGGAGGATGGTTTATTATTGGATAATATTTAGGTTTTGCCTGGGTTAGTTAGCTTAGTTAGCTTAATGCTTGTAATGTTCTGACGAGATATTTCGTAGGTTTCTGTAATTTGTCATTATGTGTATTTTTTCCCTTCGACTAAGTTTAGAAGTTCTTTTAACAAGGCACGTGATGATAATTTTTTTTACAAAAAAATATAACAGTTTAGGTTGCTTGGACAAATTAAAAAACTTAGCGTTTTTAGCCTTAAATTAGGATGTTATACCGTAGAACTACTCTAAATCAAAAGTCTAAAATGTATAAATACAATCTTTTAATCTAAAAGTCTAAAAAAATATGAAAAACTTAGATATGAGAAAATATTTAATGCACTGGGCTATAAAAAAAAATTTCTACAAGCACATTGATTTTAGGGTTTAGGAATTCAATTTAGAGGTTTTACGTTTATGGGTTTAGAATTTAAGGGTTGTTAAAATTTAGGGTTTATAGGTTAAAACACGTAGATCTTAAATTCTAACCACAGGCCCTAAACCTAAACCCATAAAGCCTAAATTGAATCTCTAAACCTTTAAATTAAGACATTTGTGGAAATTTTTTGTTTCCACCGCCATTGTATGGAATATTTTTTTCATATCTAAATTTTTTCATATTTTTAGACTTTTAGATTAAAAAATTGTATTTGTATTTTTATATAAACACTTATATCCAATTCAATAGTCGATTATTTCAACTTAATTGGTTCTATTTGTCTCGTCAATTCAAACATTTGATGAAATGTCATCTTATTCACTAAACCAACTGATAATTATTATATTTGTATTTATATTATATTTATTATTTATTATTTAATCATATTAATATTATATTCGTATGCCTAATAGCTTATGAGAAATGGTTTAACATGAGCAATTACATTTGGTCGGTTAGTCAAGCTATTCATCTTTATTTTTTTATATTCTTCAAGTCATAGGTTATAGACCCACTAAGAGTATTCTCATTCATTTCTCTAAAGTCTCTTTCTTCCCTATCTCTCTGTATGTTTAGGATTAGAATGAGGATTTATGAAAAAAATGGTTTAACGTCAAAGACAGGTATTGACGTGAGGTGATGCGAGGGTGACGAAGGGGTTTGGGGGACGTACCCTACCCCTGCACAGTGTTGTGGCCATCCCCTCACATGGTGTCACAACCGAGTCCTGGGGCCACAACCGAGTCACTTTCACCATGCCCTATTTTCAAGCATATCAATGTTTTAGGAAGAAGATTCTTTGTTTTCAATTATTTCTTTGGTTAGGAAAAATTGTCCTCATTTCAAACAATACAATGTTTATTCGGGTCATTTCTATAATGTTTTTTTCGCATATATGTAGGGGGTGGACAGTCGGCAGAGTTTGGCTTGATCCACTAGTAAATGTATGTATCCTACACATCATCGACGCGGCCCCTACTGCCCAAGTCGATGGTGTGGGTGAGTTTTTCTAATGTAACCCAATCATTTCTCTTTTAATAAAATAAAAACTATTTTTCTTTCCTACGGGGAAGCTGAGGGTCGACTGTGTGCATCCGCTATGCCCCACAATTTCGACTATGGTTTGAAGAATGGTTTTGTGGCGCGAGACTAATGTGTTGCTTGCTTATTTTGAGCAGATCAATCGAGAGAAAAGACTGACTTGATCGTGAAGAGTCCTTTTCAAGTGACGCACGGCTTAGCGACCGAGTGAACTAAAGGCTAAGGCCGTGACACGTAGTATCCGAGCAAGGCTGTTGCACTCAATTTCAGGCGTGGTGTTGCCTGTTCATTGTGGTGAAAAGCACAAAAATGTGTAATCAATAGCATAGATGTGCTCTTTAATAATTGTGGCACAGTGGTGTTTAATTTTTGTTCAAGTACAATGGTGTTTCTTTGTTGCTAGTGCACAGCGGTGCCTAGTTTTTTTTTATTGGGAAAGCACATTGGTGCTTATTCTCTCTTGATGCACAGTGGTGCTTTCTTGCTTCTTATGCACAGTGGTGCCTAGTTTTTCATTGGGAAGCACAACGATGTTTATTCCCTCTTGAAGCACAGTGGTGCTGAATTACTAATAGGCATTGTGGTGCTTATTATTTTTCCTGTGCAGGAACTAGTGTGGTTGGAGTCGACCCGGGAATGGTGACTACGCGTAAGCATTAGGGGTCGAAAGTCGTCTCAAGAACTAAGGTACCAGCGGGCGCAGGTACTTCGACGTAACATGGCACGAGAGTACATGCACAAAGGGGTAAGACCATAGACCCCGATAGGTATGATGAGCTAGAAGCTGCGGTGGCGGCCCTGAGGGCTCATGTGGTGACCAATGAACGAGTTCGAGCGATTGAAATTTCCCATCAAGAGTTGGCTCACATGGTGAAACACCTCACTGATAAGACAAATGAGGCAATGAGTACTCTAAAGTATGAGATAGAGGAGCTTAAGGCTCAAATTAATTTGATTGAAGTGGCTGTGGGAAATTTGGTGACCGTGGATAGGGGCTAAAGGAATAGGGTCCCTGAGCCTCAGCGGTATGAGGGGAACATGGATGCCAAAGAGCTTGAAAATTTCCTGTTTGATATTGAGCAATACTTTCGGGCTACTCGCACCACTATAGAGGAAGATAAGGTCTCGATGGCTTCTATGTACTTGACAAGGGATGCCAAATTATGGTGGAGGTCCAAGTTCACAAATGACGTGTGTTCCATTAAAAGTTGGGACTAGCTGAAACGAGAATTAATAGATACATTCTTTCAGGAGAATATGGAGTATAATGCTCCAAAGAAGTTGAGAGATTTGACCCATTCTGGGACTATTCGTGATTATGTGAGAGAGTTTGCGCCATTGATGTTGGATATCAAGGACATGTCTGATAAAGACAAGATGTTTGATTTTCTTGAGGGCTTAAAGCCATGGGCTAGAACTGAGATTCAAAGACAGCGGGTGCAGGATGTAGTCGCTACCATTGCGGCTGCCGAGTGGCTTAACGATTATAGTGATGGCTCAAACAAACGCAAGGCTCCAACTAGTGGGAGCAATAACTATGTAGGTAATAGGAGTAAGATGGCTAGAGGGGAGATGCCGATAAGTTTGGGAGCCGAGAGAGGACTTTCAAACAAGGAACCGGTGCAGAATAGGGGGAATTGTGGCTTTACGCCGAGGAATGAACAAAATAGGCTACCCCTAACATACTTCCTATGTAAGGGGCCTCATCGAGTAGCTGAGTGCCCACATAAGGGTGCATTGAGTGCTTTGGAGCTTTCACGGCCTGAGGACACGCCCCCTAACCCACCTACAAAGAATAGTGAGACCGATTTGGCCAGGATTGGATCCATTCATTTTTTAAATGCATTACAATCTCAATTGGACAACATAAAGAAGGAACCGGGAAAGGGCTTAATGTACATGGACTTGGTGATAAATGGGAAGACGACCAGGGCTCTAGTTGACACGGGAGCAACATATACCTTTATCTCACCGTTTCCTCTATGGACGATTTTGATGTTGTGTTGGGGCTAAATTTTATGACAAAAGCCCAGGCCATCACCGTCCCTGCTGCGAGCTGCTTATTGTTTCTAGGGGATTGCCCGGGGGTGGTGCCCGCTACCATTCTACCAAGAAGCGGAAGGATGCTGTCAGCAATGCAATTTAAGAAATGGGTGAATAAAGGGGAACCTTCTTTTGTCGTGTTACCTATTCTACATGAGGAGTCAACCCTTGAAGGTGTACCAAGTGGGATTCTGAGAGTGTTGAATGACTATAAATATGTCATGCCAGATCAGTTGCCAGAAAGGCTCCCTCATTGAAGTGCGGTGGATCATGAAATTGAACTGGTCCCCGGTGCTAAACCTTCTGCGAGATGTCCGTACCGTATGTCCCCTCTTGAATTAGCTGAATTGAGGAAACAACTAGATGAATTGCTAAAAGCTGGGTTTATTCGACCATCTAAAGCGCCATTTGGCGCCCGTGTTATTCTAGAAAAACATGATGGGAGCTTGAGATTGTGTGCGGACTATAGAGCCATAAATAAGGTGACTGTTTGGAACAAGTATCCCATCCCCTTAATTGCGGACTTGTTCGACCAGCTAAGTGGCGCGAAATATTTTACAAAGTTGGATCTTCAATCGAGGTATCATCAGGTAAGAGTGGCCGAGAAAGATGAACCGAAGATAACTTGTGTTACTCGGTATAGGGCATTTGAGTTTTTTGTGATGCCATTTGGGCTAACCAATGCGCCTGCAACCTTTTGTACCTTGATGAACCAGGTGTTCCATGATTTTCTGGACAAGTTTGTGGGGATGTACTTGGACGATATAATGGTATATAGTTCCTCTTTGACAGATCATGAAAACTATTTGCGGTTAGTGTTGCAGAGGCTTAGAGATAATCAGCTATTTGTTAAAAGCGAGAAATATGATTTCTCCCAAACTCAAATCAAGTTCCTAGGACACCTCATTCGGCAGGGACATGTTCGAATGAATGAGGAAAAAGTGAAGGCGATCCAAGAATGGCCAACTCCAAAGAGTGTCAGTGAGCTTAGATCATTCTTGAGATTAGCTAACTATTATAGACGGTTTATCGAAGGCTACTCTCGAAGGACAGTAATACTTACCGATTTGTTAAAGAAATGTGAGAAGTGGGTATGGTCTAAAGAATGTCAAGATGCTTTTGAGGGACTAAAAACTATTGTGATGAACGATCCAGTCCTAGTTTTACCTGACATTGAGAAACCCATGGAAGTTGAAACTGATGCATCTGACTTTGCCATAGGGGGAATACTCATGCATGGTGGTCACCTTGTGGCCTTTGAGAGTCGAAATTTGAGTGGTGCCGAGACGAGATATGCAACTCAGGAAAAGGAACTTCTAGCCGTGATCCATTGTCTCAAGGCTTGGAGGCATTATTTGTTGGGTTCAAAGTTTGTTGTTAAAACAGACAACACAGCTGCTAGTCATATCCTGACGCAACCAAAACTGTTGGCAAGGCAAGCAAGATGGCAAGAGCGCCTAGCGGAGTTTGATTTCAATTTTGAGCATAAAGCTGGGAAGAAGAATCGGGTAGCTGATGCGTTGAGTCGAAGGGCCGATCTGGCGACCCTTAGATTGATTGCTCCTATATCAGCTAGTAGGGTGACGAATGACATCCGGGAACTCATAATGGAGAATATGAGAAAGGATCCGTATATGATGGCAATATTGAGGATAGTGGAAAGTGGCCAATCGAAGACCTTTTGGGTAGAGAATGAGATCCTAATGATGAAAGGTCTGCGTATGTATATGCCGAGAGCGGGAGAACTTAGACAGAAACTACTGTGTGAATGTCATGACACTCCCTGAGCAGGTCACCAAGGTTGGCGGCGTACTCTGGCCCTGTTGGAACAAGGATATTATTGGCCGCACATGCGACATGATATTATAGACTATACCAAGACTTGCCTTATTTGCCAGCAAGATTAGGTGGATCGACAAAAGACTGCGGGATTGTTGGAGCCATTGTCAATGCCAGCACGGCCTTGGGAGAGCATTTCACTCGACTTCATAGTGAGCTTGCCTCGGGTGGGAGATCTTGGAGATGTCATTGTGGTGGTGGATCGGTTCTCAAAATATGCTACATTTATCCCTGCCCCCAAATATTGTTCGGCGGATGAGACAACTCGGTTAGTCTTTAAACATGTGGTGAAGTATTAGGGTGTCCCACAGGATATTGTTAGTGACAGGGATGGTTGGTTCACTGGAAATTTCTGGAGAGAGTTATTCAAGATGTTGGGATCTAAACTGAATTTTTCATCAAGTTATCATCCCCAGACGGATGGGCAGACTGAGCGCTTTAATGGGTTGTTAGAATAGTACTTAAGGCATTTTATCCAGGCCAACCAGAAAAATTGGCATTCATTGTTAGATGTGGTACAACTTTGTTTTAATTCACAAAAGAGTTCTGCTACTAATAAAAGCCCCTTTGAAATTGTGACACGTCAGCAGTCGCGGCTTCCACACACCACTCTAGAGTCATACAAAAGAAAGTGTCCCCGAGCTTTTAATTTCTTGAAGGAGTGGCGCCAAAATACAGAAATTACTCGGGCTTATCTAGTGAAAGCTGCAAAACATATGAAAAAATGGGCGGATCGTGGCCGAAATGACCAACAGTTCAAAGTTGGCGATCTAGTGCTTGTGAAGCTAATGGCAGAACAGTCGCAGTTCTTACGGAATAGAGATCGGCGGCTGGTGCGAAAGTATGAAGGACTAGTACCGATTGGGGCCAAAGTGGGGAATAACTCATACAAGATCAAGTCGCCCTCATGGATGAAAGTTCACCCTGTGTTCCACGTGAGCAACTTGAAGCCTTTTCATGCAAAACCCTCAGATGTTAGCCGGGGACAGAGTGATCGGGGCCTCATCTGTACCAAACCCCCATCAGAACGTCGAGTTGGGGAGATCCTTGCTGATAGGTTTGTTACGGTGTCCAAGAAGAAGCCTGTTCGTGAGTACCTGGTCAAGTGGGAAGGTCTCAGAGCTGAAGAGACAAGTTGGGAGAGAGATCATGACCTAAAGGCGTTCAAGTAGAAAATCGAGGAGTTCCTTACAGCTCAGTCGACGAGGGCGTCGACAAGTTAGGTGGGGAAGGATGTTGTGGCCATCCCCTCATATGGTGTCACAACCGAGTCTCGGGGCCACAACTGAGTCACTTTTACCATGCCCCATTTTCAAGCACATCAATGTTTTAGGAAGAAGAGTCTTTGTTTTCAATTATTTCTTTGGTTAGGAAAAAATGTCCTCATTTCAAACAATAGAATGTTTACTCCGGTCATTTCTATAATGTTTTTTTCGCATATATGTAGGGGGTGGACAGTCGGCAGAGTTTGGGCTGATCCACTAGTAAATGTATGTATCCTACAAGGAAGCTGGGGGTCGACTGTGTGCATCCGCTATGCCCTACGGTTTGGATCATGGTTTGAAGAATGGTTTTGTGGCGCGAGACTAATGTGTTGTTTGCTTATTTTGAGCAGATCAATCGAGAGAAAAGGCTGACTTGATCGGGAAGAGTCATTTTCAATTGTCGCACGGCTTAGCGACCGAGTGAACTAAAGGCTAAGGCCGTGACACACAGCTTGTGGATGACCCCAACCCAAAGGCCAAAGGCGCGCCCAAGCCATAGCCGTTGTCCGTTTCTAATGAATGCCATTGCCATCCATCTCATAGGAAAAGGAAACCCCTTTTCTCCACCACCAAAAACTCCCATAACCATTCCCATTTTATGGTTTTCTTATTTCAACTTCAAGTAAACCCTTTTTACGTTTTTCAAAAAAAAATTCATTTAGTATATTATTAAAAAAAGTTTTTATGTCATATAATAACAATTAAATTTATGTATATTGACTTTAAAAGTATTATTTTATTAACAATATATCATAATATGATCCACTAATGAACCTAACAAAGTGGATAGTGTTTATCTTAAGAGACACATGTTTACATCGCTATGTCTACATAGTATATGCGTCTTGTCAAATGATTAAGAATATCTATGGACATATATTACTTTATAATCACTTTTAGACTATTTAAAAAATATGATCTACTAGTAATATTTTTAAAATTAATGCACCAATAATATATGAAGTTATACATTATCGATCCATGTATTAAATAATAGTATTATATAAATTTAATTATAAAAAATTACATATATGAATTTAAAAAATAAAAAAAATGAACTTTCAAAAAAAAGCATAAAAAGGGATAATAATGGAAAAGTAAAAGTTGGACAACGATGTTAGATGTCAAAATTGCCGCTTTCTTGTCCCCCAATTGCATCTATTCTCCATGTTTCTTTTTGTCTGCTCATCTTAATCGACTCTCCCACACTTTGATGGTTTAATTTTTTTATAATAATATATATATATATATCTAATATATTAATTAATTAATTTAAAACATGTATTATAAAAATTTATTATGTAAAATATTTTTTAATTTAATTTTTTTAATTTATAGCGTTATTTAACGTACATTCATGGTATACATTATTAATACCATATAACTCATTTAATAATGAATACACTGTTTAATTGGTTACATATAATCAATAATAAATAAATTGTTGTGAACTATATTCCGAAATTAAAAGATATTGTACATTTAAATGTGTGTTTAATAGGAACTTAACAAGTGGTCTCAATAAAAAAAATGATGATGTTCATCTTAATAGACTCAGGTTCAAATTATTTTGTTTTGTAAAATGTGTATAAATTATCAGGTTAAAAATATGTATAAATAAATACTATATTATAATCTTTGACATAATTCAAAAAATATGTACTCATACAAAAGTTTCCAAACCATAATCGCTATCATCTTTTTCAAAGTTTCCAAACCCTTGAGCCTCCATTGGCGGCCAGCTGTTGTTACTGTCGGTGGCTGGTTTTCCATCTTGTTCTTTTATCTCTTTCTTCTCTTTTTTGTTTTTCACCATTCTTTGTTATTGATTTTTCCCTTTTTTTTTGTTTTCTTTGGTGTACTGACGCCCTCGATGTTTTGCTCGTTAAGAGTTCTTCTCTGGCAACCTCAGCATGGCTTCGGGCCCACTGCGGCAAGGTGAAAGCATGGTCGCGGATGGATTGGCGAGATTCGTCTTCCCCCTCCACTTCTCCTCTCCTTGAACAGTTTCTCCAGTAGCCAAGCTCCTGGGTTTCTGTCCTGGAATTCTTCATTTCTCCAGCGATGGTTTGGCCTCTAATGTTCCTGTCAACGGTGACCGTCGGCTATTCTCCGGCTCCGCATTCGCTCTGGCCATCGAACAACGATGACTTTCATATATGACACGTTGACTCTCTGATAGTTCTCTCGCTGCTTAACTACTCACGAGACATCTTCGACGTCTTCCGAACATACATGCAGTTGAAGATGGTGATGCTGGCTCTGATTATGCTTCGGTCTTTGTTAGGTTTGGACTGAATTGGCTCCGGATTGTTTTTCCGGTTGTTCTTGTTCTGTTTTTCTCAGTTTTTGTTCATGTGTTTCTTTGCTGCCTTGGGTTGGTTGGTTGTGTTTCGTTGTTGTCCTTTGTGATGTTTTTTTGTTTGTGCTTGTCTGTTTGTGCTTCCTTTGAAGTTGGTGTATGTATTTGTAATTTGTTGTTTTGTTTCTTTGTTTGAATAACATTGTCTGTGTTCTTTTTAAAAAAAGTATGTACTCGAGAATCAAGATTCCGGTCTCACTAATGACTTCATTTGGTCTATATTAAAGATAAAGAAAAGATAAGTTTTAGTTAATTTTATTCAATTTTTATTTTATTTTTATCTAAATCTTATTTTGTATTTAATATTTAATTTCTGAAATACTCATTTTTATCTTGACTCAAACATAAACCCATTTTATAAACCCAAAACCCAATCCAACAATTTTAAAACAAATCCATTTTTATTAAATCTAATAACCCATTTATTACAATATAATCCCAACCCACCAGACTCAATTACATTAAATACCTATTAACCTAATTAAAAAATAACTCAAATCCACTACTCATTAACCCAATTAATACTCAAGCCCAGTCTAACCTAAAACCTAATACATCAAAAAACCCTAACCTAAACCTTTACCCTATTAACCCAGCTACCACCGCACTCTTGACTGTTCAACTTTCCTTGCGTGTAGCCGCCACGCGACACCATGGCCATCCCACCGCTCATTCTGATCGGCCGCCTGCTCTACCATCCAAATCTGTAAATAAAAAGCGAATAAAATAAGATATTTATTCCAAATATCATCATATATGGGCAAAAAAAACACACATCAACATTAATGAGAAAGTTTTTATATATTTTATATGTAAACCGAATGGGTATAAAAACCCATATCGATAATCTGTAAGGGAGGATTTTTTTTGAAAAGATAAAAAAGAAGTTTTTATCGAATACAAAAAAATATTAGATCTTTAAGTTTTTTTTCGAACACAAAAAAGAGAACAAATCAGATCTAAGTTCTTTCGAACATAAAAGAGAGAGAGAAGGAAACAAAGAAAACATTTTTCTAGGTCCAAGGTTTCAGTTTCAAAGGTATTTTCTTTTTCCCTATTTGAATAAACACAAAAAATATAAAAAAGGGGCGATTCATCTTACCTTACTTCTAACATATCGTTGCCGCCGCCCGTAACCAGGGATAAACCACCGCGTTTTGACTGGATCTAAGTTCCTCGAGTTTCAAATATAAAAAAGGGATGGATTTCGTTTGTTTTATCTAGGGTTAAAGGAACAAGCTTAAAAATGCATAGAAGATGGGGAAGGAAATGAACGATTTAAGAAAAAAATGCGAAAATTGAAATCTGGTGGCCACTGTTGGCTTATGGGTAAATTACCACCTTAGTCCCTCACTAATGGCCAATCGTATAGGTTATTTACTGCCCTGGCCCCTCATTTTATAAAAAAATTTCAATCTGGTCCCGAACATTATTATTATTATTATTATTATTATTATTATTATTATTATATGCGTGTTTTATATATAATAATTTAAATAAAAAGGAATTATTATATGCGTACATATATTATTGATATCATTACTACTATCATTATTATGTTGTATATCATGTTAATATTATCATTATTATTATCAATTATTTTTTCGTTATTATTATATTAATATTTTTTCTATACGTGTATATATATATAATATTAGCATAACACGTATATGTTTTTTACTATGTAATATGGTTTGTATAGTATATGTCTTATCATATTATATTGACGTATATTATCATTGTAAGTATATTATTATTTTATTATATAGTATATGTATATTATTTAACATTATATATTTATATAATATTTTCATCTTGATTTTATTTCGAGCATATTTTATGTATTTTTATTAAAATATGGTATGAAGCTTATTTTAATATTTAAAGAGGATATTTTCTAATTTATTTTGGGAGCTAGCTAGGGAGTGTTTTCTCACTATCCAACCAAACGGTCGCCAATCTCCGTACAACTCCCTCGTTACCTCCTACTGTTGCCAATAAACATATCACATATAAAGGGGCGTCCCCCGAGCCGTGGACTGTAGTCCCAATATACCATGCATCATACCAATGTATCCAAGGAATTCTATTGTAGGCAACTTAAGTATCTTATCTTATATTTGAAAATTGGAGTGTATCTTATTGTACAAGTAATTTTACTCGTTACGCACTCAATGCCTTATGGCAAATTTTGAGCTTTTGATTCTTAAAGCTTCTTAATTGTTACATTGTTGAGTTAGGGGGAGTCATTATTCTTTAAATTTCATGACATTAACAAAGAGATGTTAACTTCAATCTTTATATTAAAACATTACATAACCAATCATTCAAGCAAAGCATAGGAAGGCATCAAATGCATATAAAATGCAACATAAACAAGGTCTTATCATGAATGCCATGCTATGAATGCATACTACTCATGGTGCTCTACTTGAGCCATATGTAGATGCTTATACAATTTTAGATACGGTTTGTAACACAATAACAAGATTCGAGGTGACACCGTGTCACCCGAGACCATACAACTACACTCACCTGTTATCCCAACATTATGGATACCTGAATCCACTATTACTCCTAGCTACCAACTAAGCCTTCTTCCATTCTTCCTTTTCCTGGTAAGTACCTCAATTGAAACAACTAGTCATTAGAAATCGGCCCAATTTATCTACCATACAACAGCCTTTAATATTTAGATTCGTGCTAACACAATCCATTAATCATGTATTTACTTCTATATCTTTACTCTAAGCAACAAGATCTTTAACCTTCGTAACTTATTACTCAATTAAGTACAGTAATTCACCAAACAAGGTAGCACTCGATCATGTATATATATACACACAAACTAACAAATTCACTAATTCTATCTACATTATCATAACAGATTTGTTATCTTTTGACTCCTAATACAATCCAAGAAGACTCAATTTAGGCAAGGATAATTTCCAATTCATGTACAATCAATTTCATGTACTAACAGCCCATTCAACAACCTTTTAAAAATTAAAAACAGTTTCTATACATTTATCCATGCTCAAAGCTTCTTAAATCACATGTTTATTACACTAAACGGGGCAGCTTGTAAATATATGTATTTCTATATAATAAAACAGTCCCAATTCTAATCTTCATAGATAGAACAATCCATATTTTAGTTTACAAAACTGTCCATTTTTTAAGCTTATCAAAACTGCACTTATAAACTGTTTTAACCACACTGCATTTAAGAATAATTTACTGCATCAATTTAATCCTTTTAAAACTGCATTCTAGCATTCTGCACACTTCATTTTAATATATTGTCTTTCTGTCCAGTTTTAAACTGCATTTTCTGTACAGTTTTAAACTGTATTTCTGCCCAGTTTTAGACAACATTCTGCACAATTTCTAAGTCCTTATTTTATTTCCTAAAACATTCCCTAATGTTCAATACAGTCTTGAATTCCAAAAACACAGTGCACTCTTTTATGTTTGTTTACATATTTGTTTACTTTAAACTGTCTACTAAACATATAGGGCAGTCTAAAAATTCACATTTATTCTCATTAAACAAGCTCAACAGTCCATACCCTTTTTATTTAGTAGTTTATTTGATTTCTGAACAGTCCTTGGAAATTATAATTTAACCCCTGAGAATTTTCAAAACTGTACAGCACCTTTCATAATAGATTTCCCCTGTTTTAAAGCATCAAAACAGTCCTAACATACAAACATACACAATTGAAACAATATTTGAGGTTATCTAAACCATTCGAAACAGGGCATGTGCAATTGACATCCATTTGATTCGGCTTTAAAGTTGTCCTTGTGCCACAACAACGTTTTCCATTTCAAATACAATTATACATTCTACAATTGCACTATTCGAATGCTAAATTCAGCTAAACAACTATATTTCTATTATCAAGCAATGTAACCATTTCCAACTCCAAATATAGTTACTTATCATTGTCAAAACCTATTCAAATATTCCTTAATCACAACAAGTTATAACATTCAAGAACCATCAACTTATAATTCTTAATTACACCCAAAATTTATATAACCTTGGCCATTTCTATGCCTTATTCGAATGGTTTTAAAGAATCCAATCATGAAATTACTCCTTAAACAACCTAATTATAACAATCCATGAGATTCTATAGAAGAATTCTTACCTTGCTTTTCAATCCCAACAAAATGGAGGCCTAACCGATGGACTTAATGAAGCTCCAAGCATGCGTTGTGCAAGCTTTCTCTCTCAAGCTTAGGTTCAGCTAAAGCTTTTTGGGGGAGAAGATGATAATGAAATGAGTCATTAATATCCAACCGATTCCTTCCCCATCTCCTACATATGTTTTATCCAACTAATTGACATGTGTATAATCCCCTATATATTTATTCTTTACCATGCAAACTCAACGTTTAATATCTTTCTTCCATTTTACAATTTAGTCACTTCTCTAGCAATCGAATTAATATGAGTCACAAACATAGTATCATATACTTAATAAGGTACATACTTCTAAGCCCACTTTTGGGGTGTTACACAATGTTCACGAATGTCCAAGTCACATATTTCATCATAGTTCTCACCTTTCGTATCATATCGGATAGCAAATCGAGCCTTAGCTCCATGTTTCATATTATAACACATCCATATCAAAATATACATGAAGCATAATCCACATATCACATAGGAACTTATAACATCTCGAATAACATTGGAAACTTACCATGCTTGCCATTAGCATCCACACAAGTTTGATCTATGTGAGCCCTTAAACAAAATGCAATTGCAACATAGACGAATGCAACGGGATGTCTCCTCGCTATCCCTTGACACGACTACACTCACTTAGTATTCGAAGACTTCAAGGTTTTCGGATTTCAATTCCTTTGCTCCTAGACATGTTTGGAGATAACGGTTTGTTTCCTTCCAATTTTTGAGCTAGGGAGAAACACAAGGAATCATTATAATCACAATAACGATATAGTGCCCATTTCAAATATTAGGCTCAATAATTCGACTTGAAATTAAACTTCGACCATCCATGGATTTCAAAAATCGATTGAGGGCTTTTACTTACCGAGATACAAGCTTTCAAATGCAATATCGAAATCAAACAAAGGTTGAGGATTGGATTGAGGTGTTTGCTTAAGCTTGAGGTTGAAGACAACAATGGTGGTGCTTACTTGTTGGATGAAATGGGGTGGGATTTAGTTTACAAGAGGTTCAAAGTGAGGAAGAGAGCTTTTGCTCCTCATTTTAAAACCATTTTTCATCTTTAATCATTCCTCCACCAACATATGGACCAATAGGGAGCTTTCCTATCCTTGAGGGTTTGCTAAACCCAATTCAATCATCTTTCCTTCCTTTCATTCAATTGTCAATTTGGATGACAATTAGTCACCTTTTTTAGGTATTTCACGTGGGAGGGGCAAGCTAGGTGGTGAGTCATCACCCTAACCCCTTTTTTCTTTCAATTTAATATTCAAAATAGATTTCTGCAGAGACCCGTATCCATACACCTTATGGCCGTATCGATATGGCTAAGCTAAAATGGGTAAGTTCGTTATGGCAGTTAGGCCATACTGATACAGGCCTTGCTGTATCGATACGCCTAGCCAAAACCGTACCGATACCAGTCCCACCGTACCGATACTCATAGCTTAAAACAATATTTCCAAATTTGAATTTCTTACAAAAAGGTCATTACAACTTAAATCAAGTCCAAACAACTTTCATTACTTCAATTTGATTACAAGGATTGGAAGATTACAGTTCCGAGCATATCCGACACAAAATTTCTTGTCACCAGAACTAAATTCCGACTAGGCCGGTTTTAAGGATGTGACATACTTAAACCCTAAACCCAAAATTTAAAATTCAAAACCATAACCATAAACACTAAATTTGAATCTATAAACCCTAAACTCCAAAACCTTAAAATTGAAACCCTAAACCCCTAAATTTAAAGCAATAAACCCATAAACCCTAAACTTGAAACTTGAATTTGAATTTATAAACCCCAATACCCTAAACCTTAAACCATAAGCCATAAATACATAAACCCTAAAATTGAAACTACAAACCATAAACCCTAAACTTAAATATCTAAACCTTAAACTTAGAATCTTAAACCTTAAGCTTGGAACCTTAAACCCTAAACTTAAATCCATAAACAAACCCCCTAAACCTAAAACTTGAAACCTTAAACCCTAAATTTGAAACTTGAAACCATAAACCAACAAACCCTAAACTTGAGTTTATAGATTCAAATTTAAGGTTTAGGATTTTAAGGGTTTAAAGATTCAAATTCAAGTTTGAAACTTAGGTTTTAGGGTTTATAGTTTAAGTTTAATATTTAGAGTTTATGGTTTAGGGTTTCAAAATTTGGGTTTATGGGATTAAGTTTCAAATTTTGTGTTTAGGGGTTAAGTGTTTATGGGTTCAAGTTTAGGGTTTATATATCTAGGTTTGGGGTTTATGTTTATAATTTAGGGGTTTGAGATTCAATTTTAAGGGCTGTGGTTTAGGGTTTAATTTTTGGTGTTTTGTATTTTAAGTTTAAGGTTTTTGAGTTTCTAGTTCCAATTCTAGGGTTTAGGGGTTTGTTGTTTAGTGAATCAATTTTGAAGTTTACAGTTTTAAGCTTAAGGTTTGAGGTTTATGGTTTTTGAGTTTCTAGTTTCAATTTTAGGGTTTAGGAGTTTATGCTTAGTGTTTTAATATAGGGTTTAGGTTTTCATGTTTAGGATCTAAGTTAAATTATTTTAAATTAAATAGGGCTAAATTGAATTAATGTGTAAATAATAAGGGTTAATTTTATTTCATTTTTTGAATTAGGATTAAATTGTTGAAATTTGTAAATATGGAGGAATTAAAGTAAATGTATGAATTATTGTAGTAATAAAATTTTAATTATTTTTCTGAATTAAAAATAAAAGAAAATCTTAGAAATTATTATAAAAATACTTTTAAGAATTTATTTTAAAAAGGAATAATAGCAATTTAGATCCTTAAAATTTCAATTCCAAATTAAAATAGTTAATGCCATATATGAATAGTAGTACATTGTGGTACATGTACTGTAGAATTATCCCCATAACAAATATCGTAACTCGCTGAATAATTTATTACTTAGTTTATTTTTAGGGGTAATTAGGCAAATATTCCCTTTTGGGAATTTATTTGGCCAAATACCCTCTTTCAACAACAGTTGGAAAAATATCCCACATTTGGCCCACGTAAGGGTAACTCGCGGCCTGCAAGACGCGATTTCAAACCTCGCTTTCCTCAGGACGCGTCTTTAGTCTGAAATATTTTTTTGTTATCCTTTAATTTCAAAAATAAAAAAAAATAAAAAGATGGAACTCGCATCCTGTAAGACCCGATTTCCACGAGAAATTAAAAAGTCGAGATAAACTGCAATTTAAAAGTTTTAGATCAAATTAGGTTAATACTGATTATAAGTAGAGTGTTCAAATTAATGGTTAAAAAAGTATTTTCAGCGTATTGGTTTAGGGTGATTATAAATAATATAGATTCAATTTATTGTACGTTATTGATTTATTTAAAAATAATTTAAAAGAAGATCATTAAAAATAAAAATATAGTTTACATATTATTTTGGACTCCGATAACATCATCATCATTAGAAAACATCGCATACAACTCAAGTTCAAGGCCCGCCTCAAAAAGAGTCTGTAGGTGAGATTCTACCATCAATTCCACAGCAGCGTCGTCCACAACGTGGAATAATGAGTACGTTAATGGTTCTAACGACGTCTGCAGTTGATACTTCAACGGTTCTAACTTTTTCCCACGACCATGTGAAACATGTTTCTTCACTTCATTCATCAACTTCTTATACGTTAAGTTGTATGGCAGCAGAAGCAATATAGCACTTGAGGACTGGAATACGACTCCAGGAGATTCATCATCAATTATCTGCGCATCGTAGTATACCAAAGCATTAATATTTTCTCGTCTCGACATATTATATCGATGTAACAAACGCAAATAATATTGAAATGTAGAGTAAGAAGAACAAGAACGAAGATGAATTGTGAGAAAATTTGGAGATTGTGGTGCTCTATTTATAGTAGAATCAGCGACGTTTTGGAATCGAATTCAACTAAACTCGCGTCTTACAGGACGCGGGTTCAGTGTAAATTATGGTATGTATTAAATGACAATAATATTGATTATAAAAAGAATAGTGTTTAAATTAGTGTAGTAATTTTTAAAAGTTATAGAACACAAAGTCGTGAGTTATGCCATTAAAAACGCATTAATTATAAAAAGATTTTTAGAATCGTTCATGGATTAGAATTGAAATTAGTTGTCAATTAGGCACATGATATATTTCAAACTAATGGAGTCGATATTATATTAAGAATAATGGAATACAAATAGTGTTATAATAAATACTTACATTTTAATATGATAAATAGTTAAAAGTAATGTGTTTTTAAAAGTAATTAGTTAAATAGAATACAAATAGTGTATATAATAAATACTTACTTTTTAATATGGTACATAATTAAATGGAATACAAATACTATATATTATATAAACTTACTTTTTAATTTAAATAAATGAACTTGCATCCTGCAGAACACAATTTTTGCGGTAAGTAGAACTCGCGTCTGTAGGGTGCGAGTTTCATCCGAATAAATTTTACAACGGTTGAAAATTTATTTACGCCGTTTAGGGTATGAAAAACTCGCACTTTGTAGAATGGGATTAATGGAACTCGCATCCTGCAGGGTACGGGTTTCATTCAATCCTCGCACCCCAGCCTGTGCGATTACGAGTATAAATGGGTCCCCACCCCTACCCTTTTACCACACCAAACAAATTCATTTTCTTTCAAATATATTTTATTTCGATTTCTCGGTTAATTTCTCATGTTGCATTAATGGCAGGATTGATAAGATTGGATCACAAGCACGTGTTCGACTATCATCAGAGACATGTAAGTTTTATCTATTTTTATTTCGTTTTTATTTTATTCTATTATATATTCTAATTTTACATACGAGTATTTTAAATTTTTTATGTAGTTTAATTTAGACTTACTTTTTTTATTTTTTTAGGGAAAGGAGGAACGACGTCTAGAGGTGTCTTACAACCGGATGTCGAATTTACCCGACCCGTTGATCGACCATATTTACGCCCTCAGCTTAGGGAGCCTACTCCATATGTTTTTCCTTGGGCCGGAGGTGAGAAAATGGTTTTATTCTAATATACGAATTTGTATAATTAAAATTTAATTCTATAATAACGTATTTAATTCTTATACGTCTTGTTTTGTAGGTGGACCGATCCTTTAACTCATGTTGGTGTTGCTCGCAGTCTATATATTATCAGATAGGATATTGAGAATCAATTCGCGAATATTCATGTAACATTTTGGTGAATTTATATATAATTTATTATATATTTAACTTTAATTATATATATTTTACAGTTTTATGGACACCATACGAGGATCCGAAAGTGCACGAGTGCATCTTGGAATTTTTGGAAAGCACAACTAGTAGACCATGTTTAATGATATTAATTAACATAAATTTTGAAAAGCACAACTAATAGACCATGTTTGTTAAATAGCAGTTTGAGTCAAAATTAGAGGTTTGACTAGTCAAATTTGTTAAATTGAATGTTTGGTGAATAGCAGATTAGGGTGAAACCTCTAATTTTGAAAAAACTGCTAATATAAACTTTTTAATATTAGAGGTTTTGACATAAGAGTGATAAAAATCATTTTATCTTTAATAATTATAAAAAATCTCCAAATAACCCAAATTTAAAATTTTCTATTTTAATTCTTCACCCTCACATATTTACATTGTGACATTTATAAACTAATATTTTTTGTTTTTCTTTTTATTTTCACACATTTATATTTGTATTTAAATTTAATATTTAATTAAATTATATTAAAAATAATTATATAAATAATAAATTAATATATATATATATATAGATCTTTCAAATGTGCTTAGTAATATTATGTTAAAACTATTATTTTTATAATCATATTAATTAAATAATTACTTAATATAATCATCTTCTTATGTGTCATTTTGTTTGTTTAAATAATTAAACGGTTATAATCTATCAGTTAATTTTACCAAACACTTTTATACAATCAACTAATATAATTTGTTAGTCAAATCAACCAATGCAATCAGCTATCAACTGATTGGAAAACATGACCTATGTATTAATTATTTTAAGCTCAATATAAAATCAAATGCTAGTAAAAAATAAATTTTAACTGATATCTAAAACACAAAAAACCTATTGAGACACAATATTTTTCTATTTATAAATAAAGAGTAGTTAACAAATTTAAACATGTATAAAAACACCTATCAAATGGCTGAGTGTTGGGCAATTTTTGAAGGGCTGCAGTATGCCAAGGACTTGAATGCTCGGGCCGTAGTCGTGGAATTCGGTAATCTGGATGTTATTTGCGCTTTGCATAACCATGCAGTCTACATGTCTCTCTTGTTGGTCTTATTAAATCAATGTTGCAACATCACCGACAATTTGAGATACGACATGTTTTCAGGAAAAGTAATAGTGTAGCTGATGTAATGGTTAAGTTGAATTCAAAGAATAGTTATGTGATGCGTTCTTTTTTATTTTTGTAGCCTTCTGATGAGGTTTTAAATTTACTGCATAATAACTTTAGTCATTGGTTTCACGTTGTCTTGATATTGTTGAGGTTCTTTCAAGTGTTTTTTTCTATAATGCTATTATAGATATTTTTTTCATTTAAGTGTAAGGAGATTTTATTAAGAACTATAATAGTATCTTCATTCTTATTTATAAAAAAAACACCTATCAAATCACATATATTTCATTATTAACGTTATTACATTAAAAACACCGTTAAAGAAATCCAAAAGGTATTTGAACTTTTAGATACCCTACCAAACAGTCCCTAATCTTAGAGTCACACAAACAATAACTAAGATTTTGACTAATAATATTGTTAAAAAAAAGGATTTTGACTAATAATAAGAAAAATAAAAAATAAAATAATAACAGTTTTAGAAAGTTTTACCCTGAGGTACCTTTAGGATAAGATTAAAATGAGACGATCTTACATAAATTCTTATTTAGTTGATAAAAATTTATTACACAAATTCTTATAATCTACACTAATGGTAAGATAGTAAGAATTTGAGTTATAATATAAGAAATTATGTAGTTACACAAATTCTTATATATGACAAAATCTACAAAAAAATTTATCTAGTTAAAATTTTATTATAATTATACAAATTTTTATTTAATTAGTCTAAATTATTATACAATTAAATATAAATTTTTATTAAAATAATAAAAATTTATGCAACCTTAACATGTACCAACGGTTCTGTTCTGTGTGCAGACATGATGTTTTGTACACGTCATTATTACAAAGCAAACGAAAAATACCACGTAAAACATTTAAAACACACCATATATATTTGATATTTAAAATACCGAGAAATTATTAAATAAATTATGTTTATCACGTTATTTATAGTTTAATTAATTATGTTTATTTCAAAATAATTATTTATTCTCTAATTATATATAGGAAAAAAATGATTATTTACTTTAAAAAAATGAGATAAATAAACTTGATTAATTGGGACCACAAATGACGTGGTGAATAAAATTCATCTAATAATTTTTCTTAAAATACCATATAAAGCGTGAAATGACATGGCATTGAGATTACGGGCTATCCACTTTAATCAACTTATCCAAATCAATTTTAAAATATTAAATATTACTAATATAAACGTATTTTTATTATTTCCATGTATGATGTGGGGACCAGCTGAATTTCGTTTCCGCATTTGTTTAAATAAAAGATAGGAATTGTTCTCTTTTTACAGCCCCGATATGTTGTTATCGTTTTGTTATTTTTTTAAGGGTGAAGATATGGCGGCTAATGGAAACGGGATGTCGACGAAGCCAAGGAGTCCTCTGGCGAGGATTCAGACGCATAAGAACGGAATCTGTCACGATGACAGTGGGAAGCCTGTTAAGGCTAGGACGATTGACGAGCTTCACTCTTTGCAGAAGAAGAGATCCGCGCCGACAACGCTTCTTGACGGTGCTCAGGGTGCCTTTGCCACCGTGTCCGAAGATGAGCGCCAGCGGCAGCAGCTTCAGTCCATCAGGTAAACGTACTGCACGACAGCAGAAAAAAACCTCCCATAAAGAACTTGAATAAGAAGCATCAATTAATAACTAATGTAATAAAACGGTGGAAGATTGAAACTGATAAATTTGATGTGGGGCCAACCGATGAGTTTATAATCTTAACAAGGGTAAATCCGTTATTTTCATTTTTTTTGGAGCAGTGCATCTTTGGCATCCCTGACTCGAGGGACAGGGCCGAAAGTGGTGCGAGGAGATCCGGCAGGAAAGGTTCAGCCGGTGGCGCATGTGGCGCACCACCACCATGTGGAGGCGCTAACCATCAGCGTCAGCGACAGTTCCTTGAAATTCACTCATGTCCTATACAACCTCTCACCTGCCAGTACGTAATAAACATAAAAAAAAACAATTCACCCTCGAAAAGAAGCCTATTTTTAATCAAGTAAAAATCACGGGTTCTTTTTTTTTTTTGAATTGGTGCAGAGTTGTATGAGCAGGCGATAATGCATGAGAAGGGGTCTTTCATTACAGCAACCGGTGCTCTAGCCACCCTATCAGGAGCCAAGACCGGGGCGGTCCCCTAGAGATAAGAGGGTTGTTATCGATGACACCACCCAAGAGGAGCTTTGGTGGGGAAGTATGTGTTTATATACAGAAGTTTTGACGTATGCAAATGCATTTAGTGCTTGTTGATTAAAAAAAAACTAATGATTTGGGGATGACAGGGGCTCACCCAACATTGAAATGGACGAGCATACCTTCATGGTGAACAGAGAAAGAGCTGTCGATTACTTGAATTCTCTGGACAAGGTGAAATATCTTTTACATAAATATTTGGTTTAAATTCTTTTGAAAGGGTATCATAGTAAATCAGTTCTGAAAATGATGTTGATGTGGGGTTTTATCTTCTTTTTTTTATGGTCATATGGAATCATTTTCGTCTTTTAGTTCAATAACTTGTCCTAGGGTCATCATCTCTCATTGGGAGAAGCAACTTTGTCATTGCATGAGTAAATTTTTGTTGTCCTTAACTTGGGGAGTTGCTTACTGGAGATATGGCTTTGTGGGGCCATTTCTTTTGGTTTTGTCATGCCCTCCTTGCTTTGCTTTTGAGGCAGGGGGTTAATAGAATATATCCTCTGTTTTATGTAATCTGTGTAGTCATTTACTTGGATACCATCTGGATATTTTATTTGTTTTCCGTTTCGTAAATCGTTAATCGATTTCTAATTTATGGCAATACAATGTAAATGGTTACAGGTTTTCGTGAATGATCAATTCTTGAACTGGGATCCAAAGAACAGAATCAAAGTACGGATTGTCTCTGCTAGAGCTTATCATTCATTGTTTATGCACAACATGCGAGTAAAAAATAAGCTATTCTAAAATTTTATAAGCCCTTTTTTTGTTTCGTTTCACAGGTCTAAGCCTATCCCAGATAAGTCTCTTTATCGATGTCGTAACATTAATTATATATGTATCATGTGTTGAGTTCTATCATCCCTATATAACGAGGCAATAATATAAATAAAAATGGTAAAAAATTAGTGTACAATTGGATAATTGGGTGGGTGGCAGGTGTATCCGACCCACTCCAGAAGAGCTGGAGAATTTCGGTACTCCGGACTTCACTATATACAATGCTGGACAGTTCCCATGTAATCGTTATACACACTACATGACATCCTCCACTAGCATAGACCTTAATCTTGCTAGGAGGGAAATGGTCATCCTCGGCACCCAGTACGCCGGGGAAATGAAGAAGGGTCTTTTCAGTGTCATGCATTATCTCATGCCTAAGCGTCAAATTCTCTCCTTACATTCTGGCTGCAATATGGGAAAAGATGGAGATGTTGCCCTCTTCTTTGGATTGTCAGGTATAGCATCATTGGATCAAGGTCACAACGTGATTCTAGTCCACAAAACCGATATGTGTTCTCTTAACTTTGTCCTTGAAGCCTTAATGCATTTGTTTCGTGAAAAGAAAAGGACTTATGTCCTTTTTATTACCTTTCACTTGACATTGTTACTAATGAATTTACTTCAATGATTTTTAAACAGGTACCGGTAAGACCACTCTGTCTACCGATCACAACAGGTATCTGATCGGAGATGATGGGCACTGTTGGAGTGACAATGGTGTGTCAAACATTGAAGGTGGTTGTTATGCTAAGTGCATCGATCTTTCACAGGTTGAGCCTGATATCTGGAATGCCATTAAATTTGGCACTGGTAAAATTCTATTCCCCTCTTTAGTCTTTGATCAAAATATCGGAAAACAATTGTAATGCTCGGTTTGATCTTTTGAATTCTTTGTTTCTGCAGTGTTGGAAAATGTAGTTTTTGATGAACATACTAGAGATGTGGATTACAGTGACAAATCGGTTACAGGTACATACATTATCAGCAAATCTGATACTCTTTATTTACATCAGTAATTGGCTTGACTCGATAAAGTGGCCAATGGATAAGATGAACAAATTCTCAATTCATTTAGATTTGTTAAGATATGACAGTGACTTTAAAGAAAATATAAATGCCAAATAGAAGGTTAGAATAATTGAAAGCAGATGATAAAATAAGCTTTCAATGCCAAAGTCCCTGATGTCAGCCATGTGATAATGGAATAATATGAATTATGCTTTACACAATACACGTAATCTTTAATATCGATTTTTCTTTGCTTGCAGAGAACACTCGTGCAGCTTACCCGATTGAATACATTCCAAATGCTAAGATACCATGCCTCGGTCCACACCCCAAGAATGTCATACTTTTGGCATGCGATGCCTTTGGCGTCCTTCCACCTGTGAGCAAGCTGAGTCTGGCTCAAACCATGTTCCATTTCATTAGCGGCTAGACAGCTTTGGTATCTTTCTCTGTCTTTGTGCTATGTATTTTAGAGGCATCTGGTTCTCGCATCTTGCGACTGAACTTGTTCGATGATGCATATAGGTGGCCGGCACAGAAGATGGTATTAAGGAGCCAACGGCAACATTCTCAGCTTGTTTTGGCGCAGCGTTTATCATGTTGCATCCTACCAAGTATGCAGCCATGCTTGCCGAAAAAATGCAGAAGCATGGGGAAACAGGGTGGCTTGTCAACACTGGCTGGTCTGGTGGAAGGCAACAACCGTGCATTGCAAGGCATTGTAACGTTTTAACATATTTCCTGGAATGGTTTAGTCAATCACTGCTGGCTTTTCTGCAGCTACGGGTCTGGAAACCGTATCAAGTTACCATACACTCGAAAAATCATCGATGGCATTCACTCTGGTAGTCTCTTGAACGCAACTTACCAGAAAACCGAAGTGTTTGGGCTAGAGATCCCAACCGAGATTGAGGGAGTGCCTTCTGAAATCCTGCTTCCTGAAAACGCCGTAAGTTGTCCCTTCTTCAACCAGTTATGTCTCAATATGTTACTCGGAATTTTGATGTATTTGGTCATTGTTCGACAGTGGGCTGACAAGAAGGCGTACAAGGAGACACTGCTAAAGTTGGCTGGACTGTTCAAGAACAACTTTGAGACTTTCACTAACTACAAGATTGGCAAAGACAACAAGCTGACCGAGGAGATCCTGGCAGCTGGTCCAAACTTCTAATTCAAAGGGAAGAAACTGTCGTTGTTAGCCGAATCGCATGAAGTCAATGAATGCGATAGAAATAAAGAGATTGTTAGCATTATTATAAAATGTATTTCTTATGTTACTCCATATTCGATTCATAAATGAGAGTTGTCCCTTCTTAAATCTTTTCTTTACGTTATGGATTAATTCAGGGTTTTGATACTGAAAATATAGTTCATTGTTTAAATTGAAAACTGGTTTGCCTCCAGTTGTTGCCTAAAGCTGTATTTGTTTTTTTTTTTTTTTGAAAAGAAAGCAGGAATGGTATTAATAATAGAATCATATGGACCAAAGGCCTTGTTAAAAAACCTCTTTAAAGCCTAATGGAAGAAAAAGAGCACAGACAATCTTGAGCACATTATTAAACTCGAAAGGGAAATACAATAGGACACACTAAAGTTCAAATGGCTAAGCTAACCTTCACCAGAATGCTTCGACTCTCAAACCAAATATAGCACCATTATCAACTCATGTCCTCACTAAAGCGTATTAAAATGCAAGAGGAGGCAGACTTTGGTAAGAAACCAAATCAAAACATGGAAATATTCGAATACCGATGGGATTGAAATATGAAATTTAGATTCGAATACCTTATATATCATGTAGGTCCAAACCCTTGAAAGAGCATAAGATTTTTGACAATGTGTATCGAAGGAAGAAAGAAAGGAACAAAAATATTTGCTCATTTTTGGTGTATCTTTCCATGTTTAAAATTAAGAAATAAATTCTAAGTTCTAATACTAAATTTTAAATTTTAAACTCGAACTTTAAAAAATACACCTTATTCACAATTTCTCAAACTCTAATCATAAATTCTAATTCTAAACTCTAAACTTAATTTTTTAGTGCAGGACGTAACAGAGAAAAAAAATTATTCGAAAAAGGATGTAACTATGATCCCTGCCTTAGCTATGAATGATGATACCAAGTGGACATAATATCGTGCCACTAGAAAATCTCGTCATTGGGCAGCATCACAGTTCCTTGGCGCTGTTTCTTTGCCTCTTTTATTTGATAGGTATGGTATGAAAGCGCAGGAATGACTTCGTTTTCACTAACTCGTACTTGCCTCTCTTAGATATATACATGATTAGCCTCGCTTGGGCTTGTTAGAACATTAAATATTAAGTATTAGTTAGTTTGTTGAGTTAGTTTGTAGGATGCTAATTTGTTGAATTAATAGGATTTGGGCTATATAAGCGTAATACATATAACGAGTTAAGAATCACAATCAGAGTCATCTTTAATGAAAATCTAGATATTTATTTTCTCTGTAGATTTGCTATTTCTCTAAACCCTAGCTGCTCATCACCTCCCTTTTACACATTTCACCACCGTTAACTATCTCCGGCCTCCATGCCGGAGTTCTACAGGGCTACCCATTTTTTGAGACATGACTCATCTTTTAAGGCTTCCCAGCCTTCCCGAATGGAATCATTTTCATGGCAACCACCTCCTTCTGGGTCCTTGTGCCTAACATTGATGTTGCGTCTTTTCTGTGTCGGGTCTTGGTTCTGCTAGAGGCGTCCTGCAAGCCGAGCTTTCGGGTCTTTTTTTTGGCCTTCAAGTCGCATGGTCAGTTGGGGTCCTATGTCTGTAAGTCTAGTCAGATTGTATGCAAGCTATCAACTTGGTGCTTGGCCCCTACGCTGCTACCAGCCCGTTGCCGATCATGAGCGCCATCGCTGAATTGTGCAAACTTGCCTGGTATGTTAATTTTTGTTGGATCCTTAGAGAATGTAACATGGTTGCCGATAGTTTGTACAACGGTACAAGATGCCGATTCTCCCGTCCTACCAACTTGTGCTTCATGAAGTTACTCCTGAGTTCGTTCGACCTTTGCTTGATCGCGATAAATTTGATTCGTCTTATTGTAAATCTGTTCAATCTTAATTACTAAAGCTCGAACCCCTTTAAATTAAAAAAAAATGATGATACCAAGAGGATATTTCTCTGGCAGGAAATAAAACTTCAATTAAAACGCAGTAATTTTGTAATTCACAGTACAAGGTATACCGCTGATAAGTAAATTCCTTAGAATGCCCACCCTTTCACCCACCATTAATGACATTAAAGCTTTGTCGGATCAATGACAATGGAAAACGGTTAATTAGAAAGAAAAAAATTAAGGGTGTGAAGCTTAGATTTTTGAAAAGAAATTAATTAATCGTTTGAATTTTTTACACCAATTAAGCCCCTAAACCAATAAATTTAATCAATTAAGATTTCGAATCAAGAAATTGTATAAAATAAGCTCTTTGACTTAGGGGTGTAAACGAGCCGAGTCGAGCTCGAGTATTGTTGAGTTCGACTTAGCTCGTTAAGATTTTGAGTCGCGTTCGAGCTCGAGTAATTTTTAACGTGCTTGAGAAATCTGAGCTCAACTCGGCTCGTTAAGAATTCGATTCGAGTTCGAGCTTAATTCGAGCCCAATCGAGTCATGTTTTGACAAATCTTTGACCGTGTTGGACTAGAGTAACTCGTGATTTGGCGCGTCTCATTTAAAGTCCTATTAGGAAAAACTTTGATACACAAGTTGTGTAAACTAAAGCTTGTTAATTTTGGGGTTTAGGGTGTTAGTTTACGGTTTAGAGATTTAGGTTGTTGGGTTTAGAATTTAGGATTTAGATTTTAGGGTTTATGATTTATGTTTTAGGGGTTTAGGTTTAGGAATTTAGATTTTAAATAATAAAAAATTTTAGTATATTATATTTTCGAGTAGGTCACGAGCTTTTCGAGTCGGGTATCAAGTAGCTCGGCTTGTTAAAAACTTGAGTCAAGTTCGAGCTCGAGTCGAGCCCAATTGAGTCGAACTTTGACTGAGTCAAAATCGATTAGCTCACAATCTGAATTTTTTACTTATTTTATTGTAAAATTTTGGTTATAAAATCCGAAATCAATGATGTAATCAGGGAAAAAAAGAAGTTCTCAAAATCCATGTTTTTAATCGAACTAAAAAATATCAAACAAGGAGAGCGGATTCGAACAAATACAAAAAAGAACATCGAAGCAAAAAAGGTATATATATATATATATATATATATGAGACAAGAAAAATCAAAAGGTTTTTGTAGATCTACGAGAAAATATAGATTTTTAGGACAAGAATAAGGGCAGATTAGTATTTAGGGAGAAAGAACGAACCTTTTGACTTATTTTGCGTCGATTTTGGCGACCGTCACCGGCGAGCAGCAACACACGACGACAGAAGCGGCGGCCCTCAACAGTGATGGGAGCTCGACTGAGTGGAGAAGGGAGAGAGTTGAGAGGATTTGGGGGAGTTTTTTTGGATAACAAATGAATAAATGATTTTTTTGCTTAAAAAGGTATTTATAACCCTATCAAAACGACGTCGTTTTGGTGCTTTCGACATGCGCATCGACCTAACCCGGATAGGAGGATCCGTACATTCCGATGAATGGGCAAATTATGCCCGCGATCCCTCCACTTCGTATCTTTCACATTTTTGCACCTTAATTCCTATTTTATTTCATTTCAGTCACTATTTTTAATTTATATTCTTTTTTATTATCTTATTACTATTATTATTATTATATTTAATTTATAATTATTATAATTATTTTATTTTTAAAGTTTTATACATGAATATATATAAGTATATTATATACTATCATTATTATCATATTAAATAACTATTATTATTATAATTATAAGTTACATATTATATTGTTACTTTTTATTTATCGTATTATATTCAATTATTATTGCTATATTATATATTATCGTTACTATATTATTATTACTATTACTACTACTATTATTCATCCTATGTTTATATTTTAATAAGTGTATTAATACATATATATATATATGTATAGTCGTATATACCTTATATGTTTCTTTTAATTTCAGACTAAAATATTTTAGGGATTATCATGAAAAAAGTACCTCGTACGTATAAGGTGCTACATTTCGTTAATCTCTATTATGAAATATCATCTTTTGATTATAAATTATGATTTTCAAAATAAAATCCATTCATTCGGGAATCTATCACATCCCGAAAACTAACCTAGTCGGGAATAGGTTCTGATGATCAGAATTTTGTATCGAATCAACCTAAACAATGTGAATGTTCAAATCTTTGTACCCCTTTTGTAAGTAATGAAAACTAACTGGGCTTAACCTAAATCGTGGGGATCTTTTTGTAAGAAATTCAAAGCTGAAAATGTTGAAAGTGAGCGAGGCGTATTAATACGATCTGACCAAAATCGATACGGCCTAACTGTCCATAACTAACTTACCTGTTTTAGCTTAGCCATGTCGATATGACCATAAAGTGTACTGATACGAGTCCCTGCAGAAATCTACTTTGGCGACTAAATTGAAAAGATACGGAGATAAGGTGTTGAGTCATCTACTTGCTAGCCTCCCCCCACATGAAATAACTCAGAAAAGATGACTAATAGTCATCAAATTGTCAAATTGAAAGAAATGTAGGGGAGTAATTGATTGGGCAAAGCAAACCCTTGGCCAAATGAAACATTTCCATTGGCTAGGGGTGAGGTGGAACAATAATTAAGGTATTTAGTCTCTTAAAATGAATTGGAAAAAGCTCTCTACCTCATTTGAACTTCCCGAAAGCAAAAACTAAAAGGAAACCCAAGCTAGCACCACCATTGTTGTCTTCAACCTTAAGCTAAGCAAGCACTTTGATACAATCTTCATCATTTGTTTAATTTCAATATGTCGTTTGAAAGCTTGTAAATCGGTAAATAAAACCCCTAAGTTAATTCGATGATTTCGTCATTCCTCAAGGTTTAATTTTAAGATTAGGCTTTGAATGTTCAATGGAAGCCCATGGACTAGGAAGCTAATTCCATTATTTTGATGTTGTCTACAAGCTTTGGTAAGCTTTAAAAATGTTTTCGGATCCTTAGTTTAAATTCTAATGCAACCCCTAATTTTTTGCTAGCTCAAGAAGTGGAGAATGACCCCTCATCATCTCCAACAAAAGCTAGGCATCAAGGAGTCGTAATCCGAGAACCTTGAAAGCTTTAGAGTCAAGGTAAGTGTAGTTGTGTCAAGGGATAGGCAAGGTGTCATCCAATTGCATTCGTTTTTTGTTATTATAATTGTATTTGTTTAAAGGCTCAAGTAGAGCAAGCATATGTGGGTGCTAATGGTAAGCATTTGCTATGTTGTAAAGTTCGTATATGACATTTGAAACGTGCTATGTGTGAATTTTGATATGTATATGTTATGATATGATATGCGGAGCTAAGGCTCGATTCGTGATCCGATATGTTATGGCTTACGGGCACAAAGGTAAGAACTATGATGATATGTGTAATCCTTGGACACTTTTGAACATTGGATACAATTGGCATGCCATAGGGTTATTCGAGCTCACTAAGTAAAGGATTGGACTACGGTCCGGGCTACGACCTATATGTGGTGAAATAAGGTTGGTTTGTGTCAGGGATATTTTTCGGAGCTACGGCTCAAGGCTACGTTCTATTTATGATATTATGGTGTACAAGAGATCTGTGTATCCATTGGTTACTTGTCCAAGGAAAATGATATGTTCACATGGTTTATAATTGCTATATGGAATCATGACTATTAGCTTTGAATATGTTCTATGTGATTGATGCTATGAAAATTGTCACCCAAGCATGCCTATATGTCATTCATGTAATTGATAAACTATTATGCATTTGTTATAACTACCTCACTAGGCTATGTAAGCCTAACATTTGTGTGTCTCATGCATTTCAGGACCCTAAAGCAATTTGAGTCTCGATCGTGTAGTTGCGGTTGCAAGTCACTTTCGCCTATCATATGTATGCTTAACTTTGCTTCAAACTCCTAGTAAAGTGGCATATAGTTTAGACAAGTTGTATTTGCCTATTTTGACATGTGTGTAATAACCTAATAGTGCCTAAGTGTCAAATGTGTAAGTTGGCATGTTTTGAATTGGTAAAACTAGTTAAAACGAGTTTAAAGGCACCTAAAGGTAAAAACCTAGTAAATGAATTCGGATTGGTCTAAAATTCCACATGCTATTAGATTTATATGTTTATAGCTTTTTTGTAAAATTTGGACATCGTTCAATAGGCTAAATTGACGAAAAACCAGATAAAATATGTCATTATAGGGTAGACGTACCGATACGGGTCAAGTTGTATTGATACGGCTTTGCATATTTGCACCTAAGAAAATAGATCGTACCGATACAGACCTTGGTAGTGAAGTCTGGGAAATTAATTGCATCGATACAACCTTAAAGTGTACCGAAACGGGTCAACCTAGGGCAACGCATATCGATATAGGTTTGGATGTATCGATACAGGCTTGCCACCCTTAGTTCTGAAATTGTGAAATTTGACTTAGCATACTGATATGGCCTTAAGTGTATCGGTATGGTGTCAGTTAGTTCTGTTAAAAGACTTAAAC
This sequence comes from Hibiscus mutabilis, assembly GCA_019671005.1. Lineage (NCBI taxonomy): Eukaryota > Viridiplantae > Streptophyta > Magnoliopsida > Malvales > Malvaceae > Hibiscus > Hibiscus mutabilis. The sequence continues at coordinate 77,232,063 of CM033711.1, forward strand.
TACAGTTTTGAATAGTTTACATATTGGTCACTAATCTTTAAATAGCCTAATTGGATAGGTAAATGACCTCCGTTAATAAAGAAATTTCATAGGTTAATAATCGGTAAGCTAAATTAAATATTTGTAAAAATGAATTCTGATAAAGACCCTTAATTTTTAAAATTTACAATTTAGTCAATAAGTCTATAAATGCTTTAAATTTACCCCAAATTGTGTAGCTTGTTGATAATTAGGTTCGTTAAGCCTGAAAAGAAATTAATAAGACATTTCGAATAAGATTCTGAACTCTGAATAGGTTTTCGATAATACTTTTTGACCCGGTTCCCTGTCAGGCCGGGAAGGGGTGTAACATTTATGGTATTAGAGCTAGAGTTTAGTCGATTCTAGGACTAAACCAAGGCCTATCACAAGTCTGCATGTGCATATGCCACCTACGAGTTTATTTGTATATGTTATCCGTGACTTGCAACTAACACGATTCTTCCTTTTGATTAGATTTGATAATGTCTGCGCCCACTGATAGGCGTGTCATAAACGAACCACACCCTGGCTCCTTCTCGACACAGGGGACAACATGAGAGCTAAAATATGACTGGAGCATGTGGGACAGAATCACCTGCCTAATCCTCCTCCGATGTCTCTCGTTCAGCAAGAGTATTTGATGTCTATAGCAGAGATGATCAAACAGGTGGTTGTTTCACTCATGCAGAAGCAGCTAGCTCAGCATGCTGAAGCACTCCCATCTGTCTCGAGAGCCCTATTGACAAGCTTCGTCAATATCCAATTTACACCTTTACCGGCCAGGACCTGGACAACCCTGAAGTAGCAGAGTATTGGCTGAAAAATACTTTCAAAGTTTTGAGTAAGCAAATGAAGTGCCCCGAGGAGCACAGGTTGGAGTGTGCTCTGCATTAATTTTTTAAAAAGCTCAGAGTTGGTAGGATACTGTAAAACTCACCGTACCTAAGCATAGAGTCACATGGGACTTCTTCCTTCAAGAGTTCCATAAGAAGTACGTCAGTGACCATTACCTTACTGAAAGGCGTAAGAAGTTCATCCATTTAAGACAAGAAGGGTGACCCATGGAGCAGTACATCCACGACTTCTATAAGTACTCGAGGTATAGTTTAGAGATTATACGCACTAAGAATGAGAAATGTAGAATATTTATTGATAGCCTATGTGATGAGTTACACCATTTCTTCACTGCCTTGGAGTTGAAGGACTTTTAGAACCTGGTCAATAGGGTGATCGCTACTGAAGCCTCCTAGAAGGCTTGTGAAAGAAAGAAAGATAACCAAGACCGACCTGATAAGAGGTTCCGAGATGACTCTAGACCTCTTATGCCTCAGAAAAAAGGTAGACAGTGGGACTAAAAGTCTGCCACCTTTCAATAGCTACCAAGATCGGGATATGTGCTATAGTCCCAATCTCTAGGGAAATTTGTTGCTCGTACAGTTGACGGTACAGGCTGTGAGAGGTTTACAGATTCCTTTATGTAATTTTTGTTAGAAAATGCACCCCGGACAGTGCCGTAGACAGTCAGGATCATGTTACCTCTGTGGTGAATCTGGTCACTTCATCATGTAGTGTCCATAGAATCTCAATTCTCCTACCTCTGTGGCTTATCAGGATAATCCTAATAAGGGAAGAGGAGCGAAGCAAGTATAGTCTAGATTAACAGGAAGACCCTACAACTCGAACACTCCTATAGCTGGGCGTGACCCTCAAACCTCCGTTCAGATGTACCATGTTTAAGGTCAAGAGCAGGAAGACGACCCTAATGTAATTGCATATATGGTGGAATTATGTTATGATCTTGTTTATGCTTTGGTAGATTCAGGCTCTACCCATTCATCCATTAGTGAGCAATTGATTGCAAAGTATGACTTAGAATCTGAACCAGTCATTTCTGAGATAGTTGTCTCTAACCCACTAGGAGATAGTGTGGTTATACGGTTACTCTGCAAAGCTTCCCCCCTAAGGATCCAAGGGATTCTATTTTCGGCTAATTTGATAGTCTTTCCCTTCCGTGAGTTCAATCTTATCCTAGGCCTTGATTGGCTAGCTAAACATCAAGCCTGGGTAGATTGTTCGAGGAAAAATCTATATCTCTGTTGGCTTGGAAAATAAAGCATAACCTTGATGAAAACCAAATTCGAGCCTAACAACTCTACCTTATGTGCTATGGAGTCTAAAAAGGATGCAAAGCTCAAAAATGTGCCGATAGTGAAATGATTTCTTGATGTGTTCCCTGATGAACTTCTGGGACTTCCTCCGATCCGAGAAGTGGAATTCGAAATCGAAGTACAACCAGGGACTACACCAATTTCCATTGCTCCGTACATGATGGCACCAGTTGAATTAAAAGAATTGAATGCCCAAATCCAAGATCTTTTGGATAAAGGATTCATTTGGCCGAGTTCCTCACCCTAAAGAGCACCGGTCTTGTTTATCAAAAAGAAATATGGATCGATGTGACTATGCATTAACTATCGTCAGCTGAATAGAGTAACAATCAACAATAAGTATCTGTTACCGAGGATCGATGACCTCTTCGATCAGTTGAAAGATTTTTCTATCTTCTCTAAGATAGATCTACGATCCGGATACTACCAAATCCTAGTGAAGGAGTCCGACGTTCCAAAGACTGTATTTCGAACTAGGTAAGATCACTATGAGTTCTTGGTAATGCCTTTTGGGATTACCAACGCACTTGCAGCTTTCATGGACTTGATGAACCGTGTGTTCTGACCCTATCTAGATAGATTCGTGGTGGTGTTCAAAGATGACATTCTGATCTATTCCAAGGACACTGCCACTCATGAAGAACATATCTGGATTGTGCTTCAGACTCTCCGGGAGAAACAACTGTATGCTAAGTTCAGTAAATGTGAATTATGGCTATCTAAAATATCTTTTCTGGGATACAATATTTCTTCTACAGGAATTCAGGTGGACCCAAAGAAGATTCAAGTGGTTCTTGATTGGATCCCTCCGAAGAATGTTGGAGAAGTACGTAGCTTTCTGGGCTTTACAGGCTACTACTGTAGATTCGTTAGAGGGTTCTCGATGATTGATGCACCCTTGATGAAGCTTCTATGTAAATAAATCCCCCTTGTATGGACGGTGGAGCAACAAATGAGTTTTGATCAGTTTAAGCATGTCTTAAACCATGCCCCTATCCTGGTGCAACCCGAGTCAGGTAAAGACTTCACCGTGTACAGTGATGCATCCCACATGGGATTAGGTTGTGTGCTTATGCAAAAAGGAAAAGTCGTTGCTTATGCCTCACGGCAGCTTAAACCACACGAGCTGAACTACCCGACCCATGATTTGGAGTTAGCTACTGTTGTGTTTGTCTTAAAAATTTGGAGGCATTATCTTTATGGTGAGAAGTGTTATTTGTACACTGATAATAAAAGCTTGAAGTATCTTTTAACTCAGAAAGAGTTGAATCTTCGCCAACGTCGATGGATGGAGCTTTTGAAAGACTACGACTTGGTCATTGATTACATCATGGTAAGGCCAATGTTGTGGCTGATGCTCTAAGTCGGAAGCCCACTCCCTCCCCGAGATGTTTGAATGCTCACTTTCGGCTCAAGAAGTATGGCAAACTATTGGCTGAATTGAGAGTTCAATCAACTATCATGTCTCGAATTGAAGCACTCTAGAAATCTGATGAGGAGTTGCAAACTCTCATTGCTAAGATTAGGGATAAGTTGGATCTTGACTTTGCTATGAATTCTGAAGTTTTATTGTGTTTCTCGAATCGTATCTGTGTCCCTAACGATGACGACCTTCAAAACTAGATTTTGAATGAAACTTATTCGAGTCATTTCTCTGTTCATCTCGGAGCTATTAAGATGTATAAAGACATGAAAGAGCTGTATTGGTGGTCTGGTATGAAATGTGAAATCACAGACTTTGTGGCTACGTGTTTGATCTGCCAACAGATTAAAGCCGAACACAAGGTACCTATTGGTCTCTTAAAACCTATTAAGCTTCCAAAATGGAAATGAGAACGTATTACGATAGATTTCATGAGTGGTCTACCAATGACACCGAAGAAGAATAATGCAGTTTGGGTCATTGTAGATCGATTCACCAAGTCTGCTCATTTTATTCCAGTGAGAATGGACTTCGGTTTGCCTAAGCTTGCTGAATTATACATTCGAGAAATTATCCATTTGTACGGAGTTACTATGTCTACTATTTCTGATCGTAATCCATACTTTGCATCTCGGTTTTGAAGGACCCTACAAGAGGCTTTGGGAACCCGAGTGCACCTAAGCATTACTTTTCATCCTCAGAACGATGGTCAATCCAAAAGGGTTATTTAGGTAACCTTATATATCCCTTCAATTCATGTGTATAAGTAACCTATATCAATCTTAATTCTTACTCGTAGATCCTGGAAGATATGTTTCGAGCCTGTGTTATTGACTTCAAGAATACGTGGGAGAAATCTTCGCCTTTGGTGGAATTTGCTTACAAAAATAGCTACCAAGTTTTGATTCACATGGCACCCTATGAAGCCCTCTACGAGAGGAGATGAGGAACCCCTCTATGTTGGACCGAGCTTGGTGAAGGCAAGGTGTTAGGCCCTAACTTACTTCGAGAAACCGAAGAAAGGGTGACCATTATTCGTGATCGGCTCAAAGCTACGTTCGACCGACATAAGGCCTATGCCAATGTGAAAAGAAGACACATCCAGTACAACGTTGGTGAGAAAGCTGTCCTTAAGGTGTCTTCATGGAAAAAGATCCTACGTTTTGGCAAGAAGAAGAAGCTAAGTCCTTGCCTTATTAGCCCATTTGAGATGATTAAAAGAGTTAGATCCATAATGTGTTCCATGTCTCTATGTTATAGAAGTATCGGTCTGATCCTTCCCTGATGATTGGGCCAGAGTCTATGGAGATCTAGTCGGATCTGATGTACGAGGAAGAACTAGTAGAGATCCTCGCACGAGAAGTCAAGAGGCTTCGTAATAAGTCTGTGCCTTTAGTGAAAGTCCTTTGGAGAAGTCATTCAGTTGAGGAAGCAACGTGGGAACCGAAAGTGACAATGCAAAAGCAGTACCCTCATCTATTCAACTAAAATGAAAATTTGAGGATGAATTTTCTTAAGGGGGAGAGTTGTCACATCCTGAAAACTGACCTAGTTAGGAATAGGTTCTGGTGATCAAAATTTTGTATCGAATCAACCCAAACAATGTGAATGTTCAAATCTTTGTACCCCTTTTGTAAGTAATGAAAACTAGCTGGGCTTAACCTAAATCGTGGGGATTTTTTTGTAAGAAATTCAAAGCTGAAAATATTGAAAGTAAGCCAGGTGTATCGATACGGTGAGACCAGTATCGATACGGCCTAACTGTCCACAACTATCCTACCTATTTTAGCTTAGTCGTATCGATATGACCATAAGGTGTATCGATACGGGTCCTTGTAGAAATCTACTTTGGTGACTAAATTGAAAAGATATAGAGATAAGGTGCTGAGTCACCTACTTGCTAGCCTCCCCCACGTGAAATAACTATGAAAAGATGACTAATAGTCATCAAATTGTCAAATTGAAAGAAAGGTAGGGGAGTAATTGATTGTGTGAAGCAAACCATTGGCCAAAGGAAACCTTTCCATTGGCTAGGGGTGAGATGGAACAATAATTAAGGGATTTAGTCTCTTAAAATGAATTGGAAAAAGCTTTCTACCTCATTTGAACTTCCCGAAAGCAAAAACTTATAGGAAACCAAGCTAGCACCACCATTGTTATCTTCAACCTCAAGCTAAGCAAGCATCTTGATACAATCTTCATCCTTTGCTTGATTTCAATATGTCGTTTGAAAGCTCGAAAATCGGTAAGTAAAACCCCTAAGTTAATTTCATGATTCAGCCATTCCTCAAGGTTTAATTTTAAGATTAGGCTTTGAATGATCAATGGAAGCCCATGGACAATGAAGCTAATTCTATTATTTCGATGTTGTCTACAAGTTTTGGTAAGCTTGAAAAAAGTTTTCGGATCCTTAGTTTAAATTCTAATGCAACCCCTAATTTTGTGCTAGCTCAAGAAGTGAAGAATGACCCCTCGTCATCTCCAACAAAAGCTAGGCATCAAGAAGTCGTAATCTGAGAACCTTGAAAGCTTTGGAGTCAATGTGAGTGTAGTTGTGTCAAAGGATAGGCAAGGTGCCATCCCGTTGCATTCGTTTTTGTGATTATAATTGCATTTGTTTAAAGGCTCAAGTAGAGCAAGCATATGTGGGTGCTAATGGTAAGCATGGTAAGTTCTCAATGTTTTGCTATGTTGTAAAGTTCGTATATGACATTTGAAATGTGCTATGTGTGAATTTTGATATATATATGTTATGATATGATATGTGAAGCTAAGGCTCGATTCGTAATCCGATATGTTATGGCTTTGGGGCACAAAGGTAAGAACTATGATGATACGTGTAACCATTGGACACTTGTGGACATTGGATGCAATTGGCATGCCATAGGGTTATTCGAGCTCACTGAGTAAGGGATTGGACTACGGTCCGGGATACGACCTATATGTGGTGAAATAAGGTTGGTTTGCGTAAGGGATATTTTTCGGAGCTACGACTCAAGGCTACGGCCTATTTCTTATATGTGGGGTGTACAAGGGATCTACGTATCCATTGGTTACTATGTCCAAGGAAAATGATATGTTCACATGGTTTATAATTGCTATATGGAATCATGATTATTGGCTTTGAATATGTTCTATGTGATTGATGCCATGTAAATTGTCACCCAAGCATTCCTATATGTCATTCATGTAATTGTTAAACTATTGTGCATTTGTTATAACTACCTCACCAGGCTATGTAAGCCTAACATTTGTGTCTCTAATGCATTTTAGGACCTTGAAGCAATCCAAGCCTCGATCGTGTAGTTGCGGTTGCAAATCACTTTCGCCTATCATATGTATGCCTAACTTTGTTTCGAACTCCTAGTATGATGGCATATTGTTTTAGACAAGTTGTATTTTCCTATTTTGACATGTGTGTAATTGCCTAATAGTGCCTAAGTGTCAAATGTGAAAGTTGGCATGTTTTGAATTGGTAAAACTAGTTAAAACGAGCTTAAAGGCACCAAAAGGTAAAATCCTAGTAAATGAATTTGGATTGGTCTAAAATTCCACATGCTATTAGATTTATATGTTTTTAGCTTGTCTGTAAAATTTGGACATCGTTCAATAGGCTAAATTGACTAAAAACCAGATAAAATCTGTCATTATAGGGCAGGCGTACCAATACGAGTCAAGATGTATCGATACGGCCTTGCATATTTGGACCTAGGAAAACAGATCGTACCGATAAATGGCAAGCTGTATCGATACAGACCTTGGCAGTGAAGTCTGGGAAATTAATTGCATCAGTACGGCCTTGAAGTGTATCGAATCGGGTCAACCTTGGTTAATGCGTATCGATACAGGTTTAGATGTATCGATACGGGCTTGCCACCCTTAGTTCTAAAATTGTGAAATTTAACTTAGCGTACCGATATGAACTTAAGTGTATCGGTGCGGTGTCAGTTAATTCCGTTAAAAGACTTAAACTACATTTTTGAATAGTTTACAGATTGGTCACTAATCTTTAAATGGCCTAATTGGATAGGTAAATGACCTCCGTTAATAACGAAATTTTACAGGTTAATAATTGTTAAGTTAAATTAAAGATTTGTCAAAAGGAATTCTGATAAAGACCCTTAATTTTTAAAATTTGCAATTTAGTCCCTAAGTCTATAAAAGTTTTAAATTTACCCTATATCGTGTAGCTTGTTGATAATTAGGTCCGTTAAGACTTAAAAGAAATTAATAAGACATTCCAAATAAGATTTCGAACTACAAATAAGTTTTCGGTAATACTTTTTGACCTGATTCCTTGCCAGGCTGGGAATGGGGTGTTACAGAATCTAACGGGAATTATGCCCCAAGTGTAGGGGTGTAAATTCTTTTTATACAAAAAATATTCTTTTAAAATATTTTAAGAGATCACAAATTTTAAATTAATTTTGAATTCTTAATTTCTATCATTTAGACAATATGTAATCGACCAAGAACCAATTTTGGGCGTTGTGGGGGTGTTCACCCTTCCCCACACGTAACTGACTCCCAAACCTATTTTTCTTATTTCGCAGGCCCCAAACTCGTTGTTTTAATAAAATGACACAAAAATAGGTTTTATTAAAATAGTCGGGTTTTCAGGTGATCCAATCTCACCTAAATAAATAAAAAAGGGATTGGTGGCGAATCCCGTTGTTACAGCTTGTCGACTTCACTAAGGACTAGTTTTTTTAGAGTCGAGACATCAATCAACTACTTTTTGTCATAATGATCGGAAACTATAAATTTGGTTTAATTTATTTTATGATCCATTTTTCTTTTAAATTCTTTACAAAAAGGTTTCTTAAATTTTGTTTCCCTCGTTTTGCACATCATGAGCTCTGCACTCGAGCTTTGTGCCTTTTAAGTGGGAGTGAGAAGCTACTTCTTCGTGAGGTACTGCCTCCGTATAGGATAGTGGATCACTTTCGGGATATATGTCCCTTTGTCTTCGTGAGATTTTTATCTCCGTGCAGACCTAGGGGAATGTATCCTTCTGAATTGTTTTTACTAGCCTTAGTATGATAAAAAGTACAATTTGGGTACCTTTGTTAGACCCAAACCATATATAGTGAACCATAGCAGCCTACCTTGTTTAGAACCATACCGAACCTCTGCCCATTTAGGGAGTCACCCTGTAAACGCATAATAGAGAATGATGGGGATTTTAATTTCTTTCAATTATGCCCTTTAAATTCAGTATTGTTTATTTATTTATTTTGCAATAATTAGATATCATGCCTTTTTCTTTTATGCAAAACAAGAATGCGGGTAGATAGCATGATGGGCCAGGATTATTTTTTTTGAAAACATGTTGGGTAGAAAAGCATGCTCTAGGAATATTTTAATTCAGCCATTTTCTTGTTTTGATATTATATATACTGAGACTAACGTGTTTTGTTTTGTCTCTGATTTTCTTTGCCCTTGCATTGCATTTTTTCATTATTATTAAAAAGGGTATTGAGGCAAGTTCAACCGTTATAAAGGATCTGCTATGGATAACTGATTTCTTGATAGGGTGAAAGGAAACTTAGGCGTGCGGAGGTCGTCAAAAGAGACTCAGCACCCGAAATAGGACAGTTTTCTAGAAGGTGAAAAGTCAGAGCTCTGGGATCTCACTAGTATTAGATCAACTAAGAACCAGCTGCGAGAGTTAAAGGGAATCTGGGACCAGTAGGACGAAGAAAACAAGTGGTTGTTCTATGGCAACTACGGTGATTTACCTTATCTGCTAGATGTCAGTATCAACAAGGTTTTATTTCGAGCCCTTGTCCAGTTATGGAATCCTGCCTACAGTTGCTTTACTTTAGGAGATGTTGATTTGGTACCAACCATTGAAGATTACATTGCTTTGATCTGTTGCCCAAAAATCCAAGTCGATAAAGCCTTCTTCAAGTCTCTTAATTCTCTAGTGTTTCAGAAAAAACTATTGAAAATCACCAGTATGGACGAATAATGGGCTAAATCTAGGATTAAAGTAAAAAGAGAAACTACGTGTTTCTCCTGGAGATCCATACGAGGCCTAATCCAGGTTCAATCTCAGGGAGAAAAATAGGTCAAAATGTTTGCCCTAGCCATTTATGGTTTGGTTATCTTTCCCAAGTCATTGAGATATATTGATGATGTTGTTATGGAACTATTCGATCACCTTAACAAATAAATTACCCCTGTTCCAGCAATCCTATCAGAAACTTTCAGGTCTCTTGATGCTTGTAGAAGAAGTGGTGAAGGGAGATTCATCTATTGTACTCAGCTTTTTTTGGTCTGGTTTCATTGCCACTTTTGGAAGCCAGAGAAATTTTATTATTGAACATGCTTTGAAAATTACTTGTCGCTAAAAGATCTGGTGTCCATACAAAGGCAGGAGAACATCTCTCATGACAAATGGATGGTTATTTTTCAAAACCTCTAAGAGAAAGATATCGTCTGGAAAGTACGTTATTTCTTCCCTGACAGTATTATAAACAAATGTGGAGGCTATGATTGGGTCCCTCTACTTGGAATATGGGGTGGGACTAGATACGCTCTGTTATTAGTATCCAGACCATACATGTCGAGGCGGTTCATCTCGGCAACAAGAGGGCTTGCTACTTACGAATTTCCATACAAGGGTAAAGACTATAAGAAAACTGTCTCCATGATCACTCAGGCATGGAAGAATATTTACAGGATGGAGTTGTTCAATGAAAAACCTAGAGTTACGCCAGAGTATCGACGGTGGAGAAGTAGAAGAATTAATGACGATATTCCTTTACCAAATCCAGAAATAATGTATCAGTGGAGGAACATTTGCAGGTCGATCTCTCAGAAATAGATATCGCAAAGCATGATTTTGAAAAGAAGTACTTTGTGATAGAAAACCAACTATCAAGGTTAGAAGACGAAAGGAAACAATTGAAGTTCGGTATACAGTCTCAAAAAATAAGAGATTGAAAGGCTGAAGAGGGGAAAAAGCAAAGCTGAAAAAGACTTGACTGGTCTACGAAGTGATTACAAAAAGCTCTGCGTATCAGCAAAATATGCTAATCTCGGAAAAATATTTGCCAAATGGAAAACTCGAAATTTGAAAGGAAAAGGAGCGAGTCGGTCTTTGGGAAAAAAGATTCAAAGATGTTCAACCACAGCGAATAGCTATACAAGAAGAATCGTCTGGAAGCCGAACCGAGAATATGAACCTAAGGGGTCGAATTATTGAGCTAGAAGACTCCCTACAAATACACCGTAACTGAGACTACATAGCTAATTAAAAACAAGCAGAGGGAAGAACGAAACTCTAACAAAACAAGTCAAGGAATTAGAAATAGCTTTATAGACTTGATAGTGGCAAATTAACAATTTTGAAGAAGTTCAAAAGTGGAACGTTCACCATTGGGAGGCATGGATACAACAATCTCAAAATCAAGTTCGAGATAGAGATCGTGTTATAACAGAAGCTCTCGTCCAAGTAGGAGAAGTAGCAGAGCACCTTCAGACTCTAGCCATTCAAGTCGATGTTCTGAGCCTGCAAACTGAGTCATAATCTAATCGGGGCAAGAAGCTAGCATGGCTCTTCAGGAAGATCAAGATTCTGGGTGTTAAGGTCAAGCAGTATATGTAAAACAGGCCCACCGTATGTAAAGAAACTTGTTCTAGTGCAAGTTTCCTTTTGAAAGTTGTACTGAAATCAACACCTTTTGTGTAAAATATGTTGTGGTACTAATATAATATGTGTTTTGCATGTACATCATTTTCTCTTATTTGCATTCGCAACATGTTGCATCATATTACATTATTTTTACAACGATTTTAATTTCTTAAAGAATTATTATCGCAGTAATTTTGGAACATACAAACCCACATATTCAACACCCTTACTTCACTAGAAGCAAAGCTAAAGGCATGGAAGAAAGATTGGCAAAAGTCGAGAAAGCATGTGAAGATGTCAAGAAGGATATTGAGAGCAAGTTAGAGAAAATGCAATTGGAGACTCGTGCCCATATTTCACAATCGCAAGAAGATTTGTTAGCAAAGATAGCTAAGATGTTGGCTGGAAGGGATTTCGAAAAGAAGAAATGAGTATTTATAAATCCTAGTGCACTAATAGAAGACTCGGGTAATCCTCTCGGTAAGACCCACCTGCTCGCAAAGACTCCTCTAGTAAAGCCACAAGTCAGTAAGGCCGAATCTTCCCTGCGAGGAGGAGTGGTAGTTCAGGATGATCCTAGTGAATACCTTGTTCTGAATTTCAATGGAATTGACAAACTAAAGGTCAAGCTACCCAAACAGTTCGAGGATTGATGGAAACTGTTAGAAGACAAATTCAAGGCTATAAAAATGTAGACCAAGCTCCGAGAATGGATGCAAGAGAGTTGAGTTTAGTTCCTGATTTGGTGCTACCTTCGAAGTTCAAGATGTCCGATTTCGAGAAGTATAATGGGACCACTTGTCCTGAAGCTCACATTACAATATTCGTCAGAAGAATGACGAGATACATTAACAATGACCCCCTTTTAATTCATTGCTTTCAAGATAGTCTGACAGGATCTGTGGCAAGATGGTACAAACAGTTGAGTCGTGCCAAAATCAACTCTTGGAAAGATCTAGCACAGACATTCGTTAAACAATACAACCATGTTATCGATATAACTCCTGATCGGGTTACATTGCAAAACATGGAAAAGAAACCTAACGAGAGTTTCAAGAAATAGGCATAATGATAGAGAGATGTAGCAGCCTAAGTGCAGTCGCCACTATTAGAAAAGGAGACAATGATGTTTTTTTTGGTACGTTGAAGAAACCATTCCTCGGCCGTATAATAGGAGGTGTTACGAAAGATTTATCCGACATAATAATGAATGGAGAAATAATTGAAAATGCAATCCGAAGTGGAAATATTAAAGATGAGGAAAACTTGAAGAAACTGAACTATAAAAGGAATGAGGATGAGGCAAGCAATATAGGTGTCTATAATGTCAACTATTCGAAACTGCTGACAGTCAGACAACCCAAAGCTGCGACCTCAAATACCCAAACTTCCTCGGAGCAAGGATCCAATCAGAGAGCAAAGGAGGAAGACATGGAATTTACTCCTATCCCGGTAACATATGGTGAGTTATACAAGAATTTATACAATGCACATGTGGTGTCTCTATTTTATACAAAACCAATACAACCCACATACCCAAAGTGGTACGATCCCAACGACAAGAGTAAATTCCATGTCTTTCTCCTTTCAAAATGCTTTTTGAAAGTGATACAGGGATCATGGGGCACTCTATCAAGAACTGTATCGCTTTCAAAAAGCTTGATGAAAAATTTATAAAGATTGGGGTTGTAAGGTTTGATGATTCCCCGGGGCAAGGTACAGTTGGGAACCCATTACCAGTCATGTTGAGCTAGGAGTAAATGCAATCGTCAATGACAAGAGTAAAAGAATCAAAACCCGTATCAAGGAGGTAAAGTCTCAATTGAAGTGGGTATGTCAAAAAATGGTCGAAATGAGCTTGTTGCAAGGCTCAAGAGACAAGAAGGGAACTTTCGGAAACCATTGCTTATACCATGGTGAAAGAAATCATGACATCCAGAACTGTGTAGAGTTTAAAGTTTTTATCCAAAATTTGATGGATAACAAAGAGTTAGAGTTTTTCGAAGAAGAAAAGTTCGACGAAGCCAACATTTGTGCTACAGAATAAGAATCCCCTAGGAATAGTCGCGGGGGCAATTTCCCGATCGTGATCATTTCAAGACCAAGGATATGCGAAGGAGCCGATAGTACGAGACCGAAGATCACGATTTAAAAACCATGTCATTTTTCTTACAAGGATACAAGAAAGTTCTATGGAGGTACGATTGTGAAATAGCAATCCAAGGAAAAGATTCTTTGAAGACATTTTCAAAAGAAGTAAAAGATGTCAGTCTCTGTACCAGAAATGGAAGATGGTATGGCGAAACGGAAGATCCTAAGGGAAAAGCCTTGATAGTTGAGCCTGAGAAAAAGAATAATGTTGAACCGAAATCAGCAATCAACGAGCCAGTCAAATAGGAGAAAGTGAAAGAATTCTTGAAGTTCTTGAAACACAGTGAATACAATGTTGTCGAACAGCTTCGCAGACTACTGGCTCGTATATCGATATTATCTCTAATATTGAGTTCAGAATCACATCGAAATGCACTGCTGAAGGTACTGAATGAGACCTTCGTTCCTAATGACATCTCGGTAAACAAGCTGAACAGGTTGGCAAATAATATGAATGTTGACAACTTCATCCACTTTAATGATGACGAGATACCCCAAGTGGTATGGGGTCTACCAAGGCCTTGCACATAACTACTCGGTGCAAAGGCTATACATTGCTAGGGGTCCTAATTGATAATGGATCCCCTCTGAATGTGCCGCCATTGGCTACACTGAATAGACTTCCAGTAGATAGCTCTCATATAAAGGCTTGCAATACTATAGTTCGAGCCTTCGATGGTAATGAGAAGAAGGTGATAGGGAGAACTGAAGTGCCACTACTAGTGGGCCCAAACACCTTTGATATTGATTTTCTAGTAATAGATATCAAATCTACGTATAACTGTTTGTTGGGAAGACCCTGGATCTATTCAGCCGAGGCAGTGCCATCATCGCTACACCAAAAATTAAAGTTTGTCTCTGATGGGCGGTTTGTCATTGTGGATGCCGAAGAAGACATCATAGCCTCCATCACATGTGATGCCCCTTATATAGAAACTGACGAGAAGGCCGTGGAATGCTCATTTCGGTCATTTGAATTTGTCAATGCAACCTTTATTGCCGAAGAAAGTCAGATTCCTACCCCCAAAATTGTCTAAATCAACAAGAATGAGAATCAAACTGACGGTGGGGAGAGGAGCCCAAGTCGGTAGAGGATTAGGGAAGTACTTACATGGCAAGGTTAGTGCATCGTTCATGATCAATAAACAACACCGCTTTGGCTTGGGATACAAGCCAGATGCAAAACAAAAAATGAGTAAGGTTGTGAAAAAAGTAGGAAAGGAGAAAGGCTCGTCTGAAGGGAGAAGAGGTCAACTAGGAACCCCTAACTTTTCCTCCCCTTTCTGAAACTTTTGTATTCGGAGGATTTATCCACCCTAAACAGCTTACGAAAGATGAAGAAAGTAAGCTGGGAAGGATGTTAGGAGCTTTGGACATCAATGTCATCACTAAAGGAAGTGCATGATTATATCTAAGGGGAATTTGTCCTTATACCCCTAGAACTGTTCTGAACAACTGGACTGTTGAAGAACTCCCCACAATGTCTAGGAATGTTTTAGAGTAATGTTCAGAACACACTTGTTACTCTTGCCCGTGAGCAACAAGGGTCGATTTGTAAAAGGTATAAGCTTACTATCTTTACTTTAATGAAATGATGTTTTTGTGCTATCTCCGGCAAACATTTTATTCATTTTTCACTTTATTTCTTTCGCCTCATATACACATATCCCGCACAAAATACCCATTCTTAATTCATTTGTTCAATGGGTGTCATTATTTCGTGTCAGGTCCCCCAATATCGATGTATCGAGTGACACTAAGACAGATCCAAAACTTATTTTTGAGCAAGATATGTGTCTAGGAGAGCTTTAGGATTTTGAAAATCAAAATTGTGATCCGTTCCCTGACCTATTAAGAATGATAGAACAAGATGAAAAACAAATCTTGCCTTACAAAGAGTCAGTAGAAATTGTGAGCCGGGGAGATGACAATGAAAAGAAAGTTGTGAAGATTGGCACATGCATCACTGCAAAAACAAGACATGATCTAATATAGTTGCTCTTAGAATTTAAAGATGTTTTTGCATGGTCCTATCAAGACATGCCTGGATTGAGTACGAATTTAGTGGTACACAAACTTCCCTTTAAAGGGGACTACAAGCTAGTCCAACATAAGCTGCGAAGAATGAGACCCGATGTACTACTAAAGATAAAAAAAGAGGTAAAAAAATAGTATGATGCCGGGTTTCTTTAAGAGGTCAAATATTCAGATTGGGTGGCCAATATAGTCCCCGTCTTGAAAAAAGACGAGAAAGTCTAAATGTGTGTAGATTATCGAGATTTGAATAAAACTAGTCCAAAGGATAATTTTCCGTAGCCTCACATCGACACCCTGGTTGATAATACAACAAAACATTCTTTGTTCTCTTTCATGGATGGTTTTTCAGGCTACAACCAAATCAGAATGTACCCTGATGACATGGAAAAAACAACATTTGTAACACAATGGGGAACATTGTGTTACAAGGTGATACCCTTTTGGCTCAGAAATGCAGGGGAAACATATCAACGGGACATGGTCACCATGTTCCATGATATGATGCACAAAAAAATTGAGGTGTATGTCGATGACATGATTACTAAGTCTCAAACTGAAGAAGATCATGTAGAAGTCTTGAGAAAATTATTCTTGAGACTAAGGAAATACCAATTGAAGATAAATTCCGCTAAATGTACTTTCAGGGTTGCATCCGAAAAGCTATTGGTTTCATAGTCAGTGAAAAAAACATTGAGGTTGATCCAGACGAGGTCAAAGCCATTCAAGACTTACTGCCCCGCATACTCAGAAGGAAGTAAGAGGCTTCTTGGGAAGACTAATTACATTGCTCGGTTCATCTCACAATTTACTGAAAAATGTGATCCTATCTTTCGACTTCTCAAAAAGCACAACCCAGGGGAATGGGATGATGAATGCCAGGAAGCTTTTGACAAAATCAAGCACTACCTAAAAAATGTCTCAGTTTTAATGCCACCTATCCCAAACAAGCTGTTAATATTATACTTAACGGTTTCCAAGAATTCTATAAGATGTGTACTAGGTCAACACGATGACTCAAGAAAGAAAGAGAAGACAATTTATTATCTTAGCAAGAAATTTACAAAATGTGAAGTGATATATTCGCCAATCGAAAAGCTGTGTTGTGCCTTGATCTGGAATACTAGAAGACTAAGGCAATACATGTTGTACCGTACTACCTAGTTGATCTCAAGGTTGGATCCTCTTAAATACTTGACAGAGTCGACTGGACTGACAGGAAAATAGCCAGATGGCAGATTTTATTGTTTGAATTCAACTTGGTTTACGTGAGTCAAAAAGTTGTGAAAAGGAGTGCAATAGCAAACTTTCTAGCCAGCCAAGCCCAAGAGGACTATGAACATCTGAACTTTGACTTCCTAAATGAAGATCTAATGTGTGTTGAGGAAGCTACCACAGAAAATAGGTATTAGAGACTAAATTTTGATGACGCCTCCAATGCTGTAGGCAAAGGAATTGGGGCAATATTGGTATCTTCGGAAGACGATCACTACCATTTTGCCAGTAAGCTTGATTTTGATTGTACAAACAACATAGCGAAATACAAAGTATGCGTTATGGAGATTCGAGCTGCAATTGATCGCAAGATTAAATTGTTAAAATTATACAGTGGCTCCATGCTCGTAATTTATCAACTCCGAGTAGAATAGGGGACCAGAGATTCTAAGTTGATGGATTATCGAAATCTCGTCCTAGACTTGATTAAAGAGTTCTATGAGATAACCTTCCACTATCTCCCACGAGAAAACAACCAAATGGTAGATACCTTAGCTACTCCATCTTCGTTGATTAAAGTCAACAAGCAGTCTGATTTGAGGCCTATACAAATAAGTATATACCAGTCTCCAACCTATTGCTACAACATTGAAGAAGGTGAGAAATATGAATATCCTGGTATCACGACATTTTGTAGTATATAAAAAGTCGTGAATACCCAGAACAAGCTACTAAAAATGAGAATAGGACGCTACATAGGCTAGCAAGTGAGTATGTTCTAGACGGAGAGATCTTGTACAAAAGAACAAAAGATCAGGTGCTACTACCATGTGTGGATGCTGTCAAAGCCAAAAAGATCCTTGAAGAGGTCAATGAAGGTGTACGTGGAACACACGCCAATGGTTTTACTACGGCAGGGCAAATTATGAAATTTGGCTATTACTGGTCCACAATGGAAGGGGACTGTATCAACTACGCCAAAAGATGCCACAAATGTCAAATTTATGCAAATAAGATTCATGCTCTTTCATCCCCGCTACATGTCATGAATTCCCCATAGCCAATTTCTACATGAGACATGGATGTCATCGGGCCTATATCACCAAAAGCTTCCAATGGGCATTGGTTTATCTTTATGGTTATTGACTACTTCACCAAATGGGTAGAAGCAACCGCTTAAGCTAATGTCATCAAATTTGCAGTTAGCAGATTCTTGAAAAAAGAGATTATATGTCGGTATGAGATGCTAGAGAGTATCATATCTAACAATGCATTGAACCTGAATAATAAGACCATAGACGAAGTGTGCAAACATTTTAAGATACGACATCACAATTCATCACCATACCGCCCTTAGATGAACGAGGCAGTGAAAGCGGCCAACAAGAACATTAAAAAGATTGTTGGAAAGATGACATAAACCTACAAAGATTGGCATGAGAAGCTACCATTCGCTTTATATGCTTATCGAACATCAACCAGAACCTCTACCGGGGCAACACCTTTTTTCGTTGGTTTATGGGATAAAAACGGTACTACCAATGGAGGTTGAGATTTCATCCCTCCGAACTTTGTTGAAATTGAAATTAGATGAAGCAGAATGGATCCAAGCTAGATATGACCAACTTGCCTTGATTGAGGAAAAGACACTGAAAGCCATTCAACATGGTCAAATGTACCAGAAGATGATGACATGAGTTTATAAAAGAAGGTTCGCCCAAGGGAATTTCAGGAAGGAGATCTAGTGCTGAAAAAGATCCTACCAACTTAGAGAGATTCTCGAGGGAAATGGATGCCAAATTGGGAAGAACCTTACGTGGTGAAAAGGCATTTTCTAGAGGAGCTTTGATCTTGGCTGAAATGGATGGTGAAGACCTGCCCAGCCCTGTAAACTTTGATTCAGTCAAGAAGTATTTTACCTAAAAAAATGAAAACCCGAAATGGCGCTTTCAAAAAAAGGTTCAAGATGAAAACCCACAAAGGGCATCTTGAGGCCGAGAGAGGTTTTGAGTTGAAAACCTGAAAAGGGCAACTCAAATTTTGATTAGAAAGGGCAAGGGCATCCGACAACCTGTTTCCTCAAAAATTTGGTTACAAAGGGGAATTTTACATCTTGGGGCATCGACAAAGCCCTCGAGGTCTCCTAAACACATATCAGGCACAAAAGGGTTCTCGACAAGCTGATCCAGTAAAGCTCGCTCATTTGATATCTGGGGCGCCTAATTTTGGTTTTTGCTTTGTTCTTTTTCAATGTTTGCCATCTAATGTCAACCTTACTCTCAATAAACTCTTCATTCCATCTTATGCCTTTGTTTACACGAGTATTATGCGTTGACATAATGATCGGTAAGCTAACAATTTCATTAATATGAAAAGATCTTTTTACATTACTCTTGAAATATTCCTGAAAGTATAGGGACCGAAGGTAATCTTGACTAAAAAGGACATTTTTATGGGTAAAAGGCTCAAGGAAAAGAGATACTTCCTTTAGTTGTACACCGAGGAGACGACTACGAAAATAGGGGCAATGAATCATTTTTTAATCTGATCAGATCTGAAGAAAATATGGTATGATGACTCAAAAATAAATAGAGTTCAAGCAGCCAATGATGTCAGTTCCAGGGAAAATATAGATGCTCAAGCTGACTCCGACATTCGAACATTTTCGAATCGCATTTTACATTCATACTAGAATTATTCATGCATTCATTAGACATGTTTAAGATAGGGTCATTTAACTCATAGCATCTTAAATGTGTATGCAAAACAAGTTTTATAGATTCCGTCTCTCCAACAAGTGGAACAAATCAACTCAACATTGAACAGACAAAATCACAAGCTCATCTCCCTGAAGTTGTCGTGGAATGAGCATTATAATATCCTAATTTTGTTCGGGTATTTTTATATATCGATATAATTCTCTATAAATAAGACCAAATAATAAATACAAATGATAAAATAAATAATAGTTTATTTAATAAATAAACATCACCCAAATAGTCCAAATTAAATACATAAGAGTCCATTTACATAATAATTTCTTTTACAATCTGAAAAAGGCCCATTTACAAATCCCAAGCCCAATATATATATATTTGTTTATACATGAAACCGGTCAAGGAAACAAAAAGAGCCCACTTGTGCTTCTTTTTTCCCGCCCAATAGTGCCACGTGTCGAGCCTAGATTGGCCAGCAAGCCATTCATTCGGATTGAAGGCTCAACTAACGTCACCCTTTTAACTTGCTATAAATAGCAGAGAGGGAAAAATGATTAGACAATAATGGTGCAGTAATTACCCAACATTAAAGGGAGAGAGATAAGGAAACATAGAGGTTACCTGAAATCTGAACCGCTGCCGATTAGAGACCGAAGAAGACCATCGAAAGCTCGTCGGAGTTGAAAGCACGCAACAAGAGGTATATTACTACCTCTATTTCATTTTTCCTGCAATAAAACAAGTAATAAGCTCCAGATTCAACCACAAATGCATAAAAACAGTGTCAAAACCCTAGAAAACTAAGGACAGTAATATAAAACCTAAAATCTACATCTAAACTTAGATTAAAAATAGAAAAGTAAATTTAAAGGGTTAAAGGAGTTTCAAATGCTTATCTTGAGTATTGAGCACTTCGAGCGTTGCCGGAATTGAGATTGAATGCGGAGGAACTTAGGATTTCACGGCGGAGTAGAAAATGATAGAAAATGTTTTTTTTCGGTTTCGGGTAGGTAGTTTAGGATGATGAAAAAGGGTGATTTTGTTGAATCAGACACTAGATGTTTAGGGTGAAAAAAAAGAATTTTGTAAAATTTTAGGGAGCATGCACCCATCATTCTCGGGAGACCATTCCTAGCAATAGGGAGAACCTTGATCGATGTTGAAAATGGAGAACTCACAATGAGGGTGAATGACCAGCAAGTTAAACTGAATGTGTTCCAAACACTAAGGCATGCCGATGATCCAGAAGAATGCCAGTTTCTTCATGCCACGACAGAGTTTAACTTCGACGAGGAATTTAGTTGCCTTAGCAACTACATTGTTGATCAAGAGGAACCTGAGGAGTATGAAGAACCGGTCGATGAGGAACAACAAGAAGAGGCAAATTGGCTAGTCAATCGACCAGGTACATACTTTGAACCACTGGATTACTCAGGTAAGGAAGGTAAGCTCGAAAAACCCTCTATTGAACAACCACCGATTCTTGAGTTGAAACAATTGCCAGAGCAACTAAAATATGCATACTTAGGAACCGATAATACATTGCCTGTAATTATTTCTTCTAAGTTACAGCCTGAGCAGGAAAAGAAGCTGATCAAGATATTGAAGCTACACAAAAAGGCAATAGGGTGGACAATTGCCGACTTGAAGGGAATTAGCCTGACAGTGTGCATGCATAAGATTTTGTTGGAAGATGATCACAAACCTTCAATTGAGGCCCAGAGGAGACTGAATCATGCCATGAAAGGGGTTGTAGTGAAAGAAATCATCAAGTGGCTTGACGCTAGCATTATATACCCTATCTCTGATAGTACATGGGTAAGTCCGGTACAATGTGTTCCGAAAAAGGGAGGTATAACAGTGGTAAGTAATGAAAACAATGAACTCATTCCAACCAGGAATGTGACCGGTTGGAGGGTTTGTATGGATTATCGAAAGCTAAACAAAGCCACTAGGAAAGATCACTTCCCATTACCCTTTATTGATCAAATGCTTGACCGTCTTACAGGTAAACCCTTTTTATTGTTTTCTTGATGGTTATTCAGGTTACAATCAAATTGCCATAGCACCAGAAGATCAAGAAAAGACAACCTTCACATGCCCATACGGTATCTATGCCTTCCGAAGGATGCCGTTCGGATTGTGTAACGCCCCGACAACCTTCCAAAGATGCATGATGGCGCTCTTTTCAGACATGGTCGAAGACTTCCTTGAGATCTTCATGGATGATTTTTCTATTTTTGGTAATGACCCGACAAATTTGTCTCGGCAATTTAGAGAGGGTGTTGGCAAGATGTGAAGAAACAGATTTAGTCCTCAATTGGGAAAAATGCCATTTTATGGTAGATGAAGGAATAGTGCTCGGCCACAAGATTTCATCCAAGGGAATTGAAGTAGACAAAGCCAAGATGGACGTGATCGAGAGATTACCCTCACCAAGTTCGGTTAAAGGAATTCGAAGTTTTCTCGGACATGCAGGTTTTTACAGGAGGTTCATTCATAATTTTTCTAAAATCACTAAACCCTTGTGTAATCTGCTTGAATAGGATAAAGTCTTCGATTTTGATGATTCTTGCACCCCAAGCATTCGAAACCCTAAAGAAAAAGCTTACCTCGGCACCCATTGTCGTTCCACCAGATTGGATGCTACCTTTTGAGCACATGTGTGATGCAAGTGATTTCGCGGTAGGAGCAGTCCTAGGCCAACGCACAGGTAAGACCTTCCATGTGATATACTACGCTAGTAAAACTCTTAATAGTGCTCAAGTAAATTACACAACAACGGAGAAAGAGTTACTAGCTGTAGTTTTCGCATTTGACAAGTTCCGATCCTATTTGATTGGTACAAAGGTAATTGTTCATACGGACCATTCGGCAATCAAATATCTATTTGCTAAAAAGGATGCTAAACCTCGTTTGATTCGTTGGATATTACTTTTACAAGAATTTGATATTGAAATTAAGAATAGGAAAGGAACAGAAAATCAAGTGACCGACCACTTATCACGTTTAGAACGCAACAGGGAGGAAGACGCAGATCTAGAGATATGCGATGCATTCCCGGATGAACAAATTTTAGTTGCCTCGGCAATCCTCAACGCCTCGGCAACCATGGATGCACACGCCTCGGCAACTCTCGACGCCGCAGCAGCTTTTGACGCGCACGCCTCGGCAATTTTGGGAGCAGTCGCCACGGCAGCACATGCCTCGGCAATACCCTGGTATGCGGATTTAGTTAATTTCCTTATTTGTGGTATTTTACCTTATGGCATTACTCACCAAGGGAAGAAGCGGTTCTGCCATGATGCTAAGCATTACTCTTGGGACGAGCCTCTTTTATTTAAACAATGTGCAGATCAGGTTATACGCTGATTTATCCCTGAAGAAGAGCAACAGAATGTACTCCGGCAATGCCATTCTTTACCCTATGGAGGACATTTTGGAGGAACTCGTACCGCGGCCAAAGTTTTGCAATCCGGTTTGTATTGGCCAACATTGTACAAAGATGCCCAAGACTTTTACAAGCAATGTGATCGTTGCCAGAGGATTGGCAATATCTCTAGACGACATGAGATGCCACTCCAGAACATCATCGATGTGGAATTGTTCGATGTATGGGGGATCGATTTTATGGGACCTTTCCCATCTTCATTCGGCAACCTCTACATCTTAGTTGCCATCGACTATGTGTCTAAATGGGTTGAGGCAGCTGCAGTTCCCAACAACGATTCCAAGACCGTGCAACGATTCTTGCAGAAAAACATATTTACACGGTTTGGGATGCCAAGAGCAATTATCAGTGACGAAGGCAAGCATTTTGACAACAGACTAATTGCCAAGATGTTGCAACGCTTCGGCATATCACACAAGATCGCCACGGCATATCACCCACAAACCAACGGGCAAGCAGAAATTTCCAACCGGGAGTTGAAGGGAATACTCGAGAAAGTTGTAAATCCCTCAAGGAAGGATTGGTCATTAAGACTAGATGACGCACTTTGGGCATATCGCACTGCATTCAAAACACCCTTAGGTATGTCCCCCTTCCGACTTGTCTATGGCAAAACATGCCATCTACCGGTGGAAATCGAGCACAAGGCGTACTGGCAATCAAGACCATGAATATGGATTGGGAAAGTGCCGGACAAAAGCGTTTGATGGATCTCAATGAGATAGAAGAATTCCGTGCACTCGCCTATAACAATGCACGAATCTACAAGGAGAAAACAAAGCGATGGCATGACAAGAAACTATTGCCACGGTAATTCACGTCAGGGCAACTAGTTCTCCTATTTACTTCTCGGCTAAAACTTTTCCCGGGAAAGCTAAAATCAAGATGGTCGGGACCATTCGAAGTCGTCAAACCATTCTCCCATGGTGCTGTGATAATCAAGTCCATCTCTGACAACCATGAATTCAAAGTTAATGGACAAAGATTGAAGCACTACAATGGTGCCCATGTGGAACGTAACAAGGAAGTGGTCAACTTAGGAGATGCATGAGCATGCTCTCCCTTTTGATATTAGTAGTTTTATTTTATTTTTATTTATTTTTATTTTTATTTTCGATTAAGTATTTATTTTATTTTATTTCGAATTTTTTTATTTATTTATTATTTATTTTACTATTTCCGATTATTATATATATATATATTAGGATAGATTTTTTAGAATCCCTTTATACATCTTTATTTATTTTCTTTTATTAATTTAATTTTAATCCTTATTTGATTTGTCTTTGAATTGTAGGAAAAAAAAGTTCAAGATAAAGAGGAATTCTAATTCAAGTAGGAAAACATCTTCAACAAGGAAACTAGTGGGCTGAATCTAAGGCTTATATAAAGCCTCCAATTCACCCTAATCACAACCCCTTGTCGTCAACTTCTCCCGGCAACCAATGAAGCAGTCGCCACGACAACCACAACAGTTGATGCCACGGCAACCTACTTCGTGCATGCACAAGATGACGCCACGTCAACCAACCCTGAAGATGCCACGGCAACCAAAGCTAAAGACATCCCGACAACCACTGCAAAAGCCAAAGGTAAAGCACCTATGCCCGAATCAACTCCTACGGAATCATTTTCTGATTTTTCAGATTCGGACGAGTCCTCCATTGAACCAACAAAGACCGCACCAATTGAATCCTCCAAGCGAAAAACCAATGACATTGATGAAGAAGACGATGAGGACAACCCAGTACGAGGATCGATTCCACACCCGGCAACAAGAAAACAACCATCGCGTTCAAGCAAGAGAATCAAGACACCGACCAAAAGGAAACTAATCATCTACGATGACGAACTCTCGGAGTAAGTCCTCGTATGCATTTTTTTTATTATTTTTATTTTTCGTTATTTTTAAGCATGCATTGAGGACAATGCCTCACTCGAGTTTGGGGGGGATTGTTATTAGTAGTTACCATGTTTAGTTACATTCATCTTAAGTATTACATTTAGGATACATAAATTGCTTGCCATGCCTTTAATTGGAACAAGAATTGCTTAGATTTGATGAATATCCGATGATGACTTTGCCAATGCACTTAATTGATAGAATTTTTATTCTAGGATAACCATGGAAAAACTTAGAATTTTACTATGATGCTAATTTTGATGAAACACTGTTGTGGTTTGATTGATTTAAGGAATTCTAGTAAACTTAGGTTGATAATTAACAAATTGGGGGATTAGAATAAAAATTGGATGAATGCTAGAGGTGCCCGAAATTGGCTCTAGCATGTGCTAAAAAAATTGATCACTAGAGGTGCCCGAAACTGGCTCTAGTATGTGTTAAAAAAATTGATTGCTAGAGGTGCCCGAAACCGGCTCTAGTCGAATAAATTATCTTAAGAAAACTAAAAACAAAACACTAGAGGTGCCCGAAACTGGCTCTAGTTAAAACATGTTAAAAAGAACCCAATTAAGTAATTTGAAAACCTATTGTTTGCATAGAATCCGAAAAATCAACTTGCACACAACTCCGCACACACTCACAAGCGTTATAGTTTGATTCCGAGTAATTCCTAAGTTTTTCGAAAAATAAAAAGCCAATCATACTTTGTGCCCCGGTTCAGAGAATTGAAATCAAGTTCAAAGCTAAGTTTGTGAAAATTGAAGTCTTGGCAGGTGATAATGAGTTTGCATTGCTTGAGGACAAGCAATAGTTCGAGTTTGGGGGTGTGATAAGTGTTCAAAAGTACTATTTTTCTTACATTTTTACTCATATTATTGTTAGACTTAGGCTCATATTAGTTGCATAATTAGCCATTCATGCATTAATCCATGTTTCCTTCCATCGTTGAGCTTGATTACATAACTTGGTAGTTTTTGTGGGAAAAGATGCTGCTCTGGTGTGTTTTGTGTGTATGTGCAGGATCACTTACCAAAGCAAGGCTAGAGCTAGTTGCCAAGGCAATACATGAAGGATATGCCGAGCTAGTTGCTAGGGCAATACATGAAGGATATGCCTAACTACTTGCCAGGGCAATGCATGAAGGAGACGCCGAGCCAGTTGCCATGGCAATTGTTGACAAGAGCAAAGGTGATATGGTAGTTGAAATTGATGACTATACAAGCCCAAGATGGCGTGGAGCAAAGCCCAAACCCAAAGGAATTTGATTGCCATGCAGAGATTAAAGAAGAATTAAATTCCAAGAAGATAGGAGAAGTTCTAGTAGGAATACAATTATAATAAAGAATTATATTATTTAAAGATAATTTAATTCCAACTTAACTTCCTCCTCAAAGAAGGACTTTGGCCTAGCTCTATAAATAGGAAGGAGATTTCGACAATCAATAGAGAGGAAGAGAGAGGAATTTCGACAAGTCCAAGGAGGGCAAGATGAGAGAATTTTCGACAAGCATCTAGGGCAAGGAGGATTTCGACAAGCCTCCTTCTTCATCCTTTTCTTTCTTGTTCGATTGGGTTCATGCTAGGGATTATTTATCTTGTGTTTCTTTGGAACCTAGCCATGAACTAAATCTACTTGGCTATGGTTATTGTGTTTTGTGGTTGTGAGAAACTATTGGTTTTTGTTTAGGTAATAAGAGTTTGCACTTTTCTATTTCAAGGTTTATTCATTCTTGGTTCTTATTCTTGTTTGCGAGTGAATTGGGAGAGGATCTCGTGATTTCATCTATTTATCTAATATCGGGAGAGTTAGATTCAAGAAACGAATAAATATGATCTTTATTCAATCTATTGATGGTGAAGATTAATCCGCTTAGGAATAAGTTAAGGATTTCAACGGCTAAGAGGAGCGCAAGATTGGTTGTTGTTCACCCTTGATTCACGCAGGATGTATTATCAAGGCATGAACAAGTAGCTAGAGTTTCGACTTAGGGATAAGAAGAAACCATTGAAGAATGCTCTGCGAACCTTGAAGGTTGCTGCCCGACGCCCAAGTAGTTGCCCGGACAACCATCGATTAGTTGCCAAGGCAACCCGTTACAGCAAGTTGCCACGACAACCGAGTTGCCCGTGCACTCTTTTACCAAGGCGATCCAATCGGCTATCACACCTCAACTCACGATAACCTGGGCCTATCTCTCTCATTCGATCTCATCTTTTCATTTACTTTATTGCTTTCTAGATTAGTTATTAGTTAAACTCCTATAATCCTTTATTTGTGTTTTTACTTTTTACAGTGCAAGAGACTAGATTCTTGAAGTGGCACCAATCCCTGTGGAGACGATATCTTTTATACTATAACTTGCGACGTGTATACTTGCACATTTGCGTAGCACTTATTACGCGCAACAATTTTCAAAATAGAATCCCTTCGTTCGGGGGAATCTAACAGGAATTATGCCCCAGGTGTAGGGGTGTAAATTCCTTTTATACAAAAATTATTCTTTTAAAATATTTTAAGGGATCACAAATTTTAAATTAAATTCAAATTCTTAATTTCTATCGTTTAGACAATACGTAATCGACTAGGTACTAATTTTGGGCGTTGTGGATGCTCACCCTTCTCTATACGTAACTGACCCCCGAACCTATTTTTTTTGGTTTTGCAGACTCAAAACTCGTTTTTTTAATAAAATGACACAAAACAGTTTTTATTAAAATATCCGAGTTTTCAGGTGATTCAATCTCACCTAAATAAATAAAGATTGGTGGCGACTCCCGTGTTACAGCTGCTAAAACTATTTACTAAGAAATATGCTGCCAATTTTTTACAACCTTTGAAGATTTAAATATTCATATATTTTAAAATACATATCAAAATTGATAATTGTGTGTTTTAAACAAAATTAGACTAAATCACGCTGTATAGACCACTTTTTAATTATTTTTATAAAATTTAAGAAGAATTTCTAAACTTACTCCAACCAGCCATGCTCAAGTTATGATATATTAAAATTTTGTTGATAATGGGTAAATTACCTTTATGGCCATAATTTTTTTTTGTAAAATATCAAAATTTTTGCGGATATTCTTGAGAGATCCCACGATAATTTATACTAAAATGGTTCTATTTATCCCCACAAATATAATAACTCGCCTCCATCCCTGTTTGAGCTTCGATAATTAAAATTTTCTATTCTATTCCCGTTGAATTTTTTTAATTACTTTTTATATTTATCGATTGGAATCTCCGCAATTTCCTATTATTCTTCACCCACCCCTGCTCGAGAGTTCCATTTTATAGGGTCACTCTAATGAGTATGTAGAAAGTAAAACGGCTGTGTTTCGTGCAGCATCCGTCCTATTTTTCAAAAGAAAATGGTTACAAAAATAAAACACAGTTTTGTCGTTTCATATTCCATTTAGGACTTGGGCCGAGTTAACTCCCGAGTCACTCACCGAACTCGAAAAAATGAAGTGTGCCCTTATTATCCAACAGCGCACGATAGAATCAATCCCTTTGCTTTCATTTCTGGGAGCTTCTTTTTTCTCCCGTAATATTTAAACCTATCGTTTCCTAATTCCCCTTTCAATACTTCCGAAGTTCGAAGATTTACGTTTCGCGTTCTCTCTGTTTCCTTGAAGCAGATCCAAAGCTCTCTTTCGAGGCGCCGGTTTAAGATTTTCTCTTGAAAAATCGTGGATTTCGTCGATTTTCGATCCGATTGAAGGTATTATGTCGATTCTGTCAGATCTATCAATTTCGATTTATGTTTGTTTTGGGTATTTTTCTTGTTAACGTCTTTTCGGAACCGATTTGGTGGGATTGACAAAATCGGTGTTATCGAATTTGGTTGATATTAAATTAGGTTTTGACAGATTCGTTTTCAAATTGCTTATCGTTGGAGTAATCGAATCCGTTTCGAAAAAAATAGGGGTTTTGTGTTTTTTCATCGTTATTTTTCTCCGTTTTTCTCTTGTTTATGCTTTGGCTCAATTTTAATACGAAAATATGAAATTTAGCATTTTTCAATGATCTGCGGAATTTTAGGTGTTTTAATTCCAACATTTTCTCCAGAAAACTTCATATTTATTTATTTGTCAAAATATAGTAGATCTCAGTGAAGCAAATTAATCTGGGTTTAATATTACTTAATGTTAGAATCTCTAACTTGATTAAAAGCAGAATGAGTCATTTTGTAGTAAAATTTTAAGCTTTTTTCTTCAGTCATTAACATTATTAATTGGTTGATATTCAGGCATCCTTCATTTTTTCTGATACGTTCATTCAAGACAATAAAGAAGCAATACTGTTAATTGGTGCTTGCTTGAGCAATGAGGGGATACGACCGAGAAGTAAGTCTACTAAAAGGAAGAAATAAGTATATCGCTAGCTTATGGAAAATGATAAACTTAAAGATTGTTGTTTGCATATTTTATATCTGTTCTTCATGATGGAGAATTTTTGTATCCTTCATTTAAGTTTATGTTGTTTATTATCCGTCATTTTCTTTTGAATGTGGACCTTTCCCCCTCTCTTGGTAATGAAAATTTCTTATTTCCTATCTAGGAAGTTGAAGATTATGATGATTATGACATGGAAGATGAATATCAAGATAAGTATATTGTGGAAGAAGACAGGGAGGAATATGAGGAAGAAGAGGAGGAAGAGGAAGAAGAAATCAGACAACCTACTCAAGAAGAAGTGGAATACCTAGGGTTAAGGCAGCGGCTGAAAGACACTATCAGACAAAAGAGGAAGCAAAGTGCTTTAGCTTCTTCTCAAGAGAAGCTTCCACGCGACAAGTGAGTGACATACTTCTTTTTGCAGAATAATTTTCTATTGTTGAAGTTCTTTGACACTTGAACGCTTTTCCGGATTCAGATTTATGGAATATAACCGTGCTCTTCTTCTATTCCTTATGATAGTTGCTAAGTGTGTCCATTCCAGGTTCACATTACTGTAATTATTCTAATTAAGTTTATAAATGTTGTCTTCCTGCAGCTTTGGATCCTTTTTTGGCCCTTCTCAACCTGTTATTGCTCAGAGAGTTATCCAAGAAAGCAAGTCATTGTTGGAAAACCGGAATTTGGTATCAAAGATGTTGAGTTCCAATCAGTCTGTAAGTTTCATGCCTCTTTTGTTCTTTAAAGAGAAGTCCTTATATATGTTTGCCGGTCTTTGTATTGATTTGCATGGTTATGCAAACTCCAATCTGATGAGCAGCCAGCCAATTGCAGTTCTTATTTATTCTATTGGATAATTCTATATCTTTGGTAGTTTTAAAAACATGTGTAAGTTTTGCAACCAAATAAATCACTTCTCCTGCAATGTAGTATGCATCGAGGGTTTAATCAAGCCAAGCTGATTTAAGCAGTGAGGAGCTCGAGCTCTGCTCATAACTTATATCTAGAAACTCCACTCAAGCTTGACCGAGTTTCATTTCTAAACCTCAAGTTTAATTTTAGTTGAAAACTGAACTGCTTGACTTCACACAATTAGACTCAAGTTGGTAAAAAATGAGCTTGATTTCCATGCTCAACTTTAAACAGTTTATTTCTGCTCAGGTTTGAGTTGAAAATTTTCAATATGAATTAAAACAATAAAAATATATATTAAATATAAAAAGTTCCATTTAGCTTGCAAGTGACTTGATTTAAATATTAAGATTATTGAACTTGGTAATTGCTTGATTTTGGGTTGGTTATGTCCAAGACAAGTTTTGAGTTTTTTCATTGAGTGGGTCCAAGTAGCTTCCGAATCCCAAGTGTCTTATTTACACCCCCAAGTATGCGTGTCTAGTGCTTGGAGATGGAGTCAGGTTTTGACATTCACAATCTTCCACCTATTTTGCTTATGATGTTGCTTGTTAATTGTTTCTTTTAAAGATCTGTTTTTTCCACTGATTGAAGGATTCCAAGTTGTACTGGGGGTTTCAAATTTGTATTGACAACCTTGTGATTTTCTGTAGAGTAAAAAGAACCCTGCTTCAAACAGCGCTGGACCAAAACAAGCTCAACATGGCCAGAGACTCAAACCTCCAAATGAGGTATTTACTCTGATCACTTCTAATTTGGTTTCATCTTTTGAAAGAGCTCTGGTCTGTGAGAACAAATGTTTTCATTTGCTTTACTTGTGCAGCTCAGAAGGAAAGTGGAGAAACTTAAGGTTGCAAGAGATTACTCATTTCTCTCAGATGATACAGGGGTTCCAGCTCCTGCAAAAAATCCTCCACCTCGAAATGTTTTTGCACCAACATCTGGTAGGTTACAACTTAACTGCATTAAATCTGTTTTCTACCTCTGAGGCTTAAACCATAGATAACTTATACAGGTCTTTTTTATTGATTTTTGAAGAGGCGCGATCAGCTCAAATGTTGCCAAAAAGCAAACAGCACTTGAGCAGCAGCAATAATAGTGGCAGAGATTTGCAAGGCATCCGTGAGGAAAGGAAACCAGTTCCATTGAAGGGTCAATTGCACTCTAAAACTGGTACCTACAAGTCTTCTTCTGCCAGTAAGCCAAATGGGATGCCAATGGATTCTAAAAAGCAGATTGGTGTTAGCAGTGGTATGGCTCCTGGCCGGCCTGTCAGTGGTAGCAATGGTTCTGGGTCTAGCCGGCCTGTCAGTGCTAGCAATGGTACCAGGCCTGGCCGGCCTGTTGCCGCTAGCAATGGTTCCGGTTCTGGACGGCCTCTTGCCGCTAGCAATGGTACCGGGCCTGGTCGGCCTGTCGCTGCTAACAATGGTACCAGACCTAGCCGGCCAGTTGGTCCTAGCAATGGTACTGGGTCTGTGCGGCCTTCTGGCCCTAAAGCTGTGCCTTCAAAGATGCCTATAGCAAAGATGGAGAAGAAGATATCTGCACCAACTTCTAGGAATGTCCCGCCCAGTGCGCACAAAGCACCTCCATCAAAAGTGCATTCATCTGAATCAAGGCAGCACTTAAAACAGAAACTGGGATTACAAGAACGTAGCAAGGATAAAATGATGCCACAAAGGCCTCCTCCAGTATCATCAAAATCGCAGGTAAACAGGCCAGTGAAGCAAGTCTCATCTCACTCTCAAATGAAGTCAAATTTACAGCGACCCAAGAAAAGGCAAATAAGTGAAGATGAAAGGGCTCTAATGATCGTCAGGAATATGTTCCGGTAAGTTCTCTTTCCTGTAATGTTCATTAACTAGAAGAGTAAATAACATTGTTGGTTTCAATGTTTCAAAAATCCGTTTCCTAATATTTGATTACTACGTTGCAGCACTGAGAGATATGCAGATTGTGACGAAGATGATGTTAGTGACATGGAGGCAGGCTTTGATGAGATACAGATGGAGGAAAGAAGAAGGTTAGTAAAATTTGCCGAACTCTTTTTTCTTTGTTAAAGAAGATATCCAGTTTGATAGCATTTGCATGTAGAGAAGTGCCTCATTTATTATATAATTGCAGTGCTAAAATTGCAAAGAAAGAGGATGAAGAACAAATGAGGCTGATAGAGGAAGAAGAGCGGCAGGAGCGGATGAGGAGGATGGCCAAGAAGCGCAAGCTGAGCCAACACTGATTCAAGAATTCTCTCATCTGCCGCTCTTATTTATTCCTTTGTAATTACAAATTGAACAACCTTCTCATTCTGTCCCAATTCAAATTCAACTAGTGTTTTACTTTGGAGTTTCAGATTTAAAATAATACAACTAGATTTTATTTCTTTTTCCCCCGTTAATAAGTACGTTTTTTTGGTTGGTACATAAACCTTTATGTTAACATGTGAGTCATGCATAACGTTTTTTTTTTCTATTAGCTTTAGCAATAAAGAATTTAGTAGTATTATTCAAAACTTACCCTTTACTACAATAATTATATTAATAAAATGTTTTTTTGGTGAATTAATTTTATTAATGTAAGAAGTGAAAAAAGTATTGTCGCAAGAATTGTGTGCAAGTGTGAAGTACTGTCATTAGAAATGAGTCAATGACAATGTGAGGCAAGTAAATTAAACCTTTTTTTTTTATTTAGCAGAAATTTTCACATTCATATTTAATCAGGGCTGTCCCTGTTTTACTGTTATACATGTAATTAGATGTAATTATAGGTATAATGGTGTAAGAACAAAGTATAAGGCCTCGCTGAATAATATTTTTGGTTTTATTATAAACAATGAAGAATTAGGAGTTTTTGAGAAAATGGTTTTACAAATCAGCTTCTCTCATTTGTACTTTATATTTTGTAATCAATTTACTAAAAATACTTTTCAACCTACAAATAACGAAGAACTATGTCAACACACATGAGTTGGGAAAAGTCAATACTCTTTCTTTTTACTTGGTGGGGCTCAAGTTCGGACGCCAAAGAAGGTGTCTAATTGACAATGTCCACTAAACAGTTTGGCCAACTTAATGCTAATGGAGACATCTTCGTGTTTTTAGTCGATCTCCACCTAATTCAAAAATTTAACACTTTAATCTAAATTCGATTCGAATCTAAACTTAAATTTTTGAGTAAATACCTGATATTTAGAATAAAACTAAACTATTATTTTGGGTTGGGTATTTTTCACATTAAACTCAAACTCAACCCTATCTCATCCTAAAAAAATATGAACTTGACCCAAAATTAAAATTTTCTTTTAAAAAACTTAACCTTATAAGATCGGATCGAATAAAAATTCTTTGAGTATGAGTCAAATGGCCGTCCCTAGCTCGTAGAGCTACCACAGGTTGTGGTTTAGTGCGTGACAATATAAGATTGTGGCTGTGAGATCGTGATTGAAAAATTCCAACTTTTTTCATATGTTATATGAGTGTAATAGAACAACAAATTGCATGATGAAACTTAGTAGAGGAAGTCCGCTTGCAATTTAACAAACATTGCAATTGTCCATGCTTCAAATTCCGATCATATATATATATATATTTTAATTTGTTTATTTTTAACAAAATGTTATATTTTGAAGGAATTAATATGTTTTTGATGGAATAAAAAACAAACATTGCAATTGAATATTATAACATATATCATATATTTTTTAATTTGTTTATTTTTAACAAAATGTTATAAAAATAACTTAAAAATGTTAGTGGATGGTTTTTTTGTTATAAAAACAGTTATATTATAATTACGTCCGTAAAGGAACTGAACAAACACGAGCAAGCGTATTTTTATGTTTTTGTTTAATTTTAACCGAACAAACGAATGAACACAAAAATTAAACGGGCATAACTTCTTGTTCATATTCGTCAAAATTATAAACGAACATAAATGAACGCAAATGAACATCGAGTATTGTTTACTTTTTTTCTTCTTAAAAAGTCTGAAATCACATACATTGAGTATTGTTTAAATTTTTGCTTTTTATTTCATATTTTTCATATATGTTTTTAATTTTTAAATATAATACATTTGTTATAAAAATAATAAATATAAACGAACATATGTGAATAAATTTAAATAAACATAAATAAACTAATTATTGGATGTAAATGAGTAAACGAATATTTATTAGGAGACATTTATTTGTTATAAACATTATTACTACTATCAAACTACCAAAACAAGTAAAAGTTAAAGTAACCGTCAATTATTTTCATCAAAAAGAAGAAACCGTCAACTAATTTCCCCAGTCCATACAGAAAAAGAAGAAAATGGGATCTTTATGAGAAATGGAAAAAAGAAAAAGGGTAAAATTTTGATACACTACAAAATTTAAATTTTAAATTTTTAATATTAATTTTAAAAATTAAACCTTAAACTTTAATCCTTAAAATTAAATGACACGTATAAATTAAAATTTATACAGTCTGTGTATCAAAGTTAAATGAAGAATAACCATTCGTTTAACCGTCAACTATTAGTAATTTTTATGGTTATATAAACGAAACGAAAAAAAGTAAGAAATCTCAGCATTACTCTCTCACTCGTAAACCGTAGTTCTTGTGCGCGCGTGATTGGAGGATGTCAATGGACCTTCTCGTCGCTTCTCCATTCCCAGAACTGCGCCTACCGCTCAACTCTTTCAGGTTTCTTCGCTTCGGAATCGTTGCGTTAGGTAAACTTCAAAAGCCTCTACAAATTTGCAGCAGTGATGAACTCTTCTGCGGTCTTGTAATCAATTTTTTTGTTTGATTTCAGGAAGATTTGTGGAATCAATGGCTTATCTAGAACTCCTTCACCTATGGAGTGATCAGCTTCCCTTCCTTTTTTTTGTTGAATTTATTATATTTTTGTTTGATTAATTTAATGTTGTTAATCTCTTTTTTATCTGCATTTTTAGCAATGGAGGTGGAGATGATGAAGAGTCGTCGTCGGTGACATTCTATGACTTTCTCCTTTTTCTTTATTATTCGTATTTTATGAAAAAATGTAATGGCAATTTAAATATTATGATGGAGGTAGAAAGTATTATTATTGATTTTGATATTTAAAAACTGTGAACATTTTTAATTAGTACTTTCATTTTTGAACTCCATTTTCAAGCAAGGTTTTTCTGTTTTTTCATAGGAAGAGTTATCCGATGATGAAGTGGAACCAAAGAATAATGAGATATTGGAGACTTTTCACGGAAGCTCAGAAGAGTAAGCCTTTATTTGACGGGGAAAATTTTAGACATCCTTTCTTTATTTTTATTAAGTCTTTTCTTTTGTGTGTTTCTCATTTTATTTCAGATATTCTGTTTTTGGAAAGACAACGGGTGAAGGCTATGGAAGAGTGGTACAAAACATATCTGGAGAAGCAGCACTTGATTGAGAAGATAAAGCAATTGGAGAAAAAATACAAAAGAAAAGGTAAATCTTGAACTCTGCTTATTGTATTTGCAACAGTTAATTATGGTTTATTGTAGTTTCATAGAAAGTCTACAAATTTTGAGCATGTCTTGCTTGCAAATTTTAATGTTTCAACAAGAAATATATTCTTTTAAGCTGTGTGTGGGACTAGTTTCATACATTTCAGTTTTGATCTGTCAAAACTTGGTTTTCTTCAGTTAGTTATAGGAGTTTAGGTTGTGCCAGAGGCTTAAATTTCAGTTTATTTTAGTGAGGGTGCAAGAGCATTAGGCATGCATGTTTCACTTGAGAGGGATAATTGTTGATATGTTTTCTGTTGATCAAGATTTTAATGGACCTCTATATTAGGTAATGTGTTTTAATATAGGAATTCTTGAGCATAAGCTAACTATTAGTTCAAGTTCAACAATGTGATTTTGAGATCCTGTTTTGACCAGACAATCTAGTTCTATGCTGGGAACTGTTACTTCGGATAGACTCAATGGTCCTTGGTGGATTAGTTAGCACTGAAGAGGCATCGAATTTGAGAAGGATGGTCATAGATAGCAAAGTTAGTGTTGTAGATGTATTCTCAAGCTCGCTGCAGCAAAGAGATGCTGAGCTTCTTGCAGAGCTCCGCCACTTCTCTGGAGGAAGCAAAAGGTAGAAATGGCCTGTAGAAGTTGATATGTTTCACTTGAGAGGGATAATTGTTGATATGTTTTCTGTTGATCAAGATTTTAATGGACCTCTATATTAGGTAATGTGTTTTAATATAGGAATTCTTGAGCATAAGCTAACTATTAGTTCAAGTTCAACAATGTGATTTTGAGATCCTGTTTTGACCAGACAATCTAGTTCTATGCTGGGAACTGTTACTTCAGATAGACTCAAAGGTCCTTGGTGGATTAGTTAGCACTGAAGAGGCATCGAATTTGAGAAGGATGGTCATAGATAGCAAAGTTAGTGTTGTAGATGTATTCTCAAGCTCGCTGCAGCAAAGAGATGCTGAGCTTCTTGCAGAACTCCGCCACTTCTCTGGAGGAAGCAAAAGGTAGAACTGGCCTGTAGAAGTTGCAATATATTCACTTCGGCGTTAATACAAATACTAGGCAATTTTATAACCATACTCTGGTCCAGTGGAAAAGTTTCGGACTTTTTTTTCTCTTTCTGTTTTATGGGATTTAGGATTACTAATGGACCAATTTTTTCTTACTGACAAAATCTTAATCCATAACTGGGGGTTCTGCATTCTCTTGAAGAAACTCATTTGTTTTTTTTTTCAGTCACAAGTCTTTTTTTTTAATCAATGCATTTAATTTGTTGATCCTATTTTTTTTTTCTTTTTCATTTTTGAAATTGTTTTTCAAGTTATTTTTTTCTTTTCCTTTTCTGAAATAAATCTTATTTGTCATTAATGCAGGAAAGGTTTTCACGTCATTCACATATGTACTGAAATGGAACCACTGGTCTCAGTGGGGCCCTGGGCACTATACATAACTGGCTTATCTCGCGCGCTGCAAAAAAGGGGCCATTTGGTGGAAGTTATTTTGCCAAAGTAATTAGTGGAACTCATCTCTTTTACTCACTGAAGTTGCTTTGTAATGTAGCTGTCTAGACCTCATTTTGCATGTTAATTTAGGAATTTTCTGAATGCCATTTGTTTGGGTAACATTCCAGGGGAAAGTGAAAGAAAGATCTCGATGGTAATAATTCAGAAGAGATGCTTTCAACTTTGAAGAACTTTTCTTTCTTTCTTTGGAATCAGATTGACCTTTATGTTTAATTTTATGAATTGGGTTGTAATGCTGCTTACTCATAAATAAGACAGAATCTAGTCCTCCCCTTAGCTATGCCTGCTTGCCTGCAAACAAACACACTGTTTGAATGAGTATAGATATATCACACTGTTTTTCTGCTTACAACTTTCCAACCATTAATTGTTTTATGATGCTGTTTTCAAATATATTGATACAAAGGCTATTGCTGTTTGGTTAGGTATGCTAATCTTGACCTAGATGAGGTTCAGGGGTTGCGAGAAGTTGAGGTGGAGTCTTACTCTTACTTTAATGGACAAATGCATGGAAACAAAATCTGGACCGGGTGAGTGTGGTTATATTCTTTATGCTAAAATGGAAAACCACCGTGTTAATTTCTGGTTACTTTTCCTTTTGGCTAGTTTCAACTGCAAAAGGAGTTAGAATTTTTTTCAGTCTAATTTATCTACAAATTTTATTTGATCTCACCTTTTCTGCCTATTATCCAGGGTTGTCTATGGCATTGGAGTTACTTTTATTCAACCTTTGTATTTCTCATCTTTTTTCAACCGGGACAGGATATATAACTATCCAGATGACTTTGATCGGTGTGTCTACTTGTCTTGCAACATCTTTATTTATTTTTCCCTATCATCCATTCTGTTTAACATTTTGCTTTCTTTTATGTATGTGGAGATCAAGTGAAAATATTCTTGTGTTTTTCAAGTTACTTATCATTTTGAGAGACAAAGATAAATTAAACTCAGATAATAATGTGTACAAGCAGTGTTTTGATAGTCAGACATAGGCACATTAATGACTTAGCATTAAAAAAATGAAGTCTAGGGATAGTAATGGACTGATGATGATATTGGTTGGAGAACAGCCTGGTTGAGTCTGGTATCTGTTGCACCTGAGCTGCATTGTACTGGAAGCAATTAAATGAGATGCACTTTTAGAATGTGTATAACTTCTTCACAAATAACCATTAGATTGAATAACAACACTATTGCTGAAAGAGTAAAGTGATATTTTTACTTGACGGTATATATTCAGATCACTCTAATCTGCCTCTCGCAGATGTCAAAAATATGATATGGGTGAATTAGATGGTGATTTACTGTTCTTTTTTGTTGATGTGGCAGAAAATACAGGATTTTGAATTTCCAATCTAAAAAAAGGACTTTTTTTTGGAGAAATTGTTCAAACGGAAGATGGTACATCAATAAAATTTCATCATTCCCAAAAAGAGTTTAGATTTTATCACTTTCATTGCCAAGTAAAAAAGTCAGTATTGCCCAATTTGAGTAGCTGAGTTTCTGTATAAGTTAATCAACATTCTAAATCGTATTCAGAGGACTACTCTTTTGCACTTCTAGTATGATTTTGTTTTGAGTAATTCCATCAAAATCTCCCTACTTAACTTATTGTAACATACATCCATATCAATTTATTGGGTTGTTTCATGACGGTATATCTATTTTTTGCATTCAGATTTACCTATTTCTCTCGTGCTTCATTGGATTATATAGCTAAATCTGGAAAGCAACCTGATGTGTTACACTTACATAACTGGGAGACTTCTATTGTTGGACCTATTTTCTGGGATATTTTCGCTAAACAGGTTCATCTTCTCACTGGTTCTTTTAGTCATATTGATGTATAACTTGCTGGAAAACATACGGAAGCGAAAAGTTCACAAATTAAAGCAGTAGAGGCAGTTTTAATGAGGAAGTAGGTGGATGATTTGGTCCTATGGCTTCTCCTAATTGCAGACATTTCCTTTTCCTTTTAAGTATTTTGAACTGGTGTGCAACATAAGTGACGTGTAGATAAATCAAGAGGGCTGGGAATTATCTATGGTGTTAAAAAGCAAAAACAAATTCAGACAGATATGTTGTTTAATTGGTACTGAAATTAATATCCTGAACTTCTGCCTATAAGATATCATTTACTGGAAGCCATGATAGTGAGAGGCGGGGTGAGATGAGACTATACTCAAGGCATAAGATGAGGCTGAAACTGATTGAAACTTTTGGAACACGTCATAACCGTGTTCAATTCATTTCATGAAACTTCTAGCTGCCAAAACCTATATCTCTCTACTATTTCCTTTTGGTTTGGGGAAATAGGAAATCGTCCTCACCTCTTCTTTCTCTTGATATTATATGACAGAGGCTAGGAAATACTAGAATAGTATTGACTTGCCAAGGCTTTGACTCACTGGCAAGTTACGATCTCTCTGTTTCCTCTTTGGTTTTGCAGTTTCTCTTGGGTCATGTTAACCTTGCCAAATTTATTTCTTGAATTTGGAATTTATTTTACCTGCTTTTAAATGTTAAAAATTTTCAGTGTCTGGATGAAGCGGATAAGCTAGCACTATGTGGACTTGATCCTGGTAGACTTAATCGTTCTTGTGAACATTTTGAAGGTAATTGGTTATACTTGTGTTTTCAATTTTTGAAATTAAGGGTTCTACCCGTTCAATATTTTCTTTATGTAGTCCCTTGGCTTAGTTTGCAAGAAAGGGTTGAAGGTGTCTTTGGTTCCTCTTTACAGAATGTCACGTAAAGCGTAGAATTAGTTCTCTTCGTGTGACTATGAGCCCCATATCCAAAATTCAAGCCTTGTAAAACTTTTGTAATGACTAACACACTCTGTTTATTAGGTTTCTATTTTGTGTTTTGTCTTTCTAAAGACTCATTTTAGCATCAATGTGCTTATTTAATATTGTGCCACATTGTGAAACCCATAATGGGCTTGAACAATTTGACTATTTTTTTTGTTTATTTATATCCACCATTGAGTACACTTTCTAAAACATTTGCAGGGTGGGGTAGTGTATTCTAACAAAGTTATAGTTATGTCATCTATTCACTCTAAAGGAAGGATCATTCACAGTATGAGTCATGAACTGGAACCTACCTCAGCTTTGCACACGTAAGAGCAACTCATTCCATTTCTGCAGTGGAATGAAGTCAAAGTTTCTCTCTTTCATCTTGAGAAGTGTCTAAATATCAATACATTTATTTCTGTTCCTCTGTTTGTGTTTTACCAAAGGGAAAAATTGCTCGTCGCTCCTTATGGCTTCGATAACTCTACCTGGGATCCAGCCACCGATAAATCTCTTCACCAACTTTTAGTGCAGAGAACATGAAGAGAAAAAATGCATGCAAAGTTGCATTACACCATCAGGCAGGCTTATCGATATATGATTCTTCTATTGTGGTACATTTGCTTTCACATCTCTCATTTCTGTAAATTTTAACCAGACTTAGTTCTAAGGTGCTATTTTTTTTAATCTTTTTTCGAGGTTGGATGCATAATCTCAGAAGTATCAGATTTTGATGTAGAGAAACTTCAGGCAGCTGTGCAGAATGCTACCAGAGGGGGCACACAGGTGTATATTTCTCTCCGAAATTGAGGTCATGAAAAAGAAACAAAAGAAATGCATGGTTTGTGTTAAAAAGTCTAATTAGCTGATCTTTATAAGTCTTTTTCCTCTTTGGGTAAGCTAACAATTATTTTTGCTATAAATCAACAATTGCAATCGCATCCTTTGTCTTTCGTTCCTTTTTATTTTTGGAGTTAGTGCAAACAACGGTGTTGATTCAGTTCATGGTTATCTCATGCTGTAGGTATGGCCATAAGGGCTCTTTCTTTCCTGCTTGGTGATTTCTCTCGACCGGATCGTTTATCAACCCTTTGTAGTTTGTCTTCTTGGGGAATGGTGCCGTGCCAACTATAAATAGAGCACTCAGATATCTTCAGGAAGCACTAGAGGTATATTCTTTTCTTCCTTATACTTGCTATATAGCTCAACATTTGTCAACTCTAAAATTTTAAATAATGCACACAGAAACTATGTTCCTTGGACTCGGGTGTAATTGTCTAATCGGGTATATGCTCGACATATGTATATTCATTTCTTTGTGTATTCGGAGAGTCTTTGGAAGGCCATGTTTTCATATCTATGTCTGGATATGTGTTGGAAATAGGGGTGTCAAATGCTGTACTTCAATAAAAATGAAGGGTCAGAGTGAAGTAGTATAGAAGCAACACCAAATGCAAAGTGCAACTAGCTCTAGTGGAGCTCTTAATGGCTGGAGAAATTTTCCACTTGTATTACAATGGCACCAAACAGTTTTTTTCTCAAGTTCAAGAACTACTTAATGTTTTGAAACTTAACCTTTTATTCACTCTCACATTCCTTACCCTCCTTTTTCTGTATTTTACTGCTAATCTATTTTGATGCTTTCCTCCCTCCCAGGATCCCAAGGTGAAAATCTTTACCAGCTACGATGAAGCGCTATCACGTTTGGTTTTTGCTGGATCTGACATTATATTATGTCATTCTCTTCAAGATCCTCTACTTCAAGTTCCTGTAAGTTAAACCAAATACCCTGTAATGAAAAATTTAAAATGCTTATTGTCATCAGATTGGTATTTTTTTTTTGGAGGAATTTCGTACAATCATATGGTTATATTGTCTAGATAGACATGCTAAATATTCAAGCAAGAACTATTGCTGCCTGAAAACTGTAATCTCCAACGAGGATACATGTTAAGGTAAACTGAATGGTGATAAAAGGGCAATGAGGATCATCAGAACCTTGTCTGTTTTGCAAGCAATCTTAAGCTTCCATCACCTCTAGATTTGGCTTATTCTTAATTAACACCCTATCTATATCCTTAAAATGTAGCTCAAGGCTTTAGGATATGGAGCTGCTCCAGTTTTAAAAGCCTCTGGTGATAACAACTCCAGGTAAATCGTATCTTGCTGAGGACTTGATTGATTCAAACAGAACTATATCTAACTTAGTATTAATAATGGAATGGAGAATGACACAGCATTTGTTTTACTTGATGTCTTATCAGATACTATGCAGATCATGGCCATGATATCACTAGATTCTCGCGGTTCATGAGATCTACCTTCGGAATTATGTCCCTTGGCCAAGCCCTGGACGAAATAGCGAGTGTTCTGCCATTGAAAAATTTCCCTACCTTTTCAGTTTTAGCCTGTTATGAGGGGTTCGAATCTCCTTTAATCAAACTCTTTCTGCAGAGGAACAACCCATCGACATGGAATACAAAGATATCAAACGCCATGGAGGACTTCTCATGGGATTCAGAATGCTATGAAACTCATGTCTCAGCATACACCGCCGTTAAAAGTCTGTGAAAGCAGCAATGAAGGTCAAAAGTACACATACACTTGTTTACATATATCAACGTCGCCATCGCCAAGGACAACAGCTGAAATCGTGGGCTTTAGAATCGCCATCAATGAAGATCGAGGCGTATCATCTTTAAGTGCATCAGTTTCAGGGAAGGAAAACTTGTTCCCAGTCTTTAAATCGCAAGTGCCACGCCCAGTTAAGAGGTAGCCTGCCTCTCAGCTTGTAACTAATGACCGGATAATTGACCAATTATATAGCCACCATATAATCCTCTGTACTTTTGAGGAACATGAAAGTTTTCCTCTGTGAACTTCATTTTTTGCTACTACTTTGTATTAGACCCATAATAGTTTTGAATGCAAAACAAGAAGAATGATTTTGTGATCATAAGAAGAAGAATTAAAACCAACCTAAAACATGAAAAATCAAAAGAAGAATAATGTTGGATGCTGCTCAAAAGTTAGAGAAGGCCTTTGATGCGTTTGATGAAGTAGATCCCTGTACTGGATTCAGCTTGTTTTGAGGGGATGGAGTGCTGAATTAAAAATGAATGGGAGTTTGTTAGGAGGTTTGTAACAATTTCATGACTTGACATTAAAGGTCTTGGTTCTAGTTACATCACTTGTGACAATTTTCTTGATGATAGTTGTGAAATTTATTGCACGAGACAATGGCAATGGGCTGATAGTCTTGACTTGAAAAAAATGGAGGAGGAATATTGGGAAAAAAGAGAACATGTTGGTGTATGTAGGT
The DNA here is from genome assembly GCA_019671005.1 of Hibiscus mutabilis. Classification (NCBI taxonomy): domain Eukaryota; kingdom Viridiplantae; phylum Streptophyta; class Magnoliopsida; order Malvales; family Malvaceae; genus Hibiscus; species Hibiscus mutabilis. The sequence continues at coordinate 77,275,232 of CM033711.1, forward strand.
TCCATACTTGAATATATCCTTGCAAATATGGTTCATGATGCGTTGGCAGCTTAATATCTACTTTGGGTTTGCTTTTAGCAGTTAGCACTAGTGGTCATGTGCTTGATGTATATAGGAGACCGCCCAAGCTCTTATTTGTATTTAAGATTAGTTAAGTGGTTGGTTCTCTCTCTTCATTTAGGCTTTGTTCTTGGCAATGTTGAAATTAGATGAAGGAGAGAAGAACATTGAAAGTGTAGGAATCCAAGCCCAAATGGATGCAACTTAGAAGCCTCAAAGCCCTCAGCTCAACTTGGGCTCGTTTCTTTGGGTGAATTCCAATAACATTATTATAGTTAATTCGGCTTTGCTGACATTATACATTACCATTCTGTATTCAAAGCTTCCCTTTCTTTTTTGGGAAATTATTACACGGTACTTCTTAACACGTAGTCTCGACCAATAATCTATTTTATTTTAATTTTCGAATAACTACTCAATTTTTATTTACACGTAAAAAATTGGTGAAAATTCACCTAAAAAATGAGATGGTTGGACTTTATTTGTTGAAACCACATATAACATGGTGAGTTAGGTCCATCTAATAATTTATATATATATATATATATAATCACTAATTTTGTCCGGGGTAGACTCGTTCTATTTTTATTTGTGTTTTTGCAATAATGGGCCTATATATGTTACTAATATCTAAATAAGGTGCTATGAGCTATTTTTGTTAAAACAAACAAAAATATTACTAGTATTATATATATGTATATATGTTGTTATTTTATTATCATGCCATGTTATCGAAAAAACCAAAAAGATTACTAGTATATTATATCATCTACCTTATCTGTTTTGTGTTTAAAACCCAAAAAATTACTAGTACTATTTTAAGTATTTTATATGTCTTATTGCTATTATTATCCTATTATTATGTTATCTTTTATTTTAATTTGAATTTATTATTATCATTATCATATTTGTTTTCTATTATTATATATTATCATGTCTTTATTATTATCATCAGGATACAAAATATACATATGAGCTTAATTAAAATAAATTAACAACCCATAAATACTAATTAAATAAAAGCCCAAAATATTTATTTAATTATCAGTCCAATATACAAAAACCCAAGGAAATATGATAATAAACATAAACATTTAGCCCGATAGGCCTAGCTCTTTAAACTTAAACCCTAATCTAATTTTGCTCCTTGTGCAGCCGATTAGGAGCCATCAGATCTGGAAGCAGTCGAATGGTCCAAGTTGAAGCAGAAGGCTCATGGCATTCCCCCACTCGCGCGTGGGATTCACAACCACATCTATTTAGCTTCAACACACGTCACACGCGCGACCATTCAAATTCCCCACGCGCGCATGTGTCACACGTTTGAGCCCCTTCGTCTTCCATGCACACACGCCAGATCATCTAGATTGCCACGTTGATCGGAAGAGCCAGTATTCAGACACCACCTGACCACTGCTCGGCCACGTGCATACACAACAAAAACAAAAACACACATGCATACACAACAAAAACAAAAACACATATGCATACACAACCAAACCACTGTTCGGCCACGTACATACCCAGCTCCTCACCACCGTACTGGTCCCCTCCTCCAACCATACCCACATGCATACACAACAAAAACACAGAAAATCAGCGTCGACATATATAGAAAACAACATGAATCCGACCAAAAGAGAGTAGAGCAACCAATAGCATATTTAGGATCTTTTGTTTATTTTTTAAATTCATGTAATACTCGGTTATAAAAACCGAAACCCTAAATCATTTTGTAATTTTTCATTCGGCAACCATCATAGCAATAGAAGCAAGAGAAAAGCCTCGGTTTTAGAGGTATATCATTTTTTTCTTTTTCTTAATTCGAAGCATAAGCATAAAATAGAGGGGGGGTCAGTTTTTACCTTCGGGGTGTCTCATCTCCTTCGCGGCGGCGTCCTTTCGTGTTGGTGACAATCCCTTCGGCTTCCTCAGCCATGATGGGTGAACCGATCGAAGGATAAAGCTTCAAAGGGGGGGTTCTTTTTTTCTTTATTTTCGTTTCGGTTCTTTTAAAAAAAGAGGGGAATGAAAGTCTGGTCTTCAAAAAGAGGTGGCAGATCTGGGTTTAAATCAAATAAAGCTTTTGGGGTGATTTGAGAGTTCGCTGGCCGCCGGCGAGCGGCGACCGACACGGAGGAGGCGTTGCCGGTTTTTGGAAAATCCCTCTGGAATATGGGTTCATCAAGAACCCAGATGAACCGATGAGCGTTATTATAATTAGGGTTCTATTTTTGCCGAAAAGGGAAACAAAATGAAATAAAGGGATTTTTATATACCTTTCTCGTTTTAAAAATGGGGAAATAATATAATAAGGACCTTCGCCCCTTGTTATTTACGTTTTTAAGGACCTTCGCCTTTTTTAAATTACACAATAGGTTCCCCGTGTGGGATAACTACCCCCAAGACCATTTTGTCTTTTTTATTTATGACTTAGGTCCTCCTAATTTCGTTTCGGTCTACAATCTGATCCCTTTTTCTTCTTTTAATTTGGTCTTTTAAGTTTTTTCATCTGTTCAATTGAGTCATTTTCCAGTGTTAAAACCCCTTTTTTTGGTTGCTCCTCGATCATGCATTTTAATTTAAACTTCGATTTTTTTTTTCTGATTAGTTTCCAGCTTTTAATTCTTGTTATTAGCTATGTTTTTGCTATATGTGGTGTATTTATGTGAATTTGTGGTTTGTAGCTTCATATATATGTTATCATGTAATGTATAGTATATAGTATAATGCATGGTTTATATTTAATGTATAACATATGGTATATATGTATATTATACAGTTGTTTTTATATATTATGTAGTATAATATATGTTTTCCTATAGTATATAGTTTTATATATGGCATATAGTTTCTATAATATAGTTTGTATATAATGTTCTTAATATATAATATATAGTCTTTTAAAATATATAATATACGTAGTTTTACAAAAGTATATATATCACATATACTTTCCTTAAGATAATATGTTTTTTCTTAAATATATAATAATTTTAATATAATGTGTTATAATAAATATATATAATATGTGGTTTTTGGGCCTTGTTATGCCTTAGGCTTGTTTTGGGCTTTGTGGTTTGGATCTGGTCCCTTTTTAGGCTTTAAATTTGGTTTTGGGCTTCGGTTTGGGCCTAGTTTTAGAAGTTTCGGCCTTTTGTTTTGGGACCTAGTGTTAGTAGTTTGGGGCCTTCTAGCTTAGATAAATAGTTTTTGGGCTTTGGATTAGTTTAAGTGGATTAACTTAATTAATTTAGATCGTGTGCTCGTCTCATAGGGGCACGATTCTTAAATTAATTAAGTTAATTCTATGTTAAGACTCTCTTAGAGCCTTAGTTAGACTAGGGCTCGAATTAATTTAATGAATTTAAATTTGCCCTTGGCTTATTTGAGTAAATGTTAAATTCATTATATTAATGGAATATTGCTTAATTACTTTTATGCCAAATCAACTTCAAAGTTTAGATTAACATTTAGTTACTTATCATAATTTGTTAGGGTTTAGTCTCTTAGGGCAAATCAATTTAGGGCTAATATTAGAATCACTTGGCTATTAATTAGATCACTAATTAGACCTGCCATAACTTGGGCATTTTTAGGTTAGAACTTTGGGTGGGCTTCCTTTTGTGTGTTTACATTCGTGCCTTTGTTTGTCGTCTTTTACTTGTCATTCATTTGGCTCATTAATTTTGCATTACTTATTTTAAATCACGGAACATGAGGTATTTATTAATCCCGATATTCATGTCGTAACAGTCTTGCCTTACTAGATGTTCACCGAATATTTGGATTAATCCTTACCGACCCAGGTAAAAATTAAAATTTGACAAGATCATGTCATCATTCCTTAATTGTTGGCATCATGCATAAAGGTGACGTACGAGATTCGAACCTTAAATTAACACGGCAGTCGGCCTTATTCGATGTCGGTTTAATCTATGGTTCGATGTATCGTCATCCTTATTAATTAAATGTTCAATTAATTTGAACTCACCAATTTGATAAAACCCGTCCGATCAAAGTCAATTTTCAATTAAGAACGCCAAACTAAATTCAATTTAAGTTTCAACAATTTTCATCCTTTTGAAAACGACGGATATTTTGGTACCAATTTTCGGGCGTGATGGGGGTGCTAATCATTCCCCATGCGCAACCAACTCCTGACCCCTTTTAATTTGAATCTCTGGTTTTCTGGTGTCTGGCTTACCTTATACAAGTGACCGATGGCGACTCTAAGTCTTATTTTCAGATGAAATCGATTTTCTAAATTTTTAATTTTTTTCAAAGGATCGTGATCTTTCAAAAGAAAATCCCCTTTTTAAACTAATCTTCTCCAAAAGGGGATACATTTTAGTAGCTTAAAAAAAACGTCGCTACAATATATAAATAATAGTTATATATAATTCTAGTAACCATAAATGTTTATTCAAATTCCAAATAAATCATAATTAAACCAAATGGATATTAAAAAAACCAAATAGGTCTTTATAAAAAAATAACAAACAATTAATTTATGATAAAGTTTTTGAATCGTACATGTTAACTTACGTGGTAGTGACATTTTCATTTGAAAATTATATTAATTAATCATTAGTTTGATTTTTTAATGTATCATTAATTTCTTTTTTGAATAAATTATACTTTATTCATCCAAAAATTCTTCAAAAAAAAACCCCACCAAAACACAACCACATGAGTCACCTCTCTATACAATCAAGAACAAAAGAATAGATAAACTATCTAAGATCCTACTAATCGGCTATACAATTTCCAAAAAAATTAAACCTTTTGCATCTAGAAAGCCTCCATTTCACACCGTGTTTTATGAAATAGAAAACATCAGCTTGCAACTTTGCCCCCTTTCCATGTAATCGTCCATTACGCTCAGCCCATATTGTAGCAATTAAAATCATTTCATGCTAACCGAATGATAACAGCACGCAGAGTTTTACCCTTTTCTGCAGACTGAACCTCGTTTAGCTTCTCATTCCAACTGCCCCAAGTCAAGTGCATCCCACAAGCCTGCATAATCAAGTCCCAGACTTGACTCGAGAAACTGCACCCCCAAAACACATGATTCCTCGATTTAGGCTGAGTTCCACAAAGCAAGCATAAATGATCAACTTGGCATCCCCATCGCAACAATCTATCTCTCGTCGGTAATCTGTCAAGCACAACAAGCCACGAGACAAAGAACTTTCTAAGGATGGAGAGAGTACTCCAAACAGCACGGTGCCACATGACTTTAGGCTGCTTATGCCTGATAATTTCCCATACCTCTTTGGCCTTGTATTCCCCTCTTATATTCCCCACCTAAGCAGGCTCATACTTAAGCTTCAAGATCTTCCTCCATGCCCAACTATGATTCACCTTCACCTGGGCATTTCATACCGAGTCCCCTTTTAGGAGATACTTGTTTACCCGGACAACCCATAGAGACCCTGCTTGAGCAAGTAACAGCCAAAGGTACTTCATCATACATGCTCGATTCCAGGTAACAATGTTTTTCACCCCCAAATCCCCTTCACATTTAGGGTGGCAGAGCACGTCCCACCCAACTCTTGCACCCCTAGCATTTGAGTCCAAACCCTTCCACAAGAACGCATTACACATTTGAGAGATCTTCTTTAAGACTTTCGAGGGAATCAAAAAAACCCCACACCAGAAATTTTGTATACTAAAGACCATCGCTTGTATAAGTTGCAGCCTCCCTGCAAAAGAGAAGCACTTGGAGGGCCAACTACGATTTTTACTTACAATCCTACTTACCATACCTTCACAGTCATTTGCCGAGAGATTTTTTGTTACCAATGACACTCCTAAATATCGAACCGGTAAAGCACCCACCTGGAAACCAGTATGATGCTGCAGCAACTGCAATCCAGCTTCATCTACTCCTGCCACAAACATTCACACTTTGAGTCATTTATTTGCAGACCAGACATCTTGTAAAATTCCCCCAGAATTTCCTTTACACCCAAGATAGAATCAAGAGTCCCTTTAGTGAAGACCAGTATGTCATCAGCAAAGCATACATGAGTGAGTTGGATCCCTTTACATCTCAGGTGATACTAAAAAACTTTGTACCTCCCTGCGCAGTTTAATAAGCAAGACAAGACATTCAAAACAAAAATGAAGAGATAGGATGACAATGGGTCTTCTTGTCTCACACCTTCAGCCCCAACAAAATAGCCCACTAACCCCTAATTTAAGTTAATAGAGAACCGAGAATGCATCACATAGGCTTCAATCCATTTCCTGAACAACAAAGGAAAACCAAGGACTTTGAGTATCTACAACACAAAATCCTAGCTTACAGAATCGAAGGTCTTCCTTGAATCAATGTCTTGGGGACATATGCTTTCTCCCAGAGCCATTAACCACGTCATGTGCCAATAGGACATTGTCAACAATATCACGACCAGTTAAAAAAGCTCCATGGTTTGGCAAAATTAGATCTAACAACCACTGTTTCATTCTAATTGTGAGGATTTTTGTAATACATTTGTAAATGATGTTACACAGAGAAATGGGCCTGAAATCTTTTACTTTCATGGGAGCCAACACCTTCAGGACAAGGGTAATAACTGTAGAGTTAAAAGCCACAGAGAAATGGACTCCCTTGATAACATCTGCACCAACCACTCCTCATACAGCTTGAAAAAACTTTGCTGTATAACCATCTGATCCAGGTGCCTTATTTCCATTCATGGCAAAAATGACACACAAAGCTGCAGATGCTCAAGTTCAACTTGCTTGGCATGCACTATATTTGAGATATCTCCAAAAACCTCTTTATTTAATTTTTTCAGGGGCTCTTTCAATCTCTTCATCTTCACAAACAAATCTTAAAGAGGGTTTCTATCACTAACAGCAAGCTCCAAGAGTCCTCAATAATTTTCAAGAAATCAGGGTGCTTGATGAGTCCTTAATATAGTCTCATTTTAGTATATATAGTACGAATATTTGCAGTGTTTTATTCACATTTGTAGTTTTTTTTTAAATATATTTTGTCGTTTGTATTTTAAATATGTTGCAATTTTAGTACTTTTATTATGTTTTCAATTACTTTAATAAAATGTATTTTTGTATTAATTGCAGGCTTAGATGTGTTGAATTTGGTGATTGCAATTATGACACAATGAAGTTGAATCCAAAGATGATCTAAGGTGAAAAGAATTGAGCAAACACTTAAATGGAGAAAATAGACTCAATAAACTCATACTAAATTTTTGCACTCAATATATTGTACGGTTTTGATTATAACTTGAGTTCTAGAACTTGAAAATTGGCCTGTGATATCTACTACATTTTCAAAGTAATTGGGAAGTAAAAACGATTCTGAAAAGGCCCATAAAATGCTGAAAACCGGAATCTTACAAGTTGTGACACCATGAAAACTACTTTTGAGTATTTAAAGATATCATCAAGTAATGGAAAGACTTTTTAAGTGGATGAATTGGAAATACACTATCCATTGATTTCCTATAAATAAGCTTTAGTTTTACCTTGAAAATCATCTTGGTAGCTTTGTTGTAGCTTTGTATTTAAAATCAAGATCACTTTTCTTTCTTTCATCTTTTAATTTTCTTTTTCATCTTTATGTTTTTTTTTCATCTTTATATTTTCTTTCTTATGTTTGGTTTTTGTAAACCAATTTTTATTTTCTTTATGATTATGATGTCTTTCTAAGTCAAGTTGCTGAGGTGAAATGATGAAGCTCTTGGCATATACTAAAGGTTAGTTTGAAATTCTCAATGTATAACTAAATCATGTTAAATTAGTATATGATGTTAAGTTCACTTGGCTAACATTCATATTGGTAAATTAAGAACCTCGCTTCATTATAGACAAGTAATTTGGCACAATAAATGCTTGGTTTAATTAACTTGATTTATTGTAGACAAAACAAATTGGCATAATGAACACTTGGACTTGTTTATTAATTTTGATTGCACCAATATATATAACACCATATGCTAAACAAACTTTCATGTGGATTTGCCCTCAGACTCCCGAGAATTATTACTTGACAACAACCTGCACTTGCGTATATGACTAAAAAGACCCAGTCAGTGCTCTGCCCACAAATTAAAAAAACTTAAACGGATTGAGAGGCCTAAATAGGGGGCTTAAGTACCATGTATCTTGGATTGTGGTCTGAACAGCCTAGGGCTAAAAACTCCACAACAAAATTTGCAAAAACTGCTAACCACCCTTGGTTAATTAAAAATCTATCCAGCTTCCTTGATAAAGGGCTTTCATCTCGAAGGTTACACCATGTAAAAAACCAGAACCAATAAACTGATGATCAAGCACATTAGTGTCTCTAAGCAATCCCTAAAATCTTACATTGCCCCTGTGAAACCCTGACCACCATTGAAATCTAAGCTTTCCTGTGGGCAAGTAATGATATTGAAATCACTAGCTATAGCCCAAGGGGTATTACCCACTCTGCCTTTGAACTCAATCAAGTCTCTCCAAAGGATAATTCTATCTTCCATGCCATTGCTAGCATAAACAACTGAGAAAAAGAAAACCATATCCCCCCATTTCACAATACAATTTATTGCCTGAGTAGATTGACAGATCTCCTTAACCTTCTATTAGCATCGACTACGAATTCAGATTTGACCATTTGATGCAAAACTATAATTGTGAATCACAGTCCAACCCCTGAATTTACCACAAAGAACCTCACTCAAATTGTGCTCCCTAACTCGAGTCTCAAGTAAAGAAAAAACCTCAATATCATATTTTCTAACAATCTTTAAAATACTACTTTGCTTTACAGGGTCATTTAGGCCTCGTACATTCCAAACCATTAGATGAAGGGAAACGTTGGTACACCCCATGGCACAGCAAAAAATTATCCGGTGTAATCCACCAGTGATACATGTACGAGGGACGAATTTGGAGTAAAAAAGGATAAAACGTTACCTCAATAAATCTAGAAATCCGCAGAGCGTATAGGAGAATTCAAATCAAATTCGAGTCGTCACAGCAGCGTTCCAACCTCTACGCAGTCCATCCGAATAAAAACGAACAATATTTTCTCTTCTCTAACTGTTAGAGAGGTTTTCCAAAAAGCATACCTCTGGCTGCTAGACCTCATGCCTTTATATAGCATTTAAAACCCTAATTCTAATTAAATTCATATTCTTTAAATACATATTATATTTATCTGAATATAATTAAATATGTAGAATCTGATTTTACTTCTATTATGTTTCTTTAGGGATATATATTTTAATAGTATTTAATAATTACATTAATTATCTAGTATTAAAATATATATAACCGAAATTATCTATAATTCCAATAATTATAATAATTTCAGTTTTTACTTATTTCGTGCATAACAAGTTTGTACACATGCTATCTAGTCAATATTTGTTCATTTTAATCATAAGATGTGACCCTTGTAGGTTCATGTAGTGTTAGCAGTAATATCTAGAACAATTCTAATATTACAAGCAATGAATGGCATCTAGCAATACATCATTGCTACCTAAGTTACATGAAGTCGTGGTTCGATTTAATCTTTTCCGTGATTAACTTCTTTTATGATTTCTATCCTTTTGTCCTCATATCTAGATCGAACACAAGTCACAGATTAGTCACACTTGTATAGTTCATCTAATATTTCTTGATATATTGAGTAAACTGATATAAACGATTAACTATGATATCCCATATCAATTTATTCGAGCATACCATGCATTTTCTAGTCTCACTCAATCAAGTGGCCTATGATATTACTCCTATTATGTAGGAGGGACAAATCCTATCTTGATTAACCATATTCCACTACACAGATTGTGACATATCCAATATCAGTCTTTATAGTGTAGTCAGTTACGACACACGTTTGACCGTATCAAAATGTCACTCACGATGTTGAAATAATGATGATCTCAAGTATGAGGATTATACATGTAGTTATCATCATGAGCAATGTTGTGACGATCACATAATAATCCAAGAAACATGCTCATAGCGGGTCAGTCCAGTATGTCGTTCTTAACACATACTTATATATTGATTTTGACATCTCCATGTCTATGACAACACTTTGCCATCAATCAACTACATATTATTCTTAATTTATTATTGTTGCTCATGCCCACAATAATACTCGACTAAGGACATTCAAGAATAACTATATTATTCTAAGGACTTTACTATAATTAGGTTTATTTATAGATGCACAGAATAAGACAGAAATAATAATGATGGTTTTATATTAATAAGCAAGATAAAGTAAGTATGTCTTAACCATCTCATGATTGGTATTTGGGCATACCCTAACATTAGATTCATTGCACAGTAGGTGATCCACATCCTCTCTTCCCACCTCATTCCCTTTTTTTTTTCTTTTTAGGTTCCTTTACCTCGGGTTTCAGCTACTGCATCAGGTTAACAACTCCACCAGAAGCAACTCGACCCTTCTTAGGGCTTTCTAGAATAGGCTCAACAACATCCACCTCAGCACTACTAGTCTCTCCACAACCATCCCCAAGAATCTCAAATTTGTTTGGACTCTCTACACTAACTTGCAAACTATCCATCACACTTTGCTTCTTTTCCTACAAAATCTCAGCACTAGAGCCAGGAACACTTCCATCACAAGATTGAGAAACATCCTCAACCTTATCAGTAGCACTCTCAGCTTGTAGAACATCTTCTACAGTGTCTGGGATTACCTCAGCAGCATTAGTTGCATCACTTCCTTATAAAATGCCTTCCCCTTGACCAACAATATTATGAGCCACCCTTCCACACTTATCATCCGAGTGACCAAATATGTCACAATGTTTGCATATGGGAGGGGACCACACATTTTCCTCAACAACACTTACCAAGTTTCCTTATCCAAGATCAACCAGTACATAGGCAGGCACATCTTCCTTTGCATCTACCTCGACGCAGACCTTGGCAAACTTCAACTATTGTTTCAAAGTAGTAGCTCTATCAGAGTACAATGGGACATGCTAGAGCTTGATCCAAACAAGTGTCGAGTCCAATTTCAGCTCATCCAGTAACAATTCAGGTGTCCACTTCCACAATAAAATGACTTTCTGCTGGATATGCCATGGACCTGTCTCTAAAACCCAATCACACACCCTCTGAGAGGGGAAGTTGATCATGTAGACACTAGGTGCAAGAAAATGGAGCATAACCGATCCTTCTCTCCCCTATAATCTATCTGTCATCTTTTGAAAAACACTTAACGGAGGTGACTTCCCCAAAAAATTCCCAACTACAGCATTCGACCACTGTTTAGCACCGTTACTCAAAACCATTGAGGGAGGTTGAACTAAGGCACAACCATCCTTTTTCTCAACAGGGGAAAAAACCTAAAGAGTGATTTAATAAATTATATTCAGGCTTACCTGGCTGAGCAACACAACCAGCTACCTCTGGAGCTACAACAACTCCATCATCCACCACAGCAACAGCCGGTATCGCAACAACTCAACCATCTACTACCTCAACAACCAGAATTGTAGCAACTCCACCATCTGTCACAGTAACATCCAGTAGCGTAACAACTCCACTGGTGTCTGCAACAACCACATCAACCTCATGAGCGCTATCAACAACTTGGGTAGCCATTAAGAGAGAGAAATTCATCGAATCACAACCCTCAAGAAGAGATTCCGATGAAGCCTCAATCACCAAATCCACCATGAAAAACAAGGGGAAAAGAAACAACAGAAAACGCAAGCTCAAAAAAGGAACTTGTAAGGACCTTTAATATCTTTTAGCTACGGGTCATCCCCATTATTTTTTGAAATTTGGTTTAAGGGGAATTTCTTTTGAAAATTTGTGTTTATGAAAGCAGTAAAGATTTGGAGTCGCCACCAACCATTCGGATAAGGTAGGCCGGACACCATAACCTAGAGATTCATTTTGAAAGGGTTCAAGAGTTGGTTACGCGTGGGGAAGGATTAGCACACCCGTCACGCCCGAAAATCGGTACTAAAATATTTGTTGCTTTTAAATGAATGGAAATTGTTGAAATTTAAATTGAATTTAATTAAACGTACTTAATTGAAAATTGACCTTGATTAAATGGGCTCTATCAAATTGGTGGGTTCAAATTAATTGAACATTTAATTAATAAGGTTGATGATACATCAAACCATAGATTAAACCGATATTAAATAAGCCTAACTGCCGTGTTAATTTATGGTTCAAATTTCGTACGTCACCTTTATGCATGATGCAAGCATTTAAGTATGATGTTATGACTTGTCGACTTTTAATTAACATTTACCTTGAGACGATAAAGATTAATTCAAATATTGACGATAAGGATTAATTCAAATATTTAGTCAACATCCATTAAGCCAAGACTATTACGACACTAATATCGGAATTAATAAATAAATCATTTTTTATGGTTTAAATTAATTACTATGTAATCAAAATATTAGAGGTCATATGAATGACAATTATAAATGCATGCCACATAAGGGCTTAAAATAAACACACAAAAGGCCCACTAAATTCCTAACCTAAAAAGGCCCAAATTATGAAAATTTAATTAGTGATCTAATTATGAACTAGGTTAGTCTAATATTAACCTTAAATTAACTAAACCCTAAAAATAGAAAAAAAACCTAATAGTTTATGGATTGCCTTGAATCGTGATAATTAATTTGGTCAATTTCAAACTAGAATCTCAATGAGACAAGGATACTACTTAAAATGAATCAAGTTAATTAATCATGATTTTAAATTAAATGTCTATCTAAGCTCAATGTCAATTTTATCCTAAAAGAGTAAATAAGAAATTGTTCAACTAGTTTAATGAATCTAATATTTATCTCAATAAGCCAAGGATAAATTTAAAATAATTAAACTAATTCGAACCTTAATCTAACTAGGGCTCTGAAACCCTAACCCTAAATCTAATTTAATTAATTTAAAGATTATGCCCCTATATGCCGAGCACACAATTTAAATTAATTAAATTACACTAAACTATCTTTAAAAACCTAATCTAACAAACAAAAAAGGGAACTTAGAAAACAAACAATAAAATAATATATTATATGAAAACTATATTATATATACAATAAGATATCATACATATATATATTATATCTTTATCTAAACTATATATTATATAATGTGTAAAACATATAATGTATACATTAAAACTATATATTATATATATTAAAACCATATAATATGTATAACATGCATGATGAACTAATCGTGCAACACATACACATATTTACAAAACCAAATCGAGTTCACACATATATACAACATAGCAAGGCAAGAATATCAAGCACAAATAGTAAATAAGACTGGAAAAATTTAAAAAATAGTATCAAAATGAAATAATGCATGATAAATGGACTAAATTTAAAAGGTAAGAAAGGAGGGGAAAATTAAAAAGGTTTGATTTTGATTTTGGGGACGAAATTAAAACCTTCCGAAAACTTTTAGGGAACGGGGAGATGATTTTAAAAGATTAGAAAGGAATGGCCTACGGGGGTAAACAAAAAAAATAGAGGGACTAAAGGGGCTATTTTGAAAAGCGGAAGCCCTTATGGGCATGATTAAAAAGGACAGAGGGACTTATGTTGTAAAAGACCACTTTTTAAAAGAGGCCGGATATAAAATACATTTTGGAAAAAAATTTACCCCTTCTTCTTTTCTTAAAAAAATGCTCGAAATGTTTCTTCTTTTCTCTTAGCTTCGAATGAGCACCACTGTGGTGTTCATCCCAAAAGCCCAGAAACTGCCGCTCTTTCTAGAATCTGGTGGCCGGCCGCCGTGAGCCACCGCTTCGACCGTCACTAATCGGCGCCAAAAATCCTAAAAAACCTTTTTTGAAACCTTTTCTTTTCTTAAACTCAAATCTGAAACCTTTTTTGAGAAAATCAAACGAAAACCCTCTTTTTTGAAATAGCCGAGACCTTTTAGAATAAAAACCTTCTTTTCCCTTAATCCAACTCACTTTTTTTGATCCCGAAAGGATTTATGGAGCTTATCGGCGGACGGGAGAGCAACGGACGCGATGAGGTAAACCGTCGAAGGTAAAACCTAAACCCTAATCTTATGCTTATGCTTTGAAATAAAAAATGAAGATGAGTTACCTTGAAAGGCTTTTTTTTCTTTGTATTGATATTTGACCTTTTTTCCCATTTCCAACTTGGGTTTACAATTGCTTGCTTTCAGCTTTATAACACCGAGCATCACACTGATTCACATGCTTCACATAAAATAGAAAATGGAAATTAAAATTCTATTGGTTGATGCTTGTCCTTTTTGTTTGGATTCATTTGATAGTCTGCCAATGTTGGTTTGTTAGGGAGATCACTCTGATATTCCTCTGATTTTCTTGCATGTGATGAACGGCTTGAGAGAGAGGGAGGACCAGACGGATACAACACGTTGACATGGCTGTTGATATGGCCGAGCGACGGTGATGTGGCATCGGGCCACTGGTTCTTCCTGCCAAAGAGGAGACGAAGCTAGAAGGGCGACAGACGCACGTGGAGGTTGCAGAAGACGAAGAGGCAAGCAGAATCTGCGGTAGCATATGTGAGGTCCACGCGCGCGTGAGGAAGCTGACAGGTCGCGCATGCGGCGCGTGAGAAGCTGAAGTGCCATCTTTGCTTGACTCTGGACTGTCAGATCTGATTCAGATATGACGGCTGTGATGAGGTGGCTACCCATCAAAAGAGGCTCATTAGGATTTTGTTTTATCAGGTTAAAGCTTAATTAGTTGGGCCTTGTTGGGCCGAATTTAATATATATGTTTTTTGGGGCTTTACAATTTGTAAATGAACTTTATATATGGACTTGGGTTTTTATTTATATAAAGTGTATATGGGCTGGTATATTTTATATATAGACAGGCTTTTTATTTATGAAATGTATATGGACTATCTATATGTTAATAAACTTAAGCTGCTTTTTCATGATTATGCATTCTTATTTTTATTGGTTTTTTTGTTTTGTTTTATAATAATAATAATAATAATAATAATAATGATAATAATAATAATACGACATAAGAGACATAATAATAGACAAAATAAGATAACAATAGTGATAAATAGACAATGGTAGTAAAGGGAATAATAAGATAATACTTATACTATGTTTTGGATTTTTAATTTTAATAATAATAACGATGATAATATTTTTGGGGTTTAAGTAAATGAACATTATATATAACTATGGGGCTGATTATATCCATACCCTTATTTAATTATATAATACTAGTAGTCTTTTTGTTTCTTTGAGTGTTAATAAAATAGATAGAAAACCCTTTATTGCATAGATTAACAAAAATGTAAAAACGGGTTAACACCCTGGACAAAAATAGTGATTATAGCCTCTCTTTGCGTGTCCTTGTGGAACAAGAATAAAACAAAGACCATAAGCACTAATTTTATCCAACTTTCCTATTTGAAGATTCCGAGCTGCGAGTTCCTCAACTGTTCACCCCCTTTTCCTGAAATCTGTAGCTATGAGTTTTTGCCTCCTTCTCTCTAATGTGGCGAGCTTGAAATCCTTCGTCTGAAGTCCTTGAGCTTTGAGTATATGTCTTCTTTGCTCTAAAATCCTGATGCGACGAGTTTGAAATCCTTCACCTGAAATCCTTGAGCTATGAGTATCAGCCTCTTTCGCTCTAATGTGGTGAGTTTAAAATCCTTCGCTTGAAGTCCTTTCTAGGTTTTCACTCTATCGTTCCCTTATTCTCATGCGGTATCCACTTTATCTTTCAAATATAGGTGAAAAGAGATGAAATGCTATGATGGTATAAGTTAGCATGCTCATAATTCTGGGATGTCTAAATAAGTATGATACATGAATGACTACTCTTTTGAACTTTCTCAGACACTTTCTTCTCCTTGGTCTTTTGATCTCGATCTTCTCTTATTTTCCTTTTCTCTTCTTGGTATTGGCGATGCCTCCTCCTTTCATTCAGGTTCACCTTTTATGCCCCTAAATTCTTTTTCTCTATAGTGCCTAAATTAAAAGGTTTTTAGAAAACATCCTTGCGAAGGGGTTGAATTAGGAAATTCTTGTTTTAAGAAAAACGAGTCCTTATAAAAGGACAGAATTTGAACTATCCTTGTGAAAAGATCTTATTAGCATATGCTTCTTTGTTGTTGTTTTTTAAAATATCTTTATGGAATGATCGAGTTAAAAGACTCTTTTCTTCGTTTAAGAAAAACATCCTTATGAAATGAGAGAATTGAGAAATTCTTTGTTTAAGAAAAACTTTCTTAAGAAATGATTGAATTAAGAAATTTGAGTTTTAAGAAAAACATCCTTATAGAAGGATAAAATTAAGAAATCTGGTTTTTGAGAAAAACATCCTTTAAAGAGGGATTAAAATTGAGAAATTTAAACTTTGAGGAAAACATCCTTTTGGAAGGATAAAATTAAGAAATTTGGATTTTTAAGAAAAATGAAGAATAAAATTTAGAAATTTGGATTTTTGAGAGAAACATCCTTTAAGAAGGATAAAATTAAGAAATTTAAATTTTAGGAAAACAACTATGAGGAGGATTAAGACCGAGGATTGGAAGACCTTTAGAAATCCTTATTACACAGGTCAAAGGACTCTTGATTCTTTTTAGATCTATTTCTCCTTTCGTAGAGCTGTAGATCCATCATTTTATCAATCTTCAACTGCATGTTTGAAGTAAACAAAATACTATGAGGACATGAGTTAGCATGCTCCTAACATAAGGATGTCTAGCTATCAATGATGCATGAGCATGTTTCATGATGATAATGCAAAGATGCATGCATTTAGCTTGTCTTTGTTCTCTACAGTTGGTGGTCATCATCTTGGGACTACAAGCACTTATCAATCTCATGTCCCGACAAAATTTGCCCTCAAACTTGTGTTGCGCATTCTCTGTTCAAATCTTCGAGTCAAGTGGCCTCGATCATAATCAGAATCATTAGTCAAGTTCTTTCATGCTTTGTGCCACCTCTCATCAATTTCGATTTGAACTCTCATGTGCAAAAGCTTTTTGTTGTGTTTTTTGAGTACTACGCAAATGGTGCAAGTGAACATGTTGCAAGTAATAAATGATAAGTATCGAGTATCATCTCATCAAGGATTGGCTTGGGCCACTTCGCTTAAGTTATAGCATTGTAAAAGAAATAGATTGATGGTGATGATTAATAAGTAAAATAACTAAGTAAATAGGAAGAAAGGAAAGAGTAATCAATTAAAGAGAGTATGTCGAGTTATCGTGAATAGTGGTATGATGTATGAATTGATTGTCTAGGCAATTGATTGTTGTGGCAATTGTCCAATTGTTGTAGCAACTGTGAATGATGCGATTGCCTTGGCAACTATGCGACTCCCTTCAAAGCTCAGTGAAGCGTTCTTCAATGGTTTCTTGTTATCCCTAACTCAAAACACTGGTTAATTATGCATGTCTTGGTGATACATCCATGCGTTAACTATGGGTGAACAACAACCGATCTTATGCCCCTCTTAGCCGTTGAAATACGCAACTTATTCCTAAGTTGGATTAGTTTTCACCAACGATCATTTGAATGAAAACCATGCTCATTCGTTTCTTGAATCTAGCTCTCCCGATATTAGATAGACGGATGAATTCACGAGATCCTCTCCCAATTCACTCACAATCAAATTAAGAATCAAGAATGAACAAACTTTGAATTTAAATTGCAATAAAAAACCTAAGCAATCTAAACGTTTATCAAAACCACAAACCCAAAATAACCCCAGCCAATTTACATCAATTCATGGCTGAGTTCGAAAGATATACAAAGGAAAAATTCCCAGCCATAGATCGTATAAGAATAAAGAAGAAGATGAAGTTGCGATCAGCCCCCTTTCTCTCCCAATCGACTCTCCCCTTTGAAGGCTGTGATTTGGTCTCTATTTATAGGGGATTATTAGGTTAGATTTGTTGTTGATGAAGATGAGTTTAAGTTGGAATAAAAGAGATATTAAATCCCTTCTATCTTTATCCTTAAACTCCAAGCAAATCTGACTTTTTATCTCCTTATAACTCTTTGTGGAAAGTCCAGATTTTTTGAGTTTTATCCCTTAACTTTTGTACTTATCTCGGATGAGGTGGACTTATCCCGACATGCCTCAACAACCAGCTCGGCAAGCTCTTCAAGATCTCTCCTCAATTGCTATAGCAATTCCCTACTTGCTACAGCAATTCAGTCCTGCACCAAATAATACGCACCAACATTATATTTTCCACAAAAACCAACCAAAAGGTGACACCAAGCTCAATAACAAAGGAAACTAGGAACTTGTGCATGAATGCCTAAGAATGCAACTAAAATGTGCCTAAGTCTAACAATAATATGAGTAAAAAGGGCAAGAAAAATAGTACTTTTACACACTTATCACACCCCCAAACTCGAACTATTGCTTATCCTCAAGCAATACAAAACACTAATAATTTCCCGCCAATGCCTTTACTACCAAAAACATGCTTCTTACCTGACTTCAATCCTCAAAACCGTGACACAAAGTTGATTACCTTTCAATCTTTCGGATAGCGAAGAAATTATCCAAAATTAGACCATAATGCTAATGACAATGTGTGTGTGTGGAGTTGTGTACAAGTCAACTAATAGGATTCCATGTGAACAATCGGTTTTATCACTTTAATTACCAGGGCATTTAAGTTTACTAGAGCCAATTTCGGGCACCTCTAGCAAAGCAAGCAATTTCTTGTTTTAATATTAATAAACTAGAGCCAATTTCAAGCACCTCTAGTGATTTCTAATGTGTGACAACTAGAGCCGGTTTTGAGCACCTCTAGCAAGAAATTATCTTTAATCCAATTTTAGTTTAGGCTAGAGCCGAATAGGCACCTCTAGCAAATAAAATTAATTTACCCAATTTTTAGTAACCTAAGTTCACCAAGTTTCCCTTAATCAACAAGTCACAACAGTGTCAATTAATATTTAGCATCATAGTAAAATTCTAAGTATGTTCCATGCAAATCATAAAATTAAAGGTTCTATCATGTAAGTGCAGTGACAAAAAATCATCATAAGATATCACAGCAGGTCTAGGTAGTTTAATTTGGTAAAAGACATGGCAAGTAACATATGCAAACTATATGAAACAATAACATGAATACAACTAAAAAGAAAAAGAAAAACAAACCCCCTAAACTCGAGAGAATCATTATTCTCAATGTATGCAAAAACAAAACAAAAGTAAAAGAAACTAAATAAAATGAAAATGAATTAGTCGGTAAGGTCGTTACTTGGAATGACTAGTTTCCGTCGAGCCATTTCTTGGTTCATCTTCCAGCTCGTGGTGGTTGTTGTTGCGAAGCTGGTGGTGCATTGGAAACCATTATTTCGGAAACCTCTTCATCTTTTTCCTTTTCTTTTGCGGCCTCGGCTAAGGTACAGTTTCTCATCCATGGCATAAACTCGCATTGGGCATAGTCTTGAGATTCTTGGCCATGGGTTTTTTTGGTTTCTGTGGGTTCTTGATTTGACAAGTAAACAAGAAAGGAAAAAAACTTAAGAGTTTAAGAGGGAAAGGAAGTAAGGAAACTTTTTATCCCTTGAAACTCTCATCCTAAAAAAATAAAAATAAAAAGATAATTATCAAAATAAAAGATAAAATAAAAATATAGATAAAAAGAAAGGTTGAGAATGGTCATTTCTGATATTTTTGTAGTCCATCCGTACCCTCCATCGGGTGACAATATTGCCCCAAAAGAGTTGAGCCAATGTGCTTGCAGCTACTTTCTTTTGCGTTATCATGGTGGAGGTGTCTTTCTTCCTTGTTCTCTTGTAGTCCATGTATACTCTTCACCTTGATACTATTCCTGAATGCATGAATATATTAATAGGAAAGTTAGATCAACACCCAACCATTTAATTACCTCATTCTTGTCGACCTCCATCATGGTTGGATGTAGCCTTCGATGTCGTGGCAATTGCTACCCAAGCCAATTGCCATGGCAATCATCTACCAAAATTCTATGAATGTTAAGGGAAGAACCAAGTTTCTGAAAAGCTTCATGAATCCAAACATCATTTTCTTTAGGCTTCTCAAACATCTCCATTAGTAGAGATTTCGATAGCTTCAAATCTACTAGCGTTGGTTCCTCAAGAAATACCTGCAATGGATGATATAAGTTTTTAAAGAATTAAAAAGGTTCAACCATTACCTGCTCATATTCCATTAGCAAAGTATTGTCATCTCGTTGATCTTGCATGTGGTCGTGCAATTTCTGTGACAAAGGTGGATGCGAGCAATCTCCAGATTCCTACTTTAGCATCAACATTGTAACATTTTGGGCATCAGATTCCTCAAAATTTGTTGTAGCATTACTCTGCTTTGCCTTACTGAGTGTTGCCGTGGCATTGCTCTGTTCAGACTACATAATCTTTGTCGTGGAAATTTGTTGCATAGGCTCATCAAGTGTTGGACAGTCTTTCTCATTGGTAGGCTCTCGGCTTAGAGGTTTTAGTTGATCCTTACACATCGAGGATCTCTCTTTGTATTGCTCCTTCTTATCTTGCCTTAGGATTTCAGTATCCCTCGGAACCGATTGTTGGGGCATGTTTTCTAAGAGATATGTTAATCTCCTCGAACGATCTTCCACTTCTCTCAAGAGCGCATCTATCCTGGCTATCCTCGCATTCATGGAATTTGATAGCTCTTGACGAGAACTGCAGTTCCATGACATATCTGTTGTCGAGAAACTTGGCTGCTGATAAGGACTATATTGCCAAGGCATGCCTATTGCTGTGGCAAAACTGTTATGGTAAAAATTTGAGGTTTTTGATCATACCATGAAGAATTTTGCCGCTGGATCCATCTTTGGTCCTCCATATAGCCATATGCACCAGGATTTTGAGGGCAATTTTTAAACACATGATGTTCTCCACAACAAGCGCAAAGATTTTCCATGGTATAGGCTCTTTGGGCTTTTCTCGGTTGGTACAGGTAATCATCGGTAAATGTAAGAAATTCTTGATTAGATTGATTCTTATCTTCCCACATCAACTCTCGAATAGATCGAATTTTATTTCCCCCATGTTGATATCCCTTAACTTGTAGTGCACCTGAATTTTTTTTAAACAAAAAGAAAAGTTAGCAAAAATAATAAGAAAAATGCAATAACAAAAACAACTAACACCAATTGTCAATCCCCGATAGTGGCACCAAAAACTTGTTG
The DNA here is from genome assembly GCA_019671005.1 of Hibiscus mutabilis. Classification (NCBI taxonomy): domain Eukaryota; kingdom Viridiplantae; phylum Streptophyta; class Magnoliopsida; order Malvales; family Malvaceae; genus Hibiscus; species Hibiscus mutabilis. The sequence continues at coordinate 77,296,495 of CM033711.1, forward strand.
CGTGTTTTGAGTGCTACGCAAATGGTACAAGTGAACACGTCGCAAGTAATAAATGATACGTATCGAGTATCGTCTCCTCAGGGATTGGCTTAGGACACTTCGCTTAAGTTATAGCGTTGTAAAATAAATAGATTGATGGTGATGAATAATAAGTAAAATAAACTAAGTAAATAGGAAGAAAGGAAAGAGTAATCGATTAAAGATAGTAGGTTGGGTTATCATGAGTAGTGGTATGATGTTAGAATGGATTGTCTAGGTAATTGATTGCTGATGCAACTTGATTGTCGTGGCAATGGTTCAATTGTCGTAGCAACTGAGAATGGTGCAATTGCCTTGGCAACTGGGCGACTCCCTTCAAAACTCAGCGAATCGTTCTTCAATCGCTTCTTGTTATCCTTAACTCGAAACACTAGTTAATTGTGCATGCCTTGGTGATATATCCCTGCGTTAACTATGGGTGAACAATAACCGATCTTACACTCCTCTTATCCGTTGAAATATGTAACATATTCCTAAGTTAGATTAGTCTTCACCAACGATCGTTTGAATGAAAACCATGCTCATTCGTTTCTTGAATCTAACTATCCCGATATTAGATAAATGGATGAATTCACAAGATCTTCTCCTAATTCACTCACAATCAAATTAGGAATCAAGAATGAACAAACTTTGAATATAAATTGCAATAAAAAACCTAAACAATCTAAACATTTATCAAAATCACAAACCCAAAATAACCTCAGCCAATTTACATCAATTCATGGGTGGGTTTGAAAGATATACAAAGGAAAAATTCCCAGCCATGAATCGCATAAGAATAAATAAGAATATGAAGTTATGATCAGCCACATTTCTCTCCCGATCAGCACTCCCCTTTGAAGGCTGCGATTTGGTCTCTATTTATAGGGGATTATTATGTTGATTTGTTGTTGTTGAAGATGAGTTTAAGTTGGAATAAAAGAGATATTAAATCCCTTTTATCTTTGTTCTTAAATTCCAAGCAAATCTAACTTTTTATCTCCTTATAACTCTGCGTGGAAAGTCCAGATTTTTGGGTTTTATCCCTTAACTTTTGTACTTATCTCAGATGAGATGGACTTATCCCGACATGCCTTGGCAACCAGCTCGGTAAGCTCTTCAAGATCTCACATCAATTGCTATGGCAATTCCCTACTTGTTATGGTAATTCATTCATGCACTAAATAATACGAACCAACAGTATCTTTTCCAAAAAAACCAATCAAAAAGTGACACCAAGCTCAATAACAAAGGAAACTAGGAACTTGTGCATGAATGCGTAAGAATGCAACTAAAATGTGCCTAAGTCTAACAATAATATGAGTAAAAAGGGCAATAAAAATAGTACTTTTAAACACTTATCACTTTTTTTGTCTCACGGACAATGATGCCCCAAAGGCCCTTCATCATCCCATGTCATGTCGTGCCTTTCAACTTCGGGCCTTACTGATGGCGATGCACTTATCTCCAAAGTAATACAAAGAAATCTCTTTTTGTAAAATATATCAGTATGTTGGTCATCATTTTTAATGAATGATGTCTTTTTAGATTAACATACAGAACCTTGAGACCAAAATCTTATTTGAAGAAAAACAGAATAGGATACCCCGGATATCAAATGCAAGAACGTCTTAGATTTGACCTTCTGGTGATCATTTCAAACGTAGCTTGTGTCTACGAAAACTTTGAATGTTGTAGCGATATTTGAAGTTGTGAAATTCCTTCCAAATCGTTTGGTTCAACCTCATGATTATGGTATATACTTGATCTGTTCGAACATTATTCCTTCTAGTTCTCATCTTCTTTCTCCATTCATAAATATGTTTAAGCTTTCTAACTTTTGTTTAGCATATGGTGCGCAGAAAATGTCACTCTAAGAACTCTAAGTGTAAGTGTGTGCCTCTGATTGTAATCAATATTGTGTCAGTGTCCTCAAGGATTCATCTTCAGCGCTAGGGTATTGAACATGTGAAGCCTAGCTTCTTATTAGAATTGTTCTCCCCCCACAGCTCCATCAAGATGCTCTGAGACTCATTCAACTCATTCATTTATTTTCTTTTTTTCTTTAGGAATTCAACTCATCACAGTCCTTTGTCTCAAGAATAATGATAGAGCATACAACAATACCCTAAGTTACTCGGCATAATCATGATTTGAAGATTTACTCATATAGCTAAGGCTTTTGACCGAATTAGAGTAAGTGGAGCAAAGCATCCTTATTTAGCCTTTTTGCTATAGCGGAGTACCCTTTTGTTTTTTGCTTTGTTTTTTTCTTTTTTCTTTCTCTCTTTTTTCGTTTTGAAACACATTCAAGCAACTCTATTGGGCTCTTCTAGGAGATTTTCTTATAATTGAACATCATCAAAGGAATAGTAATCTTGTTTCTTACGTTATATCGACCAGAGCAGACTGAGCGAGAAATCATACTTCAACGTTATCACAATATTCGATTAGTCTCTTTCATTAGAATCAATGCCACATCATGTATGTGATATCCGAGGACCTACGGGGGCAAGAAAGGGATATACATATATATGATTCCAAGGTCATTGTATATTAAGAAAAATACATATAAAAAGATCATTGCTATCTTCGGGCAAATGATAACAACGTTGGTTCCATGCATTACTTCAAGAAAAAATGCAACATGCAAGGAAACTTAAACTCTTGAACTCCTAAAAAGAAAACCGAGAATCAACACCTCCAAAAAATCATGTTCAGAACTTTAAAGACCATTCTCGATCAAATTCTAAACCTTGTTCTTCAGAGCTCCACAATTCTCCATAGTGCGGCCCATACTTCCTACATGGTAGTCACACACGGAGTTAACATTATAACCATCAAAATAGGGAGGATCTTTTGGTTTGGACTAAACCAGAGTAAGAAGTTTCTTCTCAATAAACATTGGGAGTAAATCAATGTATGATATAGGAACCAGATGAAGAACCCTTGAAGGCTTTGCAGACCATGATGATTGATTATGGGAGCGGTCACGAGGCTGATTGTTTGGGAGAAAACCCACCATATGAACTTGATAATCATGCCCATTGTGGGTGGGTGGTTGTGTTGTAGGGGTCTCTTATCTTTCCATTCTTGATGGCATCTTCATTACGCTCTCTCGTCATGACCACATCCGTAAAGTTGTCGATAGGGTTGCTGATCAAACGATCGTACAAGACTCCTTTTAGAGTATCCACAAACATGGAGATGATTTTATTTTCTCAAATTGAGGGCTGCACTTGGGCCGCCACGTCTCGCCAATGCTGGGAATACTCACGAAAACTCTTATTGTGCTTTTGTTCCAAAACTTGTAGCAAGAGCCGATTGTGGACCATATCAGTTATGTATTTATATTGATCCATCAAAGCTTTGGCCAAATCTTTCCATGACTTGATTTGGGCACGAGTTAATTGGTTGTACCACCTCATAGCGGGCCCTGCTAGGTTATCTTGAAAGCAGTGAATTAAAATCTTCTCGTTGTTGATGAACCCGACCATTTTTCAAAAAAACATGGTTATATGTGTAATGGGGCAAGTCCTCCCATCAAAATTCTTGAGTTTTAGAGTCTTGAACTTGTATGGGATTTCCACATCCGGGACCAAACTAAGCTCTCTAACGTTCAGTCCATACGAACCTTCTTCATTTTCCATTGCCCGAAATTTTTCCTCGAGATCCTTCTGGGTGTCTTCTAATTGCTTTGAGAATTCTGCCTTTACTTGGTTTAATTTTTCTAACTCATCAAGATCTGAGATACTATCCCCGACATCGTCGATATTTTCGAAGGTAATGCCCGGTTGAGCTTGGGTAGAGGCACCAAACTGATGACCAGAAAATGCCCCTTACAGAGGGTTTAGTGAAAGGTTGATAACAAGAGGGTTCTTAAAGATTGGGGCACCCAAACGGTCTCCCGAATCTTGAGTAGGATTATCAACAGCATAATTTCTTCTTAGACTAGATTGCATCATCTGAGATATCTCTTTCATCATATCTTGTTGGGACTTGATGATGGTATTCCTTAATTCTTGTTGAGTTCGCTCCAGCTGACCTCTCAAATCGGCTTCTAACTTAGCAAAACATTCCTCCATTTCCTTCTTTTGGTGCTGAGTAAAGTGTGGACGCGGAATATTTGATTACTAAGAAAACTACCACGAACCCCCCAACAATTAATTATATTTGTTTTATGTATGCAATATGTGCAATGTGTCGTATGCATAATAGATATAGATGATTAAAGTTAATTGATTAAAATGTACAATTGAATGCAAAGAAGCATTGATTCGACAAACATTCTCATTAAACAACGTCTCATAACGAAGATCAAGTCCCATTACAACGAGAAAAGAAAATAGCTACCATATAGGGCACAACTGAAACCTGAGTTCCTTCTCCACCAATAATTGGGTTGGTTTTTGCTTATCTTGTGATCAGTCTTAAACTTTGAGATTCTTTAACTCGTTATTATGGACTCTTTCTCCTGTTATGAAAGCCTTAAATTTAGACTGTTCTCAAATCAACATTTCATGTGAAAAGTGCTATGAATATGCACAAAAATAATATAACAAAACACGATAACAAATGAGTTAGCAACAGATATAATGAACATAAAACAAACTAACAACACCAAAACATATTAACGACCAAATGACCTAACAACATGTATTCTAGTTCGCTATGGTTATTCGCATGGCTCTAATTAGGGTGAGCTTTCTAAATTACCATGCATGGGGGTTCTATACAAGGGTACCCGAAACTATCTTGTTACCTACTAAGGTAACAAGAACCCCAATTCTGGCCCATTACAAGCTTGCGAATTGGATTTGGTTTGAGGGAAAGCACGGCCTAGTGACGTGGAGGACTACTCACATGTTAAAGGTGTGGATTCCGGAAGTGAATTATCAACCCGTAAAGGGATACTTACTTGAGTATGTGACATTTCATTCCCACTTAAGGGACAGAGCTCGGGTGTAGAGCTTGATGATCATGATACAACACATGCCGATGATTCCTTAGAAATTAAATGAGCAATTAATTCAGAAACCACCAATCATCAAAGCCTGTACAATCAAAGTCACATCTTCAAGAAAGAATGACCTAACTAAAGTCAATTTAAATTTCAATAACTTACATCATTAAAAGCAACAAATATTTTCTTGGCTTAACTCTCTTTTTATTTTGTAAAAACAAAAATGGTCCCCAGCAGAGTCGCCATGCTGTAGCGACCTTTAATATCTTTTCGCTACGGGTCATCCCATCATTTTCTAAAATTTGGTTTAAGGGGAATTTCTTTTGAAAATTCGTGTTTATGAAAATAGTAAAGATTTGGAGTCACCACCGACCATTGGGATAAGGTAGGATGAACACCATAAACTAGAGATTCATTTTGAAAGGGTTCGGGAGTTGGTTACGTGTAGGGAAGGATTAGCACCCCCGTCACGCCCAGAAATCAGTACCAAAATATTTGTTGCTTTTAAATGAATAGAAATTGTTGAAATTTAAATTGAATTTAATTAAACGTACTTAATTGAAAATTAACCATGATTAAACGGAATTTATCAAATTGGTGGGTACAAATTAATTGGACATTTGATTAATAAGGTTGACGATACATCGGAACATAGATTAAACCAACATCAAATAAGTCTGACTGCCGTGTTAATTTATGGTTTGAATTTCGTACGTCACCTTTATGCATGATGCAAGTATTTAAGTATGATGTTATGACTTGTCGACTTTTAATTAACATTTACCTTGAGACGATAAGGATTAATTCAAATATTTGGTCAACATCCATTAAGCCAAAACTGTTACGACACTAATATTGGAATTAATAAATACCTTCTTTTATGGTTTAAATTAATTACCATGTAATCAAAATATTAGAGGTTATATGAATGACAATTATAAATGCATGTCACATAAGGGCTTAAAATAACACACAAAAGGCCCACTAGAGTCCTAACCTAAAAAGGCCCGATTATGAAAATTCAATTAGTGATCTAATTATTAACTATGTTAGTCTAATATTAATCCTAAATTAACTAAACCTTAAAAACTAAAACAACTAATAGTTTATGGATTACCTTGAATCGGATAATTAATTTGATCAATTTCAAACTAGTATCCCAATGAGCCAAGGATACTATTTAAAACGAATCAAGTTAATTAATCATGATTTTAAAGTAAATGTCTATCTAAGCCCAATGTCAATTTTATCCTAAAAGAGTAATTAAGAAATTGTTACTAGTTTAATGAATCTAACATTTATCCTAATAGCTAAGGACAAATTTAAATTGATTAAACTAATCCGAACCTTAATCTATCCTAAATCTAATTAATTAATTTAAAAAATATTCTCCTATAAGTCGAGCGCACAATTTAAATTAATTAAATTACACTAAACTATCTTTAAAAATCTAATCTAACAAACAAAAAAGGAAACTTAAAAAACAAACAATAAAACAATATATTATATGAAAACTATATTATATATACAATAAGATATCATATATATATATTTTATATCTTTATCTAAACTATATATTATATAATGTGTAAAACATATAATATATACATTAAAACCATATATTATATATATTAGAACCATATAATATGATATATACATATACATTTAAAACTATATTATATATATATATATTAAACCCATATAATATGATATATACATATACATTTAAAACTATATTATATATATTAAAATTGTATAATATGTACAACATGCATGATGAACTAATCATGCAACACATACGCATATTTACAAAACCACATCGAGTTCACACATATATACAACGTAGCAAGGCAAGAATATCAAGCACAAACAGTAAATAAAACTGAAAATAAATTAAAAAACAGTACCGAAATGAAATAATGCATGATAAATGGGACTAAATTAAAAAGATTTGAAATGAGGGGAAAATTATAAAAAAAGGTTTGATTTTGAATTTGTGGATGAAATTGAAACCTTTCGAAAACTTTTAGGGACCGGGGAGAGGATTTTAAAAGGCAGAATGGCATGCAGGGTAAATAATAGAAACAAAGGGACTAAATGGGCTATTTTGAAAAGCAAAAGCTCTTATGGGCGTGATTAAAAAGGGCGAAGGGATTTATGTTGTAAAAAGATCATTTTTTAAGAGGGGCCGAATATAAAATATATTTTGGAAAAAATTGTCTTTTCTTCTTTTCTTAAAAAAATTGCCCGAAATGTTTCTTCTTTTCTCTCAACTTCGGATAAACACCGCAAAAGCCCAGAAACCACCACTCTTTCCAGAATCTGGTGGCCGGCCGTCGCGAGCCACCGCTCCAGCCGCCACTAGCAGGCGCCGAAAACCATAAAAAACCTTTTTCGAAAGCTTTTCCTTTCTTAAACCCAATTTCGAACCATTTTTTGAGAAAATCAAATGAAAACTCTTTTTTTGAAATAGCTGAGATCTTTTAGAATAAAAACCTTCTCTTCCCTTAATTCAACTCACTCTTTTTGATCCCGAAGGGATCTACGGAGCTTATCATCGTAAGAGAGAGCAACGGACGCGGGGAGGTGAACCGTCGAAGGTAAAAACTAAACCCTAATCTTATGTTTATGCTTCAAAATAAAAAAGAAGAGGGGTTACCTTGAAAGACTTTTTTTGCTTTGTACTGATATCTGACCCTTTTTTCCTATTTCCAACTTGGGTTTACAATTGCTTGCTTTCGGCTTTATAACACCGAGTATCACACTAATTCACATGCTTTACACAAAATAGAAAATGGAAATTAAAATTCTATTGGTTGATGTTTGTCCTTTTTGTTTGGATTCATCTGATAGTCTGCCAATGTTGGTTTGTTGGGGAGATCACTCTGATATTCCTCTAATATTTTGATTTTCTTGCATGTGATGAACGGCTTGAGACAGAGACCAAAATGATACAACATGCTGACGTGGCTGTTGATGTGGTCGGTCGACAGTGATGTGGCATCGGACCACTGGTTCTTCCGGCCAACATGGAGACAAAGCTGGAAGGGCGACAAACGCGCATAGAGGTTGCAGAAGATGAAGAGACAAACGGAATCTGAGGCAACATGCGTGAGATTCATGCGAGCGTAGGAAAGCCGACAGGTCGTGCGTGCAGCGAGTGAGGAGCTGAAGGGCCATCCTTGCTTGACTCTGGAACATCAGATCTGATTCAAATCTGACGATTGTGATGAGGTGACCACCCATCAAAAGAGGCTTATCAGGGTTTTGTTTTATCACATTAAGGCTTAATTATTTGGGCCTTATTAGGCCGAATGTATATATATATATATATATATATATATGTATTTTTGGGCTTTACAATTTGTAAATGGACTTTATATATGGACTTGGGTTTTTATTCATATAAAGTGTATATGGGCTAGTATATTTTATATATAGATGGGCTTTTAATTTATGAAATGTATATGAACTATATATATATATATATATATTAATAAACTTGGGCTGTTTTTTCATGATTATTCCATCTCTCTTTTTATTGGTTTTTTAGTTTTTTTTGTAATAATAATAATAATATGGTAATAATATGACATAAGAGAATAATAAAATAATACTTATACTGATTTTTTTGGATTTTTTATTTTAGTAATAATAACGATGATAATATTTTTAGGTTTTTAAGTAAATGAACATTATATATAAATATGGGGCAGGTTATATAGAGGCCCTTATTTAATTATATAATACTAGTAGTTTTTTTGTTTCTTTGAATGTTAATAAAATAGATAGAAAACCCTTTATTGCATAAATTAACAAAAATGTAAAAACGGGTTAATATCTCGGACAAAAATAATGATTACAAAAGTAAAGCAGTAAATCGATCAAACATAAAGGAAGAGCAACAAAAATTTTGAAGAAAAACCCAAAATCCCCAAAAACGCTCTACAGATGTACAATAGTCATCCTAACGTACGCAGCAAGCCATTCCATTGGTTCTGGCATATATAATGTATCATTAAAAACATTAACCAATGTTTAATAGCATTGTGAAGTCACATCCGAAAGGTTTACTTTTAGCAATAACATGTGTAAAGGTGAAAAACATTGCAATTCTTGTATTTTCTAACAAAGAATTAAGAATTGCATTCCATTTGGCCATCACTTTAGTTTCTGTTAACATTAAATTTTGGACAGTTCCTCCTCTTCTCTTATAGATATTCCTTTTGGCAAATTTTATGACAGTTAATTATTTTGAACTATTTATATTTAAAAAAATTATTTGAGCAATTTATTAACAAATCAACCAAACTCACGGATACAAATTTTTCGTCTCTTTTGGTGTTTTTATTTATATTTTGTATTAAAAATTTAAGTTTAAAGTTAGAGTTTAAGATTAGAGTTTAGGAAATTTAGGTGCTTATGTAGTTAGTGTGTACAAATCAAAATCTAATTAACATGAACACCGGCCATAAATTGGACTGTTTGGTCAAAAGTCGTAGGGATTAGCTCTAACCTTCCTCACATTTCCATGTTAGTTGCCGATCCCAACAATCCTACAAATTTAACATCGATTATCATTTTCCCAATTGATGTCCTTTTGGTCGGTTTACTTTCATCTACCTCCACAACATCTCGCCTAAACCTTTGGTTAATTAACAAGGATGTGTTTAATTGATTTCAAATCATAGGAAAAATTATCAATGGTTGCATGTATTAATATTTGAACTTTCTAATTTTGAACAATTTCTACCTAAGGGAGGGAGAATGAGGAATTTGCTCCTAATGGGTTTTTTACTCATAACCCAAGGAGAGAGGAGAGTGTCAACTGATAGCTTTAATCACTTGCTCTAGTGATTGTTGGCTAAACTTTCTAATTTTGTAATTGATTAGATTTTAATTCAATTGATATAATTGTTATAGTAATATTTTGGAGGATGTGTGTTTTCAAACTGAGAAAGAATGCAATGGTTGGTGTTTGTATGAATCCAATTAGTACCAACTAATATTAAGGTTTGAACCAATGTAAACACGGGAGAGAAGAGAGACAGATCACCTATTGATTTCATTATTAAAAAACTATATGAAAGAGAGGGAAATAGAGACAAGGGACGAGCCAAAAGTCAGAGAGGAAGAAACTATGGCCAGATTACAATCTTTTGTGGGGCTAATTAGATACTTCACTCTCATTTATTATTTTCAAATGAAAATAACTATATATTTAATATATGTATTTTAATTAAGCTTATTTTATATTATAACAAATAACCAAAAAAAGGAAAAACCTAATACATACGTAAAATATCACTTCTAGATAACCCCTGCAGTTGATATAAAATAAGGTCCCATATGTACCTATTCCCTCAATTCAACTGTTACAATCAACTTATCTCACCTATACATCCACATATATAAATATATATATTCAATTCAGCTCATGTATACTTAAAAGTTTAATGACATCTCTCTTTTTTTGAAATAATATACATTGACATCTAAGTGAAAAAGAAATTTGTAATTATTCAATCCATCAAGTAAAAGGTGCAATATTACAAGGAAAGAGTTTACATTACAATCCAAAGATTGAAAACAAAATCCTTAAGGTTCCTAGAAACTTTAATCAAACCTAAGAAAGAGAATCTGCCTGTAAATCTCCAACTTTAGTGGAGAAAAAAAAAAGGGAGGGAAAGAGGGGTCACTTAGGTCAAAAACCTCTTGAAGCTTTTAAGCTATGGAGAATCCAAATACAATCAAGCAAAGTAGGGAAAAATTAAACGTGGTTAACAAGTCTACACCACGAAAAATAATAGTAACTAAACACATGGAAACCCTCCTTTGCTACAAAATCTGGATCCTCCTAGCTATTGGTAATGGCAGACAGGTCACAGGCATACTGTTTCTCTTTTTAAGGTTTGAGAAAAAAGCCCAGCAAAAGATGAACTGTAGAAAATCATATAAAAAAAGTATAGACTTTATTCCTAGTGGCAATCTTGTTTTCTCAATGTGAATTGCAGTTGTTGATCACATGAACTTCAGCAAAGCCAGTCGTAGGTTTTTCACTAGATCCTTCACTGTCATTGAAAATCCAGCTTCCATCTGCAAATGGTGATAATAACCATGGTTTTAGCCAAGGGTTTTAACTTGGAAATTCCATATTGAAACCTAGTTTGAAAAAAAAAGCAAGGGAAAAGCAATACCTGAGCAACAATGGTTATGTCAAGTGTGGCTTGACCGAAGGACAAAACATTGGTATTGAGAACAGACAGATGAAGCTTTTCGACTTCGTTTATGATGTTGGTGATGAACCCTTTGTTCTTCTCGCAGTGGATTCTAATCAGCACATCTTTGTCTGAAACTCTTGCTTCGATCTCAGGGAATGGTTTGTTAGATTGGCTATCAAAGTTCTCATCACACGAAGATGTGTCATCGTCTGCATAAATCTGGGTTTTCTTCACGAATATTACCGATTCCAGCGCTTTCTTAGCAGCTTGCTCCTCGAGTGTCGTCACTTTCTCTTGAAGCTGTTTCAGGTACTTGATAGCATCTCCAAGAACCGATGCCTTATCCGTCTGCATAAACACATCAGATTATTAGACCATCATAAGCCAATGTCTTATTTCGACCTAAACTAGTTGAAACTGAAAGACTTGTACCTTTTTCAGACCAGGAATGAGGGCCGAAAGTGATATGAACCTCTGGCTGAGCTTTTCGCGGCGTTTCCTTTCAGCAATCACATGATCTTGAGCATGTAATGGAGTCCTGGTCAATGAACCCACCGCCCTTTTAGAAACCTGTTCAGATTTAGGTGAACAATATTGGTCCTCGTAAGCACTTGGAGAGAAATCAAAGATGAAAAAAAATCCAATATTTGCATCTCAATCACCCACCTCATTATAGTTTGGTTTAACGTCGCAGTCATGGCCGTAGTGTTGCTGAGAGACGGCCGGAGGTGAATCGGAGTTGTTGAAGGAGATTATATGGGAGGACGGGGAAGATGAAGAAGAAACCTTTGTTGGGTTGTTTTGGTTCATGGAAAAGCTCCAGTTGTTGGTCTTGAGTTGTTTCATCGGCCTTTTGAACTCCTCCTCCACTTGACGGTAAGCTTCCATATTATTGCATGAAACATCGTTTTGAGAGATCTTCTGATCTATGTTTGGATAAGATGAATAGCTTTCAGAAGAAAAGGATTGGAAATCTGCATCGCCAAATGAATAGTCGACGAAAGGAAATTGTGGGGAAAAAACGGGATCCTCCGTTTCCTGCAAATCAAACAACTTTCATAAGAAAATAAAACCAAACATGTTTTTTAAAATAAAAAAAAAACAGGAGCAGAAAGAGGAGTGTTTTACCAGTTCAGATAACCATTTGCTTGAAAGGATTTCCATTTAAAAAGATTTTCTTTTCTCTCCTTCCCTTGGTTTTCCTGGGATGATCAAACAAAGCTCAGATAATCCAAGAAACTAAAACCCAGAAAGTTTTTTGTTTTCAAAAAATGAAGTTGCAGAGCTCCAGAAATCTTCAAAAGTCAGGAATTTGGAGTTGAAAATGAAAAGCTAACCTTAAAGAGTGGGAGTATATAGTATTAAAGATGTGGATTTGAACTTTGATGTAAATTGTTGTTTTCTCTCAATTGGTCAGTGGACTGGACAAACCAATCCATTTGCAAAGCTATATATACAGATTCTACCAAACGTACGCGCTTCCATTGTCTTCTGGCACGTGTGAAAATGTATCTTCCGTTTTTTTATTGTCTTAGTATTTACTGTTCATTTGAAGGCGCTGTTTCTGGACTTCTCCTTCTTTCTTCTTTCTTCTTTCTTCTTTCTTCTTTCTTTTTCTTCTTCTTCTCCTTCTTTTCTTATGCTTTTTCATGTTAATAACAACATCGGATTTGTATAATTGTTGTGTGTTGATAGTGAGCGAAAACAGAACTTAAATATATTATATTTTACTATCATAATCGAATTTACATTTAATGCATATTTTTAATTTATTTTGTATAAATTTTAACTTTTTATATTTTTATCACATTTTATGTATTTTTTAATATTTTTTATTTTTTTAAACTTATTTTTATCTTTACTTTTATGAACTCCCTGAGCCGGTGTTACATATACCAATTTATTTTAAAAAATATTGAAAAAATAAAATCTAAATGAAAATAATATTATTATAAGGAAAATATTTTGATATACAAGCTTGTATAAATTTAGGATTTATACAAGCCTTACAATTTTAGAGTTTAGTGTTTTAGGTTGGGGTTTAGTGTGTATGGTGTAGAATATAAGGTTTATGGTTAGAATTTAGAGTTTAGGGTTTAAAATTTAGGTATTAGGGTGCTAGGATTGAGATTTAAGTTTTAAATTTTATAAAAGGATTGCGTAAATTTTTTTACACGGCTTGTGTATCAAAATATAATCCTTATTGTAATAGGATTAACACATAATTAACATATTTATATAAAAAATTATTACCCCACTTCAAACTTTTAAATAATATTTATGTAGTTTTATTTAGTTAATTAATTTTACATATTATAAAAACAAACACTAAAAATATAATTTTCAAAATTTTAAATTTGTAAGAGATAGTATTTAAACAATATAGTTTAAAGATTTATATATTTTTTATTTTAAAAAATTATGATTTTTATTTTAAATATATATTTTTTATTTTTTGTAAATTTTATAATTTTCTATGTAATGTTTTTGAAATTTTTTATAATAGTATACTAACTTTCAAATAATAATATTATGTAACATCGTCGTTCTTAAGTGACTTTATTTAAAACAAAATATTACAAATTTCAAGTAAGGCGAAAATTGTTTCAATATTAAATTGGAATAAAGTGTAAAGTACAAGAGCTATATAGGTATTCAAGCTTATAAATTTCGTTATTACCATTTACAGGACAAATGAAATCTAAATCCAAGACAAAGTGGTCGGAGAAGAGGGGGGGGGGGAGTTTTGGTATAATCTGTTGTAGCATTACAAGTTGGAATGAAAACGAATGGACGCCAACAAAACAAAAACCAGGATTGAAGCGATTGTGTAGCAGTTGTAAAGCAACAAAATTAAAAATGTTATTTAAAACATTTTCACACGCTTGACCTCCAGCCAACAAAACGTGTGAGCAAGCCATGAGTCAAAAATCACATGCAATTTTAGAACCTGAAACGAAGGTTCCTCCATTATGGTCAAACTCAAAACTTGGTTCAACGCGCCGCACAACCAAAGCCAAAACCCAACACCCATTATATTCCTTTCACTATTACTCTACTAATTACATCATTTATTATATAATCATGATGATTCAAGAAAAGCAGTTATTTATGAGATATGATCCAGATACACAATAAGGAGTTAAATTCAGTTCCTATCGAACGATCTAAAAAACGTATAAAATTTAAAGAGTTTTATATTATGTAAGTAAATCCTAACTCTCTCTCTATATGTAATAAATTTCTAAAAAATTCTTAATCCAAAGCATTAATCTCAAATTAAAAACTAAGCTTAAAAGATGTAGAATATAAGTGCTCAAGTCATATAATAATGCTTTCGGCTTCTGTAATCACTCATTTTTTACCTGTAAATACATATTAGTATTATATTATATGTTCATTATATGCATGAATGTTACTAATATATATATAAGGTGTGGTGTGTGCATGTACATTATATTATATGCATGTATGCGTATTAATGATGAATGTGTGTCGCGTATATATTTAGGGTATGAGCGTATATGATTAACATATATAGATGTTATGATAATTATGGGCAGAATTATATGTACGTATGCCAATATGTTATACTTGTATAAGTATTAGGTTTGTATCATGTATATGTATTACTGTTATAATTATATTATTATTATTAATATTATTGGGCTGGTAAAATGAAAAAATTAAATATATATTAAACCCAAATAAACGTGAAGTCCAAGTCCAATTACAAGGCCCGTTTGGCCCAAATCTGAATCCCATTTAATTACAATGTGGGGTAGCGTGGGCGTTGGATCAAGATCGATCCAACGGCCACGATACAACCAAGAAGTCAAAAATATCTGCCAGGCGCGTGTTCCACACGTATGGACCGTTCGAGTGCCACGCGCGCGTGTGGTCCACGCGCGGACGCTTTAATATCCCACGCGCGCGTTCTGACTCCTCGACTGCGGAGCTCCACGTGTCAAGATCTGGAGCCGTCTCATCAAATCGAGGCTTCATCCAGGCCGATCGTTCTTCAAGCCATCTCGACCGTTAGATCAGATCTGATCTAACGGCCGAAAACGCGCGTCTGGTCATTTGGCGAAGCGTCCATACCGCCACCGCGCGCCGATATTGATCCCGCGTTGATTATGCCAAAGACAACAAGCAAAGTGTCAGTTCAGATCTGAAAAAAAAGGAAGATGCAACTTGCAACCAAAAAAACAGAGGCAATAATATATATGAAACGGGAACTTTTGTAAAGAGGGAGGAGAGAAAAAGAAAAACAGAGAGAGTAGTAACAAAAAAAAACAGAGATCTTGTAAAAACCAAAAAATTTGTAACCAGTCGAGATAATAAAAAAAAGGGTCCATTGGTAAACACTTGTCTCTTTTTTCTTACTTGTTTTTTTACATGCATATACGAAAAAAAACAGAAACAAAAAGAAGAGAAGTCTTACCGTCGCCGTTCGTGGGTCTCCCTTCCTCAGTGACAAGCCTTTCGGCTTCCCCAAGCCAGAGATGGTGAACTGAAGGAAGGGGAAGGCCCCTGGTAGTTTTGTCTTAGGTTTTAAAAAAAAATTTTTGGTTCGTATTTCTTAGATCTAGGGTAAATAAGGGGGTATCCTCTGAATCCAACCACGGATTCATGTTGAGGATGAAATAGGGGTTATTTTGGTGTGTTTTGGAGGCTCTCGGGCGACGATTATGGCGGCCGCGGCGGAGAACACTGATGGCGGCCGCCGGATTCTGGGTTTCAGAAGAATAAGGGAGAGAAAATGAAGAACGTGGTTCTTACCAAAACCAGAAAAATGAACGAATGACCAAAATTTTGTTTTCGGCCTAAAATGGGGCTTTTATAGTTATTATTATTTTGCTAAATGGGTAAATTACGCACTTAATCATCCCGCATTTTCAATATTTTCGTTTTTGTCTCGCCGCATGGTATAATTACAATCCCAGTCCCCCTGATATTTCAAAAGTTTACAATCTAGTCCTTAAATTACACCGAATCAGTTTTTGAATGGTAAAATTACGCCCTTAACCACCCCGCGTTTTTGAATTTTTCATTTTGAGTCTGCCCCTTGGTCTAGTTACAATTCTGGTCCTTTTAGGTTTTGTTTGTTTCGCAATTTCGTCCCTAAATTACATATTATTGTTCTTTAATTTCTGCCACTGACTTTTGTTTTTCTTTCATTTCAGTCCTGTATTCTTTGTAAATACTAATGTTCGTATTATAATCGTATATGTTGATGTATTCTATTATTATGTCCCTCGTATATGACTCGTATTCTATGTTTACATATATATGTGTATTAAGATTATAATGGTCATGCGTCTTTTATCCGGTTATTCATATTAAGCATGTTATGTTTTAATTGATTCGTACATGGTATATATATGTGTGTGCTTTCTTATTTTTTAGGGGCTACATGTTAGTATATTTACCCTTTTTATACGACATGTTGACCCGTATATGTTTTATTACCAGTATGCATTTTTTTTAATATTTGTTCATCTATATATACTTATTCCTGCCTTGTTATTTTGACATATTATAGTTGTTTTTATCTACTATTTAGAATAATATGTATATATGCATGTTTTAGTCTAGAATATCATCTATGTTAGATTAATATTCTGTTATGACAATATTTACTACATTTAAACATTTTACCATGTTTTATATTTTTTGCCATTAAGATTGCATATCGAGATATAACTTGTTAATGCGGAGTCCTTTTATCCGAGCGTAAACGGGGCCAGTATCAAGCGTAGTGATAGTGGTTGGGCGTTTATTCTCGGATAACGGGAGCCTTAAAATTTATTCGCAATTATGACCGAATTTTAAAATAATCGTCAATTTAATCCGGAAAATCCAATATTAATAAAGCGGTAATTATTAAAGTACCAATTTTGGGCGGTGTGGGGGTGCTAATCCTTCCCCATCCGTAACCGACTCCCGAACCCTGTCTTTTTGAATCTCTGGTTTTATGGTGTCCGACCTACCTAAGTGGCCGGTGGCGACTCCATTTTTTTTATATACGGTTTATTTTAAAACCCCACGGAATAAATTTTTAAGAATCACAAACACCTTTCAAAAAACTTTCGAAAAAGCGACGTTTTTATTCAGCGATAAAAAGAAAAATGACATCGCTACAGATGGCGACTCTGCTGGGGAAATTTTTGTTTTTTCAAAAAAAAAAACAAATGAGAGTCAAGCTTTTAAAATAATTACCGCTTTACTAATATTGGAAATTCCGGATTAAAGTGACTATTAAATTAACATTTGGTCATAATTGCGCGTTTATTTTAACGCATTTAAAATACGGCATATAAACCCGTCTTTCTAAGTGGGGGGAAAACGCTAACGCTTTCGTGGAGATATCGTTCTCCCGTATGGGCCTAGCAAGTACCTTCGGGGCTCGAGTACCCTATGCTTTCGTAAGGATATCGTTCCTTCGTACGAGTATAAGCGAATGGGTCCCCCTGAATTGAACCCGGTTGAAAGGAGCCTATAATGGGTGATGATTGGGGGCCTTGCTACTCTTAGTAGAGGACAGCGAGGACAATTCGGGTACCTCCTAGAACCAAAACTGCATGTAGAGAACACATAGAAATCCACCCTGTTAGAGCCATGCGGATAACCTAGATGTCTTAGATGGAATGTAAATAGGATTGTCTTGTTTGCTTATCGCATTTAATTTGCCCTTTTATTATGTACTTATCATTTTTGTCCGGTACTGACTTGTGTTCTTTTGCTTTGTTTTTACATACCATTGCATTCGCATTACACAGGGGCATTGATTTCTGAGTGATTTCTCCCATAATAGAAGATTGTTCATGATGGACCAAAGGTTCCTTGGCCTGAAGGAAGGGGGTCCAATTCCAAAACTCCATCCCGAGACTAGACCGGGGACAGCCGAAGAAGAACCATTCAAGGGCACCAGAACAGATTCGGTAAGCAGCGTCAATCCTGGTGACAAACAAGATGAAATACAAGAACTAAAGAGGCAGATGTCCGAGATGATGGACCAGATGAATGCCTTGATGAAAGGCAAGCAGCATGTCGAACTCAGAAAAGATTCGGCCGGGGAGCAGAATGTGGAACAAAATGGTCAGAATGTCAAAATAGACAACATCGTTAAATATGACAAATCGAATCCCTTTGTGATCAATCTCAAGAAACAGACAAGTAGCACAACTGGGAAGATACCCAGGGAACAGAGGCAAAACCAGGGGAAGTTCGAGAATCTAATGACATCAGAAGACATTATCCAATACCCATGAGATATACCGAGTTACTTCCGTTGCTTGTCGAAAGGAACCTTATCATACCGGTGAAGTCTGTACCAAGAAAACCTCCTTATCCGAAAGATTACAACAGTCGTGTCCGGTGCAACTACCACATAGGCGATTTGAGTCATCACACTGAAAATTGTAGGGCCCTAAAGGACAGAGTTCGAGATCTTATCAGAATGAGAATTTTGGGTTTCGAAGACGGACAAACCCGATTCTTCAGCAAGCCAGCCGTTGCCCAAGGGGCAAAGTCGAAGAAGGAACAATACCCAGCCCAAGGTTCGGATAACACAGAAGTGGGCCACTCAAGCGGGATAAAGTTAGGAGTCAATAATAAAAGCGTCTCAGAAGATGAACTTGCACACAAGCGTGACCAGCTCGAGCATGAGGGGCACAATCTTAGTATAAAATCAAAGAATGTACAAGACGAGTACCAGAAGCTGCACTTTGAATTCAAGAGATTCGGTCTAGGTGACACCGCGAAAGAGTGGGTCAATGGTATGATTCAGCTGAGGAACGGTTCAGAACGCTGGAAGCAGAAATGCAAGAATAGTAAGAATAAAGTCAGATCATTATCAAAGAAGCTGGAAGAAGCTGAGGGCCAACGCGACTTTATCCAAAATGAGTTGGAAAGCAGTCTCGCCATGGAAGATATCCTGAAATCAAGTCTGCACCAGGAAAGGAATGAATCACAAGCCTTCCAAATGGAAAACGCAGCACTCAGAGAGCAGATAGTGAGACTCGAGATTGCTTTACATACCAGTGAGATCCGTGTTGGGGCAATGACTGTTAAGCTACAAAAGGCCGAGCAAACAATACGGGAGAAAGACCAGAACATGAAGATGGTTACGACTCAAGCCCGACAAGCAACTCAACAGGTAGCAGATTTAGCCGATACAGCAGCGCCAATAAGCCAGAATATGGATCCGGCATTGGACCGCGAAGGAAAACTGACGGAACTATTGAATGAGGTCAAGACATTAGGTGCCAGGGCTCACCGATATCTGTAAAACCCTAATACCGGATGTAATGAAACCTTTTGGTCTGAATGAAAGATGTTCTATAAGGACAAATCACTTGCGGAATCAATGCTTTATTGCATTCATGCATTGCATTTGCATCGCATTTTTTTGCATTGTTTTATCATCGCATTGCACTTCATCATTTAATACATGGGGTTCGATGGCAGAATTAATCGGAAAATAGAACGAATAGAAGAGTCGAGGCTTGACCAGTTAGAAGAAAAAATCGAGAAAGAGCTTAAGAAGAAAGAGAAGATAAATGATTTCAATACAAGGGAACTCTGCCTAGTCCCTAATTTGGTCATTCCTCCGGATTTCAAGGTTCCCAGATTTGCGCAGTATGATGGAACCAGCTACCCGAAGATTCACTTAACCATGTTTTGTAGAAAAATGGAAGGATACATGAAGAACGAAGAATTGTTGATCCACCATTTCCATGATAGCCTGACGGGACCAGCAACAGTGTGGTATAACCGTTTGAACAGAAACCAGGTTAGGTCATGGGGTGACCTCGCTAATGCCTTCTTGGATCAATACAAATATGCTTTAGATTTAGCACCCTGTCGACAGTTTCTTCAGAATGAGAAAATGAGGCCAAATGAAAGCTTCAGGGAATATGCATTAAGGTGGCGATGTTTGGCAACCCAAGTCCAGCCCCCTGTAGCAGAAGAAGAGTTGACCCCCCTATTCCATGCAACGCTTCCATCTCCCTTCTTCGATATGATGTTGGAAAAATCGAGAAACAAATTCGAAGATTTTATGACGATTGGAGAAAGGATAGAATATGCAATCAAAGAAGGAAAATTGGGCCTAAAGTCTAAAGACCGAATCGAAGATAAGATAGATAAGGATGG
This sequence comes from Hibiscus mutabilis, assembly GCA_019671005.1. Taxonomy (NCBI): domain Eukaryota; kingdom Viridiplantae; phylum Streptophyta; class Magnoliopsida; order Malvales; family Malvaceae; genus Hibiscus; species Hibiscus mutabilis. The sequence continues at coordinate 77,316,856 of CM033711.1, forward strand.
AAACTTAAATGAGTGTCATCTCCAGGGTTCACGTGGCCGTAAGAGAAGGAGACAGACTGACAAATCGGGGGCATCAAGGAAAATTCCTCAGACGAGCGCAAATTTGGAAGTGTTTGGAACATCTATCTCAGACATTTGGCCTCATCTGGTAAAGGGTCACCATCTTGTTCCTAGGCCGATGAAGAGTGCACCTGATCTATATGCCCATAGTTTTGACTCGAGTAGCACATGCGAATTCCATATGGGGGCACCGGGGCATCCCACCGGAAAATGTAGACCTTTACTAGAGGAAATCAAGAAGCTGGTCAATGATGGAACCCTGACACAAGAGCTGATCAAGCAATGGAAGACCAAGGATGAGAAGCAAATCTACATAGTGCTGAAGAAGCCATAGATGTCTCTACATTAAATACCTTCCTGAAGTAATACAAGGGATCAACTCTATGTGGCCCCCATGTGGCAAAGATCTTTTGTGATGAGGCATGTTTGTTGGTTTTTATTTTCAATAAAGGACACATTTCGCTTAACATATAATGTTTTTGAAAGCACATAGATATTTTCTCGTCGTTGTAGGACACTGGATATCAATTGCAAGATGTGACATTAGATAAATGTCGTGACAACGATGATGTGTGATATTCCTCACTGGACTCTGGTCAGCAAAGCGAGATTATTCCTCTTTCGATGATATTCAAGGACGAAAAAGCTCTAAATGTCAACCATGTAGAGTTTCTTGAAATTGAAACTCTAGGCATAATCTTCTAGGTAGTAAAGAAGAAATAAAACAAAAAAGGAAGAGAAAAAGAGAAGAAAGGAAAAAGAAATGAAAATGAGAAAATAATAATAAAAAAGTACTCCTATGTTCGAAACCTGGTAATAGGCTTGTTCGGATAAGAGTATGGAAATTTTGAGGCACTCCGCTGAAGCGATAGGGTGGAGACATATCATCCAATTCAAGAAACCTTAGCTTCATGAGTGATGGTAATATTTTCAAATCGTGACCATGCCGAGTAACTTGGGGCAGTGTTGGTTGCTCCATCGTTGTCCTCAAGACAAAGGACTGTGACGAATTGATTTCCTCAAATAATGATAAAAACAAAAACAAAAAAAACAAGGAAGAAGAAAAAAAGAAAAGAAAGAAAATAGGCGATATCATGAAAAAAATTAAGACTCGCACCACCTAGAACTTTATTTCTAGAGTAATATTTCTGCGCTCAAGTGGTTATACAAGCCTACCCTTTTGGGGGTGGAGTAGATAATGAGAATTGAGAAAGAGTAGCACTCTGCAGCAACGCGGTAATCATGAGGATGAACTGAGTCACCCGGGAAGATTTCACATCTTTGAATTACCAAGTGGTTGAATCTAAGCCACTCTTGCACATGATATTCAGAGCTCCTATGTTGTGTTTTCAAAATCTTGTATGTTAATCTAAATGATACCCTTCAGTGGAACACTAATCAGCAAATTGACAAGTCAAAGCAACAAAAATCCCCATGTATTACTTCAGGGGTAAGATCTAGAACACAAGGAGGCGGATACTATGGGAGCCCCTAACCAGAAATGACATCACAATGCATAGAATAAAGATGATAACAGAGGTATAGGTGTCAGACAGCTCAAGAACAAGAAGCGAATTCCAACCACGATGCCTTGTTTGGTTCAAGAAAATGAAGGACGAAACAGGACAAGAATAAGCTTACAAAGTGAGGAAACGGTAAAAAGTAAACATTAAGTCTCCAAAGAATTAAAGCACAGAGATCGATGAATGGTGTCCGTCAAGAGACAACAATGAGATTGAGGTTAAGAAGCATTTTGCTCACCCCGATGACGAAATTAACAAATACTCAGAATGTTGAGTCAAAAGAACTGGAAGATAGCCGAGCACGATCGAATGGGGAAATACAGAACAAAAAGAATAGTAAGAATCTCTGCACACGCATGATATAGCGTTTGTTGGTGAAACAGGCAGAAACCCCAAAGAAGAAAGGCGGGTACTCGTGTAAAAGAACAAGAGTAGATGCCCATTGAGCAAAATTTGACAGAAATGAAGATCAAAATTGAGCATACCGCAAAAGGAAAGGAAATAGAGAAATCAGAAGAATGACTTTTCAGGACATAAGATTAACAAAGAAAAAAGAAAAAGATGAGAAAGAAATCATAACATTACATGCATCATATAGATAGGGGCATGTCAATTTTGCTTGTTCCTAAACAGGTATTTGAAGAATTATCGAAGAATTTACCAAAGTCCATAGAACAACAGCCATGTCGGCGTCAGATCCAGATGTTAAATCCTTCGGGTCATCGATAAGTCCTTCGGGCACGATGTTAAATCCTTCGGGTCATCAGTAAGTCTTTCGAGCGTGGTGTTAAATCCTTCGGGTCATCAGTAAGTCCTTCGGGCATGATGCGGCAGTCTTAGTAGAGTAGGTCCAAAAATGGCAACAGTCCAGTGGTAAAAAAAAAAGGGAACCTGCATTTTCAAGCCCCAGTGGAAGGTTCCATAGAGAGAGAACCCTAAATCTAAAATCTTAAAAAGAACTCCCAGTCAGAAAAATCCATCAGCGGCGCAAAAGGTTTTATATAGGAGAAACCAGCGTTGAAGGCGAAGAGTTCTATATAGGAAGGACTCTAAGCTTTATAGTCTCGAAGTGAAGGGTTCTATAAAGGAAGAGCTTGTAGCTCCAAGATCTGAAGGTGACGAAGCTCTATATAGGAAGAACTTACGAGCCTGAAGATTCAGCCAAGGAAGATCGGAGATGTCCAAAAGAACTCGTTTTTCCAAAGCTACAAACAGGGAAGTCTGATAAAAATGAGTGCTTATGAATCTTTGCTTTGTTTCTCATTCCATGAGAACAAGCAAAGAGGGGCAACTGTAATCACTCATTTTTTACCTGTAAATACATATTAGTATTATATTATACGTTCATTATATTCATGAATGTTACTAATATATATATAAGGTGTGGTGTGTGCATGTACATTATATTATATGCATGTATACGTATTAATGATGAATGTGTGTCGCGTATATATTTAGGGTATGAGCGTATATGATTAACATATATAGATGTTATGATAATTATGGGCAGAATTATATGTACGTATGCCAATATGTTATACTTGTATAAGTATTAGGTTTGTATCATGTATATGTATTGCTGTTATAATTATATTATTATTATTAATATTATTGGGCTGGTAAAATGAAAAAATTAAATATATATTAAACCCAAATAAATGTGAAGTCCAAGTCCAATTACAAGTTCAATTACAAGGCCCGTTTGGCCCAAATCTGAATCCCATTTAATTACAATGTGCAGGTAACTGTGGGCCGTTGGATCAAGATCTGATCCAACGGCCACGATACAACCAAGAAGTCAAAAATATCTGCCAGGCGCGTGTTCCACACGTATGGACCGTTCGAGCCACGCGCGACGCAGGGTCCACGCTACGACGCTTTAATATCCCACGCGCGCGTTCGACTCCTCGATTGCGAGCTCCACGTGTCAAGATCCCGAGCCGTCTCATCAAATCGAGTCTTCATCAGGCCGATCGTTCGTTCTTCAAAGCCATCTCGACCGTTAGATCGGATCGATCTAACGCCGAAAAAAACGCGTCGTCGCCGCTGGCGAACGTCCATACCGCCACCGCGCCGATATTGATCCCGCGTTGATTATGCCAAAGACAACAAGCAAAGTGTCGGTTCAGATCTCGAAAAAAAGGAAGATGCAACTTGCAACCAAAAAAACAGAGGCAATAATATATATGAAACGGGAACTTTTGTAAAAGAGGAGAGAAAAAGAAAAAGAGAGAGTAGTAACAAAAAAACAGAGATCTTGTAAAAAACAAAAAATTTGTAACAATCGAGATAAAAAAAAAGGGTCCATTGGTAAACACTTGTCTCTTTTTTCTTACTTGTTTTTTTACATGCATATACGAAAAAAAACAGAAACAAAAAGAAGAGAAGTCTTACCGTCGCTGTTCGTGGGTCTCCCTTCCTCAGTGACAAGCCTTTCGGCTTCCCCAAGCCAGAGATGGTGAACTGAAGGAAGGGGAAGGCCCCTGGTAGTTTTGTCTTAGGTTTTAAATTTTTTTTTTGGTTCGTATTTCTTAGATCTAGGGTAAATAAGTGGGTATCCTCTGAATCCAACCACGGATTCATGTTGAGGATGAAATAGGGGTTATTTTGGTGTGTTTTGGAGGCTCGCCGGTGCCGATTAGCGTCGCCCGGCGGCGGAGAACACGGCGGCCGGATTCTGGGTTTCAGAAGAATAAGGGAGAGAAAATGAAGAACGTGGTTCTTACCAAAACCAGAAAAATGAACGAATGACCAAAATTTTGTTTTCGGCCTAAAAAGGGGGCTTTTATAGTTATTATTATTTTGCTAAAAGGGTAAATTACGCACTTAATCATCCCGCGTTTTCAATATTTTCGTTTTTGTCTCGCCGCATGGTATAATTACAATCCCAGTCCCCCTGATATTTCAAAAGTTTACAATCTAGTCCTTAAATTACACCGAATCAGTTTTTGAATGGTAAAATTACGCCCTTAACCACCCCGCGTTTTTGAATTTTTCATTTTGAGTCTGCCCCTTGGTCTAGTTACAATTCTGGTCCTTTTAGGTTTTGTTTGTTTCGCAATTTCGTCCCTAAATTACATATTATTGTTCTTTAATTTCTGCCACTGACTTTTGTTTTTCTTTCATTTCAGTCCTGTATTCTTTGTAAATACTAATGTTCGTATTATAATCGTATATGTTGATGTATTCTATTATTATGTCCCTCGTATATGACTCGTATTCTATGTTTACATATATATGTGTATTAAGATTATAATGGTCATGCGTCTTTTATCCGGTTATTCATATTAAGCATGTTATGTTTTAATTGATTCGTACATGGTGTATATATGTGTGTGCTTTCTTATTTTTTAGGGGCTACATGTTAGTATATTTACCGTTTTTATACGATATGTTGACCCGTATATGTTTTATTACCAGTATGCATTTTTTTTAATATTTGTTCGTCTATATATACTTATTCCTGCCTTGTTATTTTGACATATTATAGTTGTTTTTATCTACTATTTAGAATAATATGTATATATGCATGTTTTAGTCTAGAATATCATCTATGTTAGATTAATATTCTGTTATGACAATATTTACTACATTTAAACATTTTACCATGTTTTATATTTTTTGCCATTAAGATTGCATATCGAGATATAACTTGTTAATGCGGAGTCCTTTTATCCGAGCGTAAACGGGGCCAGTATCAAGCGTAGTGATAGTGGTTGGGCGTTTATTCTCGGATAACGGGACCCTTAAAATTTATTCGTAATTATGACCGAATTTTAAAATAATTGTCAATTTAATCCGGAAAATCCAATATTAATAAAGCGGTAATTATTAAAGTACCAATTTTGGGCGGTGTGGGGGTGCTAATCCTTCCCCATCCGTAACCGACTCCTGAACCCTGTCTTTTTGAATCTCTGGTTTTATGGTGTCCAGCCTACCTAAGTGGCCGGTGGCGACTCCATTTTTTTTATATACGGTTTATTTTAAAACCCCACGGAATAAATTTTTAAGAATCACAAACACCTTTCAAAAAACTTTCGAAAAAGCAACGTTTTTATTCAGCGATAAAAAGAAAAATGACATCGCTACAGCTTCGTGTTTCATTCGGGTAAACTACATTTATTGGATAGTGTTAATCTCAAATTTCATTGCAATATTTTGAAAATGTTCTTCAAAAAGGCAAGTTATCTTGATGTGGATAGAAATAAACTATTTGTTGAGCTGAAATTACTTAGAGAGCTTTTACTCACGGAAAAAATTAAGAGCAATGAACTTATTAAAGTTTTTAAAACTTTTTAATTGTGTACCAAATATGAAAATTACACAGTCTTATTGATTATTCTTATTACTTATTATTGTTGCTTCTGCAGAATGAAACTTTTCAAAATGCAAGTTTGAAAAATCATACTTATATAGACAACTATATTGCAAGAAAGGTTGAATGGACTTGCTTAAACGACAATCGAGATTGATATTTTGGAAAAAAATTATATTAAAGCGTTTTTAAATGATTTTATTTTGAAATATGAAAGAAGAACAACACTTTTAAGTGAAAATATTAGATTCTTAGATGTATGTAAGTAATTTTTATGTTGCTGAAGAGAATAATCTAACATTTTTTATATTAAAAGAATTGTATATTATAAATTAAGGGTCTCATTTTAGTAAATTGAGAATGACTCTTTAAATTTTTGAACTGCTCAATTGGATGAACGATTCAGATTTAAAGATTTGTGTAGTTTATTTTATAATTTGGGGATCTATTTAGAAGATTATACTTTGTATTTTATGGTGAAATTAAATACATTAGTTTGGGTAATAAAATGGATATGTTGTTGTCTTAGCTGGAGCAGGGCCCTCTCTCTATATCTTTCAATTCCAGAAATTAGTTTAAAAGTGTCGATGAGTTAGTCATCAAATTCATTTCACTATCCAAATATATTAAAAAAGTTATTTTTATAAGTATGCTATTTTTAAATAAATATTCATTATTATTATTAAAGAATGGTGTTGATTTATTTAGGTTACTAAAAAAATATTTCAATTCTGGAAGTTCAGTTTATGTATATTCAAGAAATCAAAATTTGCAATTTGCAATTTTTCTGTTTTTTGCAAAAAAAGACAAACCACGGTGACCAGCAATGGTATAATAATGGCAGTTTCACGGGAACATTAATTGATTGAGTTATGCCTTTAAATCTAATTGAGACACTCACCACCTTGACAAAAAAAAAAAAACTGAAAAAAAGGGCTCGTCTCTTGTTTTCCAAGGCTATGTGTGCTCCACATTTTTCTTTTATAATATAAAAGAGATATAAGCTCGGAATTAAAGGGTAATCAATATTATGCAGGGAACCAACAATATTTATATTAATAAGATGACAGACTATTATATTCAAAAAATAAAATTGCTCCCTTTATTTTCTTAAATTTTTATTATTATTCTTTAAGTAGGATTAAAATTAAAATTTATCAAAAAAAATCACAAATTATAATAGAAATGTTATTGTAGGAGGTCATCTGAAAATCTGAATGAGACATTAGCTTGGTCACATCATCAACAACCATATTAGTTTCACATTGAATCCATTTAATTTTTGTTGCCCAGTTTTTTTGCATGTAATTTGAAAATAGTTGAGATAAAAAAACCAATGAACCATGAGCATGGCCGGAGCCACGTGACCACCAAATTTTTTTTATAAAAAATTGTATTTTTCTATCTAATTTGTATCTAAAAAAATTTAAAAAATATATAATTGATACCCCTTTAAAAATAAAATGGCACCCTTTTGTAATTAATTAACACCTCTTAAAAATAATTTTAAAAAATTGACACCCTCTTAAATAAATTTCTTGCTCCGTCCTTGACTATGAGCATTGAGCAGCATATGGCCGATAATCTACTTAACAGCTTGACATTTAAACTTTAGGGTATAAGTTTAAAAGTTTGTTAAAATAGAAATTAAATAAAGGAGAATTAAAAACTTTGAGGCGCTGAAAGTGAAATAACTGTTTTATCTTCTACAATTTTGATTTCATCGTGGGAGTAAAGGAGGAGAAATATATACTTAAAAAATGCTGAGGACTTAAAAATAATTATACCAAAAAAGACCTGGATGCAGGCCCCTCGCACTGTCCTAGTAATTCTGTCCCTGGTCAGTCGAATTAATAAAAAAAATTGATAGTTTAACGAAATTGATCGTGAATCCGATTTTTACAACATTATATGTAACTTATAACTTTACACTTAAAATCTTAAATCATGCTAACCCCTAATATAAATAAACAAACAAATAAAAGGTTTAATGACATTTTGACCCTCGAACTTTTTAGCAAATATTTTAGCTCTTAAAGATTTGTTTCACCTTTTTTGACATTCAAACTTTTAATTTTTTTGTTCAATTGAACTAACTAACAAAAATAATAATAAGTCTGTTAAACTGAAAAAAATAATAAGTTTGTTAAGTTGATGTTAGTTATTTTATATTTTTTGTCAATTTTATGGTTTTGTTGCATTTTTAATAATTTTACAATTTTTTACAATTTAAATATGTTTTATGCATTAATAAAATATTTTTATTATTTTTAAATATTTTTATATGTTTTTACATAAAAGAATAAAATAGTTAGTGTCAATATTCACAAAAGACAAAATAACTAACTTAACTTTACAAGTTTGTTATTTTTGTCAGTTGATTTAGTTTGACAAAAAATGAAAGATAAAATGATTGTTTTAAAAAAATTCAAGGACCAAAATATAATTAAATCTTAATAAAACCACTCAATCCTATTAAATTTCTTCAATTATTTTTACTGTCGACAAAAAATAACATAAAGCGTTGGGGGTGTTTATGCCTAGGATGGCAATAGATCGAACTTTATAAAGTTTAAGTCCAATCCAATTAATAATTGGACCTAAAAGATTTTAAGTCTGAATCCAAGTTCGATTATATAAAATTAAGTCCGATCTAATAAAATATCTAAAATCCAAATCCGAAAGTCCGAATCTAATTAATTTTTCTCTTTTTTTAAATTAACATCTCAAACAAATATCTTTAAATAAAAAATAATTTCCATCAAACAATTATATTTAAACTAATAGCACAAATAAATCTCAACAAATATTACAATCTAATATAAAACAAATTAAAATAACAACTCCAACTTTAAATATTCACATCTTCATCTAAAAATATTAAATATATATAAACTTAATTACCAATTACTCTAATGATTCATCTCCAAGTTTCATCTTTATCCTCATAAATAGATCCACATTGAAGATCATCGTCAACTGTAGTATCTAAAAAAACAAATAATATTAAAAATAATAAAGTAATGAATAGTTTAAAATTACTAATTTATTAATTTTGAATATGATTACCTTTAAATTGAGCAAGTCTCCAACTTTGAAGACACATTAACGCTTCCACAGTATCCGGATGAAGTCTACTACGATGAGGACCCACAACTCTACCACCCTTGCTAAATGCACTCTCCGAGGCTACAGTAAAATTTGGCACCGCAAGAAGATCTATAGCAATTTTGGAAAGGGTGGGAAACTTACTTATCTCGACATTCCACCAAGCTAAAAGATTAAATTTGTCATCATCTACAACAATCTGTTGCTCCTCTAAACATGTCTCTACCTTACACTTACGAGGTTTTTTCAATGGTTGTTGTAAAACATGTTTTTCCCATAATCCCTCAACATCATCCGAATCAACTAATGACCTCTTACCATTATCATTTGCAAAAGATGAAGGTTAAACAAGAAAAGGTTATCGATTAACCATTTTTTCCATAGTCATCAGCCAATTCAACCAATATTTCTCTCACTCTATCACATTCAAATTCACCACCAACACCAAAGATAATGCTAAAATACAAAGACACACACTCCAGTTTTCTCCTAAGATCCAAAATCGATGTCACAAATAATATCACATTAATAATTTTCCAATACTTATCAAATTTCACAATCATGCTTGATGCCATCAACTTGATTACTTTATTTCTACAAATCACCCATTTTCTTAATGCAAGTCTAATTTCACAAACATTTGAAGATACAAGTTTGTAGTGGGGTAGTGTGTCCCTGAAAAAGCTTCAATTGTCCTCTTAAATAATGCCAATTTTTCACAAATATCACTTGCCATTTGCCACTCATCTTTAGTAGGCAATTTGAATTTGTCTTTTCCTCTTTTTCCAACTTTTATGTCTAATCTAGTGAAAGCATCTTTGTACATAAGGGCAACTTGTAGCATGTAATAACATGAATTCCATCTTGTCTTACAATCTAATGCTAACTTTCTAGTTAAAGGAATTTTGACATAATTGTAAGCATCTTTAAATTTTTTGTACCTCTTTGGTGTTGTTGTACAATAGGCAACTACACAACTAACTTTCTCAATTGCACCACTAATGATGTTCAATCCATCATTCACAATTATATTCAAAATGTGTGCACAACACCTCATATGCAAATAACTACCATTCAAGGTAAGTTTGCTAGGTGTAAGTTTCTCACATAAAACATTAATGACTGCATCATTGGTTGTGCAATTATCAACAGTGATAGTGGAAACCTTTTCATCCAAGTTAAAACTCTTCAAACATTCAATCAATGCCTTACTAATTGTGTTTTTCTTGTGTGAGCATGGAACATACATAAACCTAATAAAATTTAAAAATGCATGGAATTAGCTAAAGAAAAATACATAAATTCACACATTTAGCAATAATGAAAGCATTAACAAAAAAAAAATTAAAGTTAAGAACACTATGTAAACATACCTTATAAGACGATTTTGCAAAATCCAATCATCATCAATGAAGTGTGCCGTCACAACCATGTAGCCTTTTCTTTGATTAGTACAAGTCCACATATCCGTAGTAATAGCAATCTTACTACTATTTGTTGCTAATAGCTTCTTCAAGTGAGCTCTTTCTTTCTTGAAATCTTTTAAGATGCCAGTTTTGTTGGTATTTCTTGATACGACATGAAAATTGGGATTCAAACTTTTCGAATATCTTCTAAATCTAATGTGACAACTATATTAAGAGGATATTCATGCAACACAATCATATTAGCCAACTCATTTCTTGCAACTTGTGGGTTGAACTCATTTTTCCTATTTTCAACGTTGACTTCGCATCCTTATTGGAACTAGCTTGCAATAGTTGTTGCCTCACATCTAATGATTTCTTGAGTTTCATGCACCTTTTTAAATGTTCATTTAGATGTTAAGTACCGCTCGTGCTCTTACCCACAAACTCTTTCTTACAACCTTGGCAAACTTCTTTCATTTCACCACCTTTCATTACTCTTTCAAAGTTTCCAAACTCGCGAAGTCAATAATCTCTTACCATCACCAACCATGCAATCCTCATCATTTGCAGTTTAAACACATGTTTCTTTTTCTTTTGCTGATTCATCTCCTAAAAGAGAAGGAGAAGATACAAAAGGAGTAGAAGATTTTTCATCTTGCATTCCTATTAAGATTATAACGATAAAAACAAATGAATTTTTTTTCATAGAACATTTCAATTGAAAATATAAAAAAAATATAAATATCATGAGTACATTAAATCAAAAATTTAATGTGAAAAATATATAACATACCACTACTTTTAGGAGGAGCCATTGATGCTAAACAATAAAAGTTGACTGCTAGATATATAAAACTATCTAAACTATTTAATTGGTTTTTTCAAAAAACATTAATAATTGTTTGATCTCTCGTGCCTTTATAATCCTAATTCAACTCATATTAGGATTTCAATATATATATAATCCTAATTTAATTTTAATTAGGATTTCAATATATATATAATCCCAATTCAACTTAATTAGGATTTTAATCTAAGAGTTTTAAATGTTTTTATTTGGATTCATATATGGATCTGACTCGGATCGGATATGGATTTGGATCAGATTCAAATCGAATTCAGATTGTATCATGGCAATATCCATATCCGATCCACCTCCTATTATGACTCAAACTATTTTTTCAGATTCAGACTTTTTACGATCGGATTTGAATCAGATTTTTTTCTTCATATTCGGATTATATTGTTATCTCTATTTATGCCATAATTTGCAAGGAATGTATGGTGATGGAGGAGTTGTTTTTCCCAGTTAAATTAGGATTATTTTATAGGCGAAAGCATTGTCGATAGACTATTGTATTGAGGAGGCCCAATGGTGGATATGCCCCCAGCATGTTGCATTGCCAGTAGTTGAGGTATCGACAAGACGCGAGATTGTTTGTAGTCCACCGGTTCAAGGTGCTTTAAAGTTTAACGTCGATGGGTTAGTGAGGGAAAAGCCTGGAGCGGGAGGTTGTGGTGGGGGTGCTCCGAGATTCGTAAGGGTGCTTTTAGCGTTGTTCTCGGGTCCATAGGAGTTGTTAGGTCTAATGTTGCCGAACTCCGTGCGATTGAGTATGCTTAAGACATGTGTTCGTCCCAATAGTGGCGTGGGGAGTCTATTATTATTGGATTGGACTCAATTGTTGTTGTATCCTGAATTTTGAGTCATGAAAGCTGTCTTTGGAGATTGAGACAATGGTTTCGTCGTATTGATGTAGCGTGCCGTTTTTTTCATTGTGTCTCCTTTCATAATATCGTTCGTAAAACGAATAGTGCGGCAGATACCCTAACAAAGCGTGGTGTAGACTGGGTGGATTGGTTGCGCATTATCCACTGATTTGGTGCGTGGATGAGCAAAGTGGGGTGCTATGTGTTGAGCCCCTGGTAAGTGTGGGGTGCTCAGTTCTTGGGAGTGACTTGGAGTCTGTGTGTGGCCATGAGTTGTGATTGCTGCCCTGCATTATGGGTGTTTTGCCTTTTGTAAGTGTTGTTTCAGTTTTCGAATAATGTTACTATGTTGTACGACTTTCCTCATTCTAGGCTTAAAAGATTTTTAATAAGACAATTGATAGTTTTTATTGTATGATTTTTAATAAAATCATATGCTTTTGATCCAAAAAAAAACATAAAAATAAATATCTTAAACTTCAAACTTTATATCTATTAAATATTTTCCCTTAAAACTAATTACATTAACCAAAATTGTTCATCAAATTCCAACATATTTATATAGATTTCTCTTGTTACGGATTTCTAAAATGCAAGAGCAATGAAGTATCTTTTATGTGGTAAAATTTGTAGCTAAGCGGTTAGTTGAGTAGTCCCTGAGTTGTGCCTTAGGGCGTTTCATTTTAATATTTTATATAAAAAATCAAAGAATTAGATTTTTTTATAATCACTATTTTTATTAATTAATTTAGATTAGGTATTGTTAATTTATTAAAAAGATAGTATTTAATATCCATCTAACCTTTTTTACTTAATTTGATAGGACGATCTATGAACATAATTAAATTTCTATTAAAATTTTAGGAAGGCAAAGAGACAACCTTTCATAAAATACTGAGATTGAAAATTAAGAAATATTAAAGTAGGTGAGTTGTCTCCTAATTTTTTATTAATCTGCCATACCTTTCAACTCAAACAAGATTATTTAGTGGAGATTATGATTATCTTCATTTCTTAATTATTTTATTAATATCTTAATGACGACAAATTTTGGTCTACTTCTACCATAAATTCCGAGAAAAGGGTCTGGAAGAAAGAATAAAATAAATAGCGTGTAATTAACGACAATGTGATTATTTTAACCCTTTTTATATTTTTTATTAATTAATCAAACAAATTTGAAGCTTATTTGTATGTTTAACATAGTCAGTTAAAATAACTTTAAAATGTTTTTATCACTTTATTGTACTCAAATTAATTTTAAAAGTTTAATTTGTATCTTAAATTAAGTTATTAATTTTTAATTCAAATAAATCTTCGTACAAATATTTATTCAAATATGAACAAAAAATTTACTATACAACGAAAACATAAACATAAATAAATTTATATCTTTATTTTAATATATTTTAAATAAAACAATTAATAATTTTATTTAAGAATGAAACCAACCTGTAATCGTTTATTAAATTATTTTTTATAAATATTATAGTATTTTTTATTTTGATTTTGTCAACGGAGGCCGGCAAGAATAAAAAGGTCAGAAAGGGACAGCGCAATCCCATGATAAACGTGGTTTACCTTTTTTTTATGGAAAATAAATAGACACGTGATTAACAGTTTCAAGTTTTGTTTTATTTATTTCGGGTCAAATTACACTTCCGGTCATTTAATTGAGATTTGATAATAAACATGACATTTTTAAAATAAAAAATTATAATCATGTCATCTAATTAAAATATTGTAATAAATGTCACTGATCATTAAATATTAAATGAAAATGGTGACTTGTTACTTTTATGATATAATTATAGTTTAACAGTAATTTATTATTTTATGACAAAAATATTGTTATTCAACTATTGTTTTGATCTGTTGAGCTCAATTGCTTTGACATTATCACAAGAAATATTAAAGTGATTAAATTTTTAAATATGAATAGTTAAATTTATTGATTTGTTTCTAATTAGGACAAGACTAATAGAATGCATAAGTTTTGAGGATTAAAAATATTATTATACCATATCACATTATACGCTCATTTCAAGATTAATGATGGATGACTTGTTTGTAACAATATTTTAAATGAGTGACTTGCTTGTAGTTTTTGGAAAAAAATGGCTTATTTTTTTTTTACAAATTCTAATATTAATCCTATCTAAAGGGGAAATGGGAGACTCTAAGGGAAGGAATGAGTGCGCTCTTAGTAAGTCTAGAACACATGACCTAAGAAAATATGAGAAAACAATGATGATCAGTTTGACCAACTGGTCAAATATGATTGGCCGAATAATAACTTGTTTGTTAACCTATAATTAAGTTATCGTGAGTATATTTTACCATTTACTTTGACTGTTATTTACTTAAAAGGCAAGTTGAGTTAAAATTCAATGTAAGTTAATGGCATCAATTCGAGAATTTATATTACAGGCATGTCTCGCCATATCATCTATAGTCTTAACTAATAAAAATCATCTATTTCAATAGATTTTTTTATATAATATTTTTACCAAGTAAATCTTTACTCATATTTACTATAAATCAAAGTTAAACAACAATTTTTACCATTTGAAGATTTACTTAGTAAAAAAGTTATATGAAAAAATTTATTGAAATAGATGGATTTTATTGACTGAAACCATAGATAACGCGACGGGACAGGCCTATAATATAATTTCTCCATCAATTCGTAATCATCTCTATTAATAAGGCTCTTTCCTTTAATAGAATTTGAAAATATAAGAGTCTGTTTGATATTCAAAAATATTTTTTTTTTGTTTTCGATTTTTATTTTTAAATAAATTTTATTTAATAGGGATAAAAACTTGTTTTCAAAAATAAAATAGTAAAAATATATTTGAGATCTAGTTTTTTAAAATAAAAATGAAAAACAATTATTAAATAATTAAAATAAATATAGTTAGAAAATATAATAATAATAATAATTAATAAATAAAATATAAGTAAATAAACTAAAATTTTAAAAAATAACATTAGAATGATTCGAACTCCGGGTTAATATTAAAAAACCCATTGTTTTCATATTTTTCCACTTACCTAAAATACTTTCAATGAAAACATATTTTTTATGTTTTCAAATTTTCACTTATTTTTGTTTTTATTTTTTAAAATTAATTTTTAATTTTACAACCAAACACATTTTTTCACTGTTTTGCGATTGATTCAGAATTTTTATACTTTTCCATTTATGTTAGACAATATAAGTTTCATAAACCATAATAAGAGACAAGCATCGTAAAGTAAAATCAAATTAATAATCAAAATATATTTAAAATAAATATTAAAAAAATCATGTACGATTAAAATTATAGTAAATTCCGAAGACAACTCCATATGACAGGAGTCAAATTTAAAACTTTTATAAACTTTATCATTACACCGGGGCGGAGCACAATAAGGGCTTATGGGGATATGACCCCCAAAATTTAAAAAATTAAAATTAAAATTTTAAATTTTAAAAAAAATATAATTTACTCTCACAAAATTTTAAAAATTTGTATTAAATTTTAATTTTTTATTATTATTTTTAATTAAATCACTCATATATTTTTAAAAAACAAATCTCATTAACCATCTTAAAATCTTAAAAATTTTAGTTAGACTCATTTTTTTTTGAAAGAATGTAAATTGACCCCATCAAAAAATTTAAAAATTTTAGTTCAAACCTATATTTAAAAAAAAAATTAAATTGACCCCTAAACTATTTCACCGAGTTTCGACACTATCATTACAACAATGCTTAAAAGAAATATTTTTAATTAAAATGAAAATTACCTGAAATATATATATATTAATGATATATTGTTCGTATTTAATGCATGCATAAAGTGAAAAAGGATGTGCATAATTGAACTATTGTAATGAAAATAATAAGATAATATGAAAAATAGCACCTGATCATGAGTGTAATCAAGAAAATCTACTAAAGAATAATGAAATAGTATAAGATGGCAACTGATCATATATCAATGATTTGCTTAATTTAGAAAACTTGTAAATTGTTATTTCCATTAATCAATTCATGGCGTTTGAATTATCGATGTTCAAGTTCAAATAGATGCATAGCTTCCTCAAAATTTGTTTAAATATTGGGAGGATTTTGGAGTTCAACATATTCATTGAATTAATTCAATTAATTCAATTTTTAACTTAATTTATGTTTATCTTTTTTAATAAATACTTTATAAAATAATTTCACATAGGAATTTTGACTAAGAAATGTTTGTTTACCATACCGATTTATTATTTTTTTACTCATTATTTTTAATATTACTTTAACCACCATTGATATGTATTGACTTTCACAATTTAACATTACCTTCTCTTTCAACTCAACGAGTGGTGTTCATACTGAATTATCTGAATACAAACAACTTTTTTTGTAAGGTGTGTATCTTATCAAAGGATTAAAAAATATGAACATATATTACATTATAATCACCTTACAACTATTTAAAAAACATTACCATCACTTTTTTTTGAAATGACATTGTTATGCCAACTTAATTAATAATAATTCTATCAAATTGAACAAGCACATTTGGCCGGTTGGCTAAGCTGCTCATCTTTGTTCATTCATATTTCCTTAGAACCTAGGTTCTAGACCCACTAATAACACCAATTTCCTTCCTCTAGAGTATCTTCTTTCTCTCACTTCTAGGTAGGATTAGGATTAAGATTACAAATTATAAAAAAAAATAGTTTTGTCAAATTAATGATCATTTTAGATCATTGGATAATAACGTGGCAATAAATGAAGTTTAATAACGTTATATTGTATTATATTATGATTTGTTAAGTTAAAATTGCTGAGTTGGTGTGGTTGAAAAAGTTTGTCAAATGGGATTAATGAATTCGATCGAACTAGGCTAGCTGGCTAAGGGACCGATTTGAACTTCGTTTAGAATATTGCAAATGAAAATTGTAGTAAAAGATATAAACCATGTGGCAACAATCACGCTCTCGAACCTCTCAATTATTATTTGGTGCTGGAAAAAAAGTAATTATATATATTATAATCTTATAAAAAAATCGCACATTGAAGAAAAATACTAATAAAATAACTTCAAAAAAATATGATTGTGCCGCCTAAATCAATGTTTGAACTCAGTAAATACCGACTTAGTCACAGTTAAAAAAGAAAATGCACACACAACTTTTGCCCAACAAAAGATAAATAACTTGAAAGTTAAAATTATTCGGAGTTAATTTATCGTCAGTGAAAGATAAGATTTGTTCATGTTTTTAGGAAATATAATGCAGTTGCGGATACTCTGACGAAGATGTCAAGTGATGCTTACCTTGCTTGCCGCTTTTTCTCTAACCCTCTGACATCTATTTTAAATTTACTTCCGATAGATTGTTTTAGTTAAAAGTGCATGTACTCATTGTAATTTTTTTTATCTCATAAAAAAGAACTATTTGGTAGAGCGGTATGCATGCAAAGTGGGCATGGTGGGTGGTTTCAATCAGAGATGAACTTAAAAAGAGGGAATAGAGAGCGATTGTCCTTTCTAAAATTTTAAAATTTTTATATGATTTTTTTTATGTATTTCCTATTAAAAATCTATTTTCGCCTTTTTAAAATTTTATAAGTTCGTATCTCCTAAAATTCTATAATTTCGTCTCTCCTAATATAAAGTTCTACGTTCATCCCGGTTTTAATCCCGTTTTCGTGGAGGTTTGAGCAATGATGGAAATCAGCTATGAAATACAAACATTTTTTTATGTCTCAGTTGCATATGTTTAATTTGTGGATAAATTTTAGCCAAATTGCACTTTTCCATTACCAAAGATAAATCGTCAGCAAATGCGTACAAGTGATATATAGGAAAACAATCATATAACTTGGAGCAGCATTTTTCGTTGTGGTTTATAGTCAACGACCAACGCGACCAAGTTGCAATTTAACTTACTGATAACACCTGCTACTTGGGGTATCTAAATACCACAGTAGTTGGTGTCACATTTTCTTTGCTCATCAAATTGATAAAGGGATTTTAAAAGGGAAAAACAGAAGGTTGAGATCTGTTTTTTTTGGGGGCACCTTATACTTTGCACTTTTACAAAAATTGGCTAAGAAAATATATTTTTCCGTGCTTATTTGTTATGAGATCTGTTAGATTAAAATTTACAATTGTGACCGACAAGTGTTGCGTGCATTGCTAAGACACATTACACTCTTAATGAGAGACCACAAGTTCAGATCTTGAAGATGACATTGTTGGGAGGGACATCATCGCATTCCGAACATAGACCGTAAGACGAACATGTATATAACAAAAAAAAATTTAAAATTATAGGTACATATGTATAATGTTATTGTAAAATATGATGTAAAATTAAATGACTAAATATATCGCACTTTTCATATGTATTAAAGTGTCATAAAAATAAAAGTATTATAAATTATATTTATAATCTGATGAGAGATAAAATTATAAATACTTAAATACTGATTCAATAATCAATTATTCAGAGGTGTTGTTTTGCTACAAAATAAAACATATCTTCTTAAAAAATTAAAATCCTTTAAGAATTTCAACATATCAATGTATTAAGTACACCTCGACATTTAATTTTTTTATTCTTAATTATTTGACATGACAAATCATGAATTAGTTTTAATCATATTTATGTTTTAATAAAACCAAAAAATAATTATAAGCTCTATTCAATAATAATAATAATAATAATTATAAGCAAATTGTATAATGGTAAGAAAAAGAAATTAACAATTTTCAAGTAGAGCATTGATTATTTATTTTTTTGGAATAAAAAAGCATCTTTTGTCCATATTTTGTCCTTTTGATAATGTAATGTGGCATTCATATTAGTTGACTTGATGTTAGTATGATTCATTGGTTAGTTTAAACATGAATTCAAGAGTGATGCATGAGGTTCATTATTTAATATATTAACATACATAATCGCCATGTCATATGAGAAACAGTGAAATTGGATTTTTTTTAAATGAAATGGGAAATTAGAATACATATCACCTTTATTTTTAATTAGAAGATTAAAGTAGAAAGGGTCATGATTCGTGAGTAAAACCCATCTTTCAAAATTAATGGGAAAGCGAAAATTTATTTCAAATATCTACCTAATAACTAAAATAGTTTAACAATTTAGTATTGAATATACTGGATTTCGACCAAATTACCTATTAATACTTGATTTTCATGATGTATGTAGACAGAAAAATGGGATCGTGTTTAACAATTTAGTTTATTAATTTGGTTCCTCTTAAAAACTAATTATTTAATTTCTTATATGCAGTTTTAGTGTTTTTTTAAGTTTTGATTTTTTTTTCTAGTTTTTATGTCTTTGTGGTACGTTTTTCTTCTACTTCATGACACGTTTTAGACTACTTTTGTGATAGATTTACGTTCGTGGATAGTTTTCTCATGACACTCAGCTCTGATTTGCGTTTGTCTGCGATCTTCAGTAGTTTAATCTCCTTTTGTGGTTCGTTTGTCGATACAGTCAGATCTGTTTTGAGAACAGTCCATAAGATTATTGGTTTCGCTCATCATTCCTACTTAAATCCTTAAACGTGTAGGTGGATAGAGACAAATATTTTTATTTTCTGTTTCTTTTCTCCAATGTTTCATTTCATCTATGTCGTTGCATCTCACTAAACATGTTTTGTTTGTCTATTATTTCGTTTTCTAATTTTTTAATTTTTATTTGTTTTGTTATATTTTTATTTTATTTGAAATATGTTTCTATTTTACATTCTAATAAATTAAGTCGACATATTATTAAAAAATACTTTCAACTTTAAAATTTTATAATTTTATCTCCATCTCTTATTAATTTTTTGGTTTTGTCTTTGATTTCTCTCTTCTTATAAAACTCCACATAATTTAGTATTGTTAGAACCTAATTCGATTGGAACAGAGAAGTTAAATTTAATTATTGGGTTTCCCTGTCTACTAAATTTGTCAACTAAATTGAAGAAAGCGAGAGATGAAGTGTGTTCACATTTGTGGAGTAGCTTTCATGCGAAGATATATGGCGGAGGATTTTGCTTTTTCGTTTGTTTTTATCTATTACTTATCTTGTTTTGTCCTTATACCTAGTAGGAAACCTCCCATTAGCCTCTTGAAATTCAATAATTTCTCTATTTATTACTTAAAAATATTATAAAATAATTAAGTATATTTAGTCTATTGGTCAAAATATTTATTTTTATTCACTTATTTTTTAAATTATAAATTTTAAACTCATTAAAAATATTCTTTTATTCTCCTAAAATCTTCCTTCCCTTATACTCTAAATAAAATTAAAATTTAAGATTTAATAATAATAATAATAAGCCTTAATTAAATTGAAAAAAATACTTTCTTTTACCCTAACTTGTCAGCAACCTTTTCATTTTACCCTAGCGGCAGTCCTCCGCAACCTTTTTCTTTTTTAATTGTACGTCGCCGACAACGTGTATCGTTTTCTTTTTAATTTTTAAATTTAATAAAATTATCTTTGTAACATATTTTTTCTACTTTTTTGTATATATCTTTTATTTTTTTGACACGTTTTTCTTCTGTTATTTATAGAGATGTAAATGGGGCGGGTTTTATGAAGATTTGCCCTACTTCACATTTAATTGGGCAGAAGTGGTTACAAATTTTGTGGGTTATGGGGCCGGAATGAAGATAAAAATTAGATTCGTCGTGAGTGGCGAAGAAGGCGTGAATATGTCTTTGTACCCGCCCCATCCCCACCCGGCTCAGCATCATCCCCACCCACCTCACATCGTCCCCACCCACCCTAATAGATCTTATAAAATGTTGTTATAAATGTTATTAAAAATACAAAATTGGTTTAGATCATAGTCAAATTTAAGAGAATTTATATTGACTTTTTTCTTGCGACATTAATGAAAAATGCAATATATATGTATATAATTGAGTTTGAAATTGACCATATCAAATTTATAAATATTTTTTAATATATCAATTTGAATCAAAGTCAAATTTAAAATAATTTACATTAACTTATCTTAAAATATTTATATATATATATAACATTTATTATGTTTATTAGTTTATTCTTTATTATTGTATGTCGTTATGGCTTCTTTTTAAGGTTTTTTTCTTCTTTTCAGTCCTCACCATATATATGTTATTCTTCTACTTTTTAATTTTATTTTTCTAATATTATATATTATTTAGATTCTATTTGTATTTGTTCTTGTTTTTTAAGGTTGCTTTTTAATTGTTATGTTTTTAGTTCTTTCTGTAATGTTTATTTCTTAAGCAATTGAAATATTATTTTACATGTTATTTGTGCTATTTTTGATCATTTACAATAGACTTTAGTATATTTTTAGTTCAAACTTTTTTGTTGTACACTTTAATTTCGTATATTATTATTTTTAAAAAAAATTGTGACAATTAGAATAATTTCACTATGTGATGGGACTCCGAATGACGGGTATTTTATGCTTTTTCATAACAAATTTGATTTATATTTTTAACTAATAGTTATAAAAATATTATATGAAAAGGTTATGGGGCGAGTAAAGAGACGATTAGGTGCGTCCAGGACCCACGTGGATAATGGGGCGGGGATGATTTTAGTCTTGCAGGTTGTGGGGCAAAGATGGTTTTAGATTTTGTATTCGCAACGGGTCGTGGGGCGGGAATAGAGATGAAAATTCTTGACGGGGATGGATGTGGGAAAAGTACCCTTCGCACCCTCCCCGCCCAATTGACATCCCTACTTATTCAGTTGTTTGGCCTCTTTTTTTTTCATTTAATTTTCTACCATGATTAGATTTGACGTCGCCACGACTGATCAAGATGACACTCTTTTAATTATCATGTTGATCTATTTGTTTTGGACTCTCGTACTAGATTTAGATACAAGTTCATATTCATTGTTCTTGTTAGCGATTGAGTTGTGGTAATGACCGTGTTGTCAACGTGCCTTATTATTTGTAATATGCATTTTTTTAATGTTGTTTGTTGTTGGTTTTTACTTTTCATCGTCGAGCTTTGGTGATATTTGTATCTACTTTGTTTTAAGCCTTTGAGTTAGGGTTTTTACCTTTCCTTTGTATGATCTTGTTTATGATCTAAAGACGTTAGTTTTCGTGTTTTTAAGAATATATTCGGATCAAATTTGTTCACCTGAATTGTGAACTCTCAATATATTTTAAATTTTTTTTATCTTTTAATAAAACTAACGTATTCATATTAAAAAATGCTTAATTGAAAAAGTAAGTTCAAATTATACATCATTTTATAATACATGTTTAATTTTTTGTTAGTGTATAATGTTTTATTATCTTACATTTTTAAGAGGTGGATATTAAAAAAATCAGATAATCAATTAAACGTGACATGTAATTTATTTTTTATTTTTATTAAAAAATCATTCTAAAATTTTAAATCCCAAGCCCTTAAATCTCTAACCTTAAATCTCCCCCACCAACAACCAATTCAACCAAAACTAACAACTTCATCCTTCACGAACTCTCACTATTGATAACCTTACTCTTTCTTCGTCAGAAATTGACAACCGACCAATGTGAGAAAGAAAAGGTTGTTTGAGTTTTCGATTGGCGACTAGAAATTATAAATTGGCACACGATGTTTGGGCGATGAGGGACAGATGAATGAAGGGCGGCATGGGCAGAGCCACATGTCATAGGGCCATTACCCTCTTCCCAAAAGACATGTCTGACAGGATGTACATCGCCACCGTTTATATATCCCAAGACCTCCATTTTCCTTTTCAATATGGGATTAATGACCCCACCTCTTCTCAGGCGTGACATTCTCCCCCACTCAACCTCGTGACACCCTCGTCACGAGCTTCATCTCTCGTGATTGGCCAATTATCACGGTTGTCCACCATGCCTACCCCACTCATGGGCGCTCGGCGTGAAATCGGGTAGTCAAAGGGTCGCTCTAATACCACTTGTCACGGAGCTATTACCCTCTTCCCAAAAGACATGTCTGACAGGATGTGCAGCGCCACTGTTTATATATCCCAATACCTCTCTTTTCCTTTTCGATATAAGATTAATGACCACGCCTCTTCTCAAGCGTGACACACGCTTAAGAATGAGGTGTTTGTTGGCATCCCAAACTTTTTTAGAAATTTCTCTCTCATATATAATCAATTTTTAAAAAATTTAAAAAATATATATAAATGACACCCTTTTATAAATAAAATAACCCCTTAAATTATTATTAAAAGATGATACCTTTTAAATAAATTTTTAGCTCTGCCCTTGACGGACCTGGCGAGTATGTCTGATGGCGGTGAATGCCCAAGAGATATTTGGATTTTTTCTTGAAAAAGTAGAATTTTGAATTTTTTGGGAAACTATGACGAAGGTCACTCAATTATTCGTAAGGTTAAATTTAAGTCACTCAATTATTAAAAATTACATTTGAGTCACCCAATTATTAAAGGTTACACTTGGGTTACTCAATTATGGGTAAGGTTACATTTGGGTCACCTTTCATATTTAAAAAATATATATCAATTTGTGTATTAGATTAATTAATGATTTCAAATGAAGTACTCTAGTGTTAACGAGGGTATACAAGTGATTAAGAAGAAAACATGACTAAGTTGATGTATTTTTTTTTTAAATAGAAAGGTGGCCCAAATGTAACCTTACTCATAATTAAGTGACACAAGTGTAACATTTAATATTTGGGTGACCTAAATGTAACCTTACCCACAATTGAGTGATCTGGATGTAACTTTTAATAATTGAGTGATTCAAATGTAACCTTACCCATAATTGAGTGACTTCTGTTGCAGTTTACCCTCTTTAGAAATTAAGATATTTTATTTTTTAATTTTTTATAGAATAATAGACCACATGTCAAATTTTAATTCGGTGAACATAGTTTTTTAATGTCTAACACAAAAGAATCTTAAAATGATAACGAAATGAAACATTACAGACCTACTTTGACAAAAAAAAACTTTAGGCACCTATTACAAAAAATAAATATAGTTTGGATACTTATTTTATAGTTAAGCCTAATAATTACTAAGGTCGGAGTTCGAATACTAACATTGTGAATAGTAAAATAGGGATTGAGAGCCTTGTCCCTATAATGGGCCTTTGCAATACATGATTCGAATTACTTGGTCAATGAATCAGACATCATTGGTTATAAAAAAAACTTTCAACAACAACAACAATAATAATAATAGTAATAGTAATAGGCACTTTAAGCCTCTAAACGTTAATAAAAATAATTAAGTTCTTGAATTTTTTTAACCCAATTAAGCCTTTATACTCAAGAAATTGAATCGATTAAATTCTCGAGCTAATAGATCGAATTAATTAATTTTTTTAATCAATTTTAACCATTAAATCTTAACATATTTTCCTTCCGATGTTATTATGATGTGAAATACTAAAAGCCTATGTCATTTACACATATTTTTAAAAAATCAATAATTTTTAGAATGCTGTTTTTATAGAATTTTTAAAATTTTTAAAAAATTAAATAAAATAAAATTTTAAAATACCAAGTATTAATAATATGATATGACAGCGATCAAATGAAAAATCGTTAAATTTTATTTTGAACTAAAAATCGTTAAATTTAAAAATAAACACGGATCAAAAGAATGAATTGATACAATTCTAAAATATAAACACTTAATTAGATGAAAAGGATTTAGAGTGTTAATTGATTTTTAGTCGAAGAACACGTCGCTATACCTATATTTGAATAGGAAAATTGTACATCAATCAACTGAATTCCAATTTGGGCACATACCAGAATTGTCATCAAATATTGTATTGCTTCGGTAATCGTTCCAGGACCACCTATATTTTATTCAATAGTATTTGGACATATACATATTTTTTTAAATAATGGTTGAATTTAGTCTTAACTTTTTAAATGGAACGTTTACACTAATATTATGGTGAGATTTTCCCCAAAAGTATTGCCCTGGGCAGATTAATTCTAGAGTATTGTTATTTGAACAATGAACCAAAGTCGGTACATGCTGAACTTGGATTTCAAAAAAAAAATCTCCAAAGGCTTACTTAACTGGATTCGACTTTGAGGTTGGTCCAAAGTCATGCTCAGCTGAATCCGATTTTGAGGAAAAAAATTCCTTGAAATCTTGCTCATATGAATCCGACTTCAAGCTAAAGTCGATCCCATTTTGATCCGACTTTAGGGAATTTTTGCCATGTTAGGAGGCAGCCGTGCATGCATGAGAACCTGCCATGCACAGCCATGCATGAAGGGAAACGAAAATTGAGAAATTGGGTGTAATTGGTATTGGTTGGATGAATGGTAGAATTTAATTGGGTAGGTGGTATGAGTGGTTGAGATTTAATTTTTGTGAGGTTAAATAGAAGTGGATTGAAGGTAGATAGTGTAAAGAGAGAAAAAACATTTTGAAGACGATTTGGAGATTTAGAGAATTTTATTAGAGTAAGTATTTTATTTTTGTAATTTATTATTTTTATTTTGAATAAATATAGTAAGTAGCATTTTTTGTAATTTATTTATTTTTGTATATTTTATTTTATAGTAATTACGAAAATTAGATTTTTGTATTTTTAAGTTAAAATTTGTGGTTTTTTGTGTTAAATAGGTGGTTGAAGAGAAGAACGAACTTTGAAGAGAATATAGTTAGTAAGTTAAGTTATTTGTTTGATTAATTTTAAAGTTGTTGTTTGAATATTTTGTGTTAAATATGTGGGGATTTGAGAAATACTTTGTTGCATTTTATTGTTCAATTTAAGTTCGTTAATTTTTATTTTGATGTTATTTGGAGAGAATAAGGTTTGAAAAAATTGTGTTAAATAGGTGAAGATTTGAGAAGAAAATATAGTAATTAAATTAATATTTTATTGTTTAATTTAAGTTCGTAATTTTTTAAATTTTTATTTGATGTTTGAATTTTCGATGTTATTTGGAGAGAATATAGTTTAAATATTTTGTGTTAAATAGGTGGAGAGATTTTGAGAATATAGAAAAATTGTTTGAATATAAGAGAAAAACGTTTATTTTAATTTATGATTGAATAAGATATTTGAGAAGAAAATATGGTAAGTTGATTTGATTTGTATTTTATTATTTTATTTAAGTTCATTAATTTATTTAAATTTATTTATAGGTGATTGAATAAAAAAACGACGTTAAATTGATGATTTAATAGAAAATAAGCAAATATGTAATTAAATTTCAAGTATTGAAATCTTTTCCTTTGATATGGTAGTTTAAAGTAAGATTATTCGAGTTATTTTTTTATTTTATTATAATTGTTATTTTTTAATGTGGTAGATTTAGTCTCGGTTTACTAATATTTTCTTACTTGTCATACAGGATGGCTGAGCAAGCTCCATTGTTGTATTTACAAAATCGACACATTACTAGCCTTAGAGTTGATGAGTTGGTACAATTTTTTTAGAATTATTTCATTACGAAATCGATCACTTCTGTGTTTTTTGTTAATAAATATGTTTAAATAATGTGCTATTTACAGGATGCAGATGAAGCATTTAAACATCATTTGTGCATGGTAGACAAACCTCTAGACCACAAAATCGAGAATTTCTTAGATATGACTGGATTTTATCATGCCACGTTTCTTCGTGGGTACAAGTTGGTGCCCGGATTGATTACTGCTCTAATTGAGCGTTGGAGACGTGAAACGCATACCTTTCATATGCCTTGCGAAGAATGCACGATCACCCTTGAGGACGTGGTTTATCTTATTGGGGTCCCAGTAAACGGGAAGCCAGTGGTCAAGCGTACTGATGGCTCAACTGCTGAAATTTATGAAAGGTACCTTGGGAAGGTACCCTATGGAAGTAACATAAGAGGGGCTCGTGTGAAAATGAGTTGGCTAGAGAGTGAATTTCAACTCGCTGAGTATAATAGAGTTGATGAAATTTATATGGTTAGTCGAGAATATATCCTACAGATGATTGGAGGGATATTGATGCCGGATAAATCTGACAATATGGTCAGTGTAAGGTATCTTCATTTTTGGATACTCCTTGGAAACTTGGTTGTCAATATAGTTGGGGATCAGCTATATTAGCGTGCTTGTATCGCGAGTTGTGTAAGGGCGCTTTACTGCAAAAGGGTAAGAGGGTAGGCGGTATTGGTGGTTGCCTGCTATTGTTGCAAGCGTGGGCTTGGCAACGACTTCCTTTTTTTACACCGCTTACTCGAACACATGTGCAGCTTCCTCTTGTTGCAAGGTAAATATATATCATTATTCTTAGTTGAATCTTTAAATTAATTAAATTAACTTGTTCTTTAAATATATTGTGGTTTGTATGCAGATGGTGCGAGGAGAAGCATGAGACGAGGTTATCGCACAACAACGTCAGAGTTTGTAGATCTCTTATTGATTCTCATTTTCAAGAGCATGTATATGAATGGAAATTAATTTTTAACATTAAAAGTGTTTTTCACATCTTAGTTAGTTAGATTTATTATTTTAAACCATATTTTTTGCAGTTTATTTGGAAGGCCTACGATGATGACCAAATATTTCTACCAGAATATTTGATGAAGGATTCACTTTTATGGTGTAGTGTTACACCGTTGATCCATTTCTCTACTGTCGAGTTCTACTTTACGGATAGAGTGTTGAGGCAATTGGCTTCCACCAGCCTATTCCGCACATTCCATGTGACTATTACCATCTTCATGCCTATGATGGACATGGTAGGACAGATACGGATTAAGAAGTCGAACATAGTGACTATATTGCTTTGTGGAACGACAGAGGTTCGTCGGTGCTGGAACGCCATCCAATGGAAGCTACTGGTTTTGATTTCGAGACTTCAGAGTACATAATCTACTATCATAGTCATGTAATGTCGTACTTAATAGATCATCCTGAACGGGAGGAATACGAAAGGTTCCAAAAAATATGGAGGCAAAAGTAAATCATCGAAGGCTACAGCGGGCTCATCATAGGGGCAACAGATCTGTAGTAGAGACCCTACGGGTTGGCCGGCGACATGGGAGACAGATATGAGCAGAGTAACGTCAATGTCTATATGGGAAAAAGAACCGGTTCTTACTTGTGTACAATCGAAACCGACTCTTACCATATTTTTTTAGCCTATTATATTTGTATATCCACCAGTAGGCTCGAGCTATTCAGGTAATGTGGGAGGGAGCTCTTCAGGTAATGTAAGGTTTGATGATCCTAATTTATACAGACCTGAGTTTATTTCGCCACAGACACCCAATTACTCAAACTTGGGTGAGAACATAGATTTTTTGCTGATGATGACTGCCTCATCGAGTGTTTCTCCAGGCTACATCCTTCCGTATCTGTATCAACCCAATTTTGGGACCCCCTATGTTCAGCAAACACCACCTCAGTCATTCTTCTTCACAGGTGGGCTAATTGGAACAAGTGGTACTGCTGTAGATGAAACCAAGAATGAGGACGGTGATGATGGCGATAAAGACCCGCAACTTCAGCCCCATGGTCGACGCAATCTCGATCGGTCTTGTCGTGCAACGGGGTGTGGTACCGGTGGACATATGCATTATTAGCTTATTTATTTCAAGTAGTTAATAACATTAGTGGACTATGCTAAAATGCAATGTTTGAATAAGTTTTTTATTTTTATTTTGTGTCTAACTAAAAAATTTGAATCTAGCAATTGTTGAACTAATATTTTGATATAACAATTTAAAAGAATTTTTTGACTTAATCGACTATATTAGATCTTTTAAAAAGAATTTAAAGTCCAAACAAACTTAAAAAAAAAATTCGAATAATTTCTAACAGATTCGATTACGGTTCACGGTTTTAAGCAAAATTAAGTTATTAAATTGAATTGTTCCACAACATAAAATAACATAACATTAATAATATTTTCAAATACAAACTGAGGAAATCACAGAGGCATTGACACGAATCTTGGTTCATTTGGACAGTTTGATCTGGAATGTCCTTCGGCCCTACATATGGTACATCTATTTTGTTGTCCCTTTTCTCCATCATGAATATCCATACTGGTATAGATATGAGTCGATCTAGGTCGGCCATTTGGAAATCTACGGAGTGTATGATCTGGTAACCATTTTTCATGCTCTACCGACGGCCAATAAATTGAATTTGCAATTGGTGGGAACTCACTTTTGTAAATATTGACCATCCTGTAGAGATTGAAGCATTCATCAACAAAAGTGTACGAGTCAACCACTACATGCATACACGCTGCAACTGCATGAATACATGGATATCGCCATGCCTGGAATGCTCCACAATCACACCACCTATGTCTGAAATAGACTTGAAATACATTTGAGTGCGCTGCTTCATTGTTACGTCTGGCACTAACAACATCAAATGTCTGATTAATTAGGTCGAAGTTGTAAACCTTCAGCGATGCTGCTTTCGTCTTGTTCTATTTCATTTTTGTCACAAGATTGAGAGCCCAACTTTGCCCCCTATTTAATAAGGCCTCAATTTCCTTCCCTTTAACTACCCAAACTTTCGCCAACCTATAGTACGTATCTTTCACCAGGCTTACTATTGGGAGATGACGTGATCTTTTTAGTACTCCATTTATGCACTCCACAAGGTTGGTAGTCATTTGCCCGTATCGTCTACCACATTCGTCATATGATTGGGCCTATCTTTCCCTCTCGATTTCGTTTGCCCAACTCCAAACCCACTCGTCGTACTCCATTAAGTTCGTCATCTTCCTCTCAAAATATGGTTGCGTTAGTAGACATTCTGTGTCATAATATTATTAGTATCAACACAAATAAAAAAACAAACATTAATAAATAAATAAATGTATATGCAAGTTATGGAAAATTTAGTTTGAAAAAAAGATGCTTACCCAAGCTTACAATCTCACTGCGAAGATATTCATTTTTGAATCGCTCGTAGCTGTTCTTACCGATATGATGAATACAGTAGGCAGGGTGTGCGTACGACGGTGTCCAACGACTTTCGTCTCGATTAATTGATGCTTTGATACCCGTCCCTCGATTGGATATAATGCAAACCCCATCTTCTTGGATGGCATGCTCACGTAAATTTGTCAAAAAGAAATTCCAAGCATCTGTCGTCTCTTGCTTAACAATTACGAATGCAATCGGGAAGATGTTGTTGTCACCATCTTGCGTAACAACAACCAACAGTATATGAGAGTATCTCCCGTACAACCATGTGCCATCGACTTGGATCATACGTTTGCAATAGGAAAAACCTTCGATGGTAGGCTTGAACGCCCAGAAAAGTCGATGAAAAAATTTATGGCCTTCAACAATTTGGCCTTCTCGGTCTAACGCATCCTTAGTTTGATACCTCACTATGGTGCCCGAGATAAAATATGTTAGTGCTACTAATAACGCCGGTAGCTCGTTGTACGACTTATCCTAATCACCGTACACCAAGTCCATTGCCTTGTCCTTTTTACGCCATGCCTTCTTGTATTTTATTTGGTATTCAAATTGTTGCGCAATGCTTGCTTGAATCGTTAAAACAGGAACCCGTGGATTTGCTTCAACCAACTTCATTACGTGATGGCTTATTGCGCTGAAGTCCAATTTTCGGTGGTCTTGGTCGATGGAAGTTCGTAAACATGTGTGAGCACCATTATACTTTGTGACCTCTCAACGATTTGACCTCTGAAGCTTCGTCACTCGGATCTTCCAATTGTACTCTTATCCGTATTTCATATATTTGGCAAAGGAAGTCATCTGGCTGGATTCTGCGACAACGTAGTCCACGTGGTTCTTTATGTTGTACTCTTTCACTTCCAATATAGCTTCATTCTTGTCATCAAATTGAAGCTTAACATATAATTCACTATGCTGACTCGAGGTTAATCGGGGTAAATTCAGGAATTCAAGCGCCCTCATTGCATCAAAATCCACGAAACTCGTGTGAGAATGAGGTTTATAGAATGTAATGTCGCCCCCGGTCGAAATGAATTCTCCAACACCAAAATTAAGGGTTGCACCGACGTCATCAGGGAACAAATAGAGATCCCCAATAACTTCATCTTCGCTGGAATCGTCAAGTGTTTCTCCCCATCGACCTTGTAAGGATTCCACATCATCTTCAACAATCGGATCAACATCCGACCCGTGTGATGAAGCATATGTTGAAGGTCTGGCTTGATGAAAGGCATTTGATGTCCCACTTGTCAACATTGCAACAAAACTGCCTCTGGGCATATCAATTTCATCACCAAAATTTATTTGAGCTGATTCTCCAACTACGTTTCTAGATGGGCCGGGAACATCACGCACCTCGGCAAATAACTCGATATATCGAATTCCCATAGAATCATGCTTTGCGATCATCATTGCAACATCGTCATCATCTTGGAGAGTGATTGCACAATATATGATCGAATTGTCACATGTCATCAATCGGTAATGTAAACCATGAACCTCTTTCCTAATTTTCCGTAATATTTTCTCCTTCATTCCTCGAAGCATGATTTTCTTCTCAAATCTCATCTTCGTACTGCTTTCAGAATCAAATACAACCCCGGCATCAGTTTTCAATATTTGTCCATTGTAATGAACAATCGTCATAAATTTGTTGTTGCTCATTTTCTCTGCATGATCGAAATAAAACATACTAAATCAAAATGCTCATAATGAAATAAAAATAACTTACATTACTAACATCGTGGACGAGTTTTTTTTTTGAATATATATCTTTTAATAAATATATTATATTAATTTTCTAAAATATATAGTTCGAATATATTTCCTAATAATATACTTATCCTATCAAAATGAACATAATAATTTTTTCTAACACAATAAATCAACTTTACAAATAAATTTTAAAAATATCCAAATCCAATCTAAATTCGAACTAACTCAAATTATAAACTACATGAAAAAAATATGAATATATGAAACATACAAAATAAAATTACCAAACTCAAAAAAAATTGAATCTACTTACAAAATAAAATTACCAAACTAAAAAAAAGCAAAACTCTAAAAAAAATTGAATCTACTTACAATCTTTTCTCCACTATTTTCTTTATCTTCTTCCTCTTCTTTTACTTCTTCAATCTTAACTTCCTTCCAACCTTAACTTAACTATTTAATAAAATAAAAACCCTAATACTACCCCTATCTCTGCCTAACTAACAACTATAATTTTTTAACCTCTACCCCTATACATTTTAAAATACCCTAAACCCATCACCATTCAAAAATCAAATTCACCACTCCCAAAAAATAAATCTGCTACCCACCCTTCCCCAAAAATAAACTATAAACCCAGTCTAAACCTATATTCGAATCAGAACCCCTTTTTTCATGCATAAACCTATAACTATATTCGAATTAGAACCCTTCCCCAAAAATAAACTACAGTCTATTCTCCTAAAAAATCAGAACCCTACTAACCCTAATTACACCCAATTCGAGGCCCGCATTTTTTCCTTCTCAATTTTGGTTTCATGCAGGCACCAATCTTTTCATGCATGGTTGTGCATGGTAGACGTGATACTCCAAAGTCGGATCCAAATGGGATCGACTTTGGCTTGAAGTCGGACTCAAATGAGGGAGCCAAAGTCGGATTCAGCTGGGGACGACTTTGGGGGGTTTTTTTTTTGAAATTCGGCTGCATCATGTGCCGACTTTGGGTGCACTATTCAAACAACCATAGTTTTGGAATTAATCTACGCAGTGCAATACTTTGGAAAAAAAAATTCCATCACAATATTGTTGTCAATTTCCCCTTTTTAAATGGACTATATAAATCTTTAATTTAATTAAAGGATAAACTACACTAGTGACCACTGAACTATTAGGGCGTACCTATTTTGACCACCAAACTATCGAACTCGTCAATCAAACCTCTAAACTTATTAAATTGACTTATTTTGACCACTGTCGTTAAAAAACTAACGGATGGGCGATAGAGGGGTGACGTGACAGTTAACAAAAATTTATAAAATTACACATTTAGTCTATGTTATATCAATTTGGTCCTAATTTTAATTTGATTAAATAAAATTAACCAACCAACCAAATGACGACACATGTCTCACCCATTTTTAATTTATTTTATTTAATCAACAGTCTGATTGCCTGTAAACAATGAAAGAAAATAAAATTGAAAGGAATTGTACCCATGAGAAATAAAACTCATGCCAATAGCATGGAAGAGTGATGCTCCAACCGCTGAACCAAGTTCACTAATATGTTATGTAATAGTAACATATTTTATTAAAGGATTACTTTGTTTGTGAAAACTAAAGAGGAAAATTAATGGGATTCAAACTCGGAATTGCAGACGTTGCAAACAATGGGTTTCTCTGTTTTGTTCTTTCTTTTCAATCTTCCTCGACCAAACAAATTTTCTGGTGTGCCAAACATCAAAAGAAATTCAATTCCAAATCATTTCCCATGGCGATGAAGCTGATGTTTTGCTGGGTTTTTCTTGTTTTGGCATCAGACCAAGTTTTTTCCCAACCAGATCAGTTCATCTTCCATGGATTCCATGGTTCAGACAACAACAATATGAGTTTAACCGGAATTGCAGACGTTGCGAACAATGGGTTGCTCTGTTTAACCAACAAGACTCATCGTGTAAGTGGCCAAGCTTTTTACTCATCTCTATTTCGATTCAAGAACTCAAACGCGGCAAAGTTTCATCATTTTCGAATCCCATTAATTTTCCCTCTTTAGTTTTTATAAACAAAATAATCCTTTAATAAAATATATTAGTATTCTATATCACATTAGTGAGCTTGGCTCAGCGGCTGGAGCATCATTCTTCCACGCTAATAGTGTTGGTTCAATTTCCCATTTGTTAATTTTATTTCCCTTTAAATTTATTTTCTTTCATTGTTTACGGCCAATCAAGTGTCACGATTAAATCTATTAAATTAAATAAATTAAAACTTAAAAGTAGATGAGACACTAGTCATCATTTGGTTCGTTGGTTAATTTTATTTAAATTAAAATTAGGACCAAATTGATATAATAGGTAAATATCAGGGATTAAATGTATAATTTTACAAATTTTTGTTAACTGCCACATCGCTCATTCGTTAGTTTTTAACGGCAGTGGTCAAAATAGGTTAATTTAATAAGTTTGATGGTCTAATTGACGAGTTTGATAGTTCGATGGTCAAAATAGGAACGTCCTAATAATTCAGTGGTCACTAGTGTAGTTTACCCTTAATTAAATTATATCATTTAAATTTAGCTTTTTTTAAACCCAACAGCCTAAGTTATTTTCTCTACACAGCGTCACTTGCTCCTTTTTTTGGCCTATTATAGCATTAATTTTAGTGTTGGTCGCCGACCGTTAATACTCATTATTTTTTTAAGTTGTTTATCTTTTATATTTATTTATTTTTTATATAATAACAACCCTGCCTTTATGTTACTAATTCATCTACTTTTTGGCACGTTTTTGGTTTTCTTTTTCAAGATGACATTTATTTGTTATCTTATAGATCTTTCCTGCTTTGGACTCCCAGATTCGATTTAAATATGCGGTTTGCGTTCGTAGATAATTTTTCTCAGGATGCTCGACTATAATTTATGGTTGTTTGTGGTCAGGGTTGGATCTAGGATGAAATTATGAGAGGGACAGAAACGAGAATGAAATTATGGGAAGGGTCAAATTACTTATCCTTAAAACTAACAATCCCCTAAAAATACCTTAAAATAGAGGGTTGAGATTTAATCTCACTAATTTTAAAATTGGCATATCTTAAAAAATAATTAGACCAAAAAATTTGACAAAACTTAATTCCATTAACTTCAAAACTGACAGGGTCTTAAAAAATTAAATTAGAAAATTTTTGGGAGGGACCAAAACTTAATTTTAATAGTTTCAAAATGTTCAAGGGTTAAAAATATAATTATCCCATAAAAAATTAGGTGACCCCATAAGCCCACCCGATGTCCCGCCCTTGTTTGTGGTTTTTTAATAGTTTTTTTGAACATTTGTCTTTTAATAGTTTGATCCATTTTGTGGTTTGTTTATCGATGTAGTTATATATGTTTGTATTTATCTTTTGTTCAAGTTTTTTGTTGAGTCTTTTTAATATTTTTTTTCTATGATCTTAAATGGCTAGTTTATTGTGTTAATGATTATAAGACAATATCTAAATTATGTGTTTAGTTTACAATTATAGTTGTTGATGCCATCGCTCGTGCTGTCGAATTTTGAGGTTCATTTGATTGACACACCATCGGTTGAACTGCTTGCATTGTTAGATGCCGATTGTGCTGAGAGCATTACGTAGCTTTTACTGGTGTTTATTTTGTTTAGTTATGCTTGATTGTGTTTTGGTTTATCGCATATTAGGTGTGTTCCGAGTCGAATATGGGTAAGACTTTGTAATTAATTATTATCATGTGAACTCTTTTTTATAATTTAAGTTTAGGGTAATTTTTAACAAAGTACATAGTGATAATCCTTTTTTTCATAAAAAAACAAAACTAGAGGCTTTTATTAAGAAAACTATTAATAAATTAAGTCACTTAAAATTAAATACCTTTAAATTATTTGATAAAATACACCACAAGACACTTAATTATATGTTTAGTAACAAATAATACATTTTTTTAAAATAATAATTTAGTCACTCAATTATAGGTTTCACAACAACACATCATTTTTCTTCTAAAAGCAATATTTAGTCGCTCAATTAAAATTTTATGACAAACAATTCACTTAATATAAGTTCGGTAACAAACATGTCACTTTTCTTCTAAAAATAACTATTTAGCCAATTAATTAAAATTTTGTGACAATCAGGTCACTCTACCATTAAAATTGAAATAAGCAATTTTTTATAATAACAATTTTAGTCCTCAAAACATATACATTCTATTAATTTGGTCTTAATTAAAAATAATTAAATAAATTTAACCATTCATATTTAAAAATTCCATTAGTAAAGTGATTGTGTCTACTAGCGGGCATCATTAAGGTCATAATGGGTGTATTCCATTGGCATATCAGTTGTCCAGTAGTGAAGTGATTGTGTCTGTCGAGCTGTCACTTATGTTGATTATCGAGATGAGGAACAATAGCTAAACCTATAACTAAGTGATTTGTAGTGTAATTTACCCCAAATTATTTAATTACATGAAAAATAATGTAATTATACTATGCACTAGCGGTGGAAACATTTTATTTCCACAAGTGCCCTAATTTTAGGGGTTAAGGATTCAATTTAGGGTTTATAGTTTAGGGGTTTAAGTTTATGTGCTTAAAATTTAGGGATTGTGGTTTGAATTTAGAGTTTAGGGTTAGAATTTAGGGGTATACCATATTACCCTAAAACATAAACCCTAACCTCTAAACTCTAAACCCTAACACTAAAACCTAAATTCTAACAACATGCTCTAAATTCTAAATCCTTAAACCTAAACACCTAAATTATAAACCCTAAACTAAATCCCTAACCACTAAAATTAGGGCGCTTATAGAAACAAAACGTTTTCACCGCCGGTGCATCATATATTTTTCTGTAAAAATATGCCTAGTAGACTTTTATGTTAAATTAATGTAACAGTACTTTAATGATATTTTTAACTCTCGAACTTGTTAAAAATACGCTTAGTAAACTTAAACGTGGATCATTAAACTCATTAAGTTTAGGGGTGAGCGTTCGATTGAGTTGAGTCGAGTAAAATAATTTTGAGTTATTCGAGTTTACGCATCATATTTTACAACTTAAACTTTATCTGAAATTTTTTCGATTCGAGTCGAGTCAAGTTTTCGAGTTCCTATACAAATTTAATTGTAATTATTTATCATGTTATAGTATAGTTTGATTCTAATTTAAACGATTTTCTCTAACCATAGAAAATATGCATATATATTTCATCATATTTTTCATATGTGGCATATATTTCTTCATATTTTTATATTATATATATATAATGAGGAACTTGAATCGAACTTAAAAATCAATCCATTAATTACTAAAAATTTTGAGTTATTCCAATTTCCATTTTACAACTCAAACTTTATTTGAATTTTTTTCTAGTCGGGTTGAGTTTATGTAATTTCAAGTCAAGTCAAAATGAGTCGAATTTTTTTCCTCGAGTCGAGTCAAAAATTTCAGTTTTTTCGAGTCGAGTCGAGTTTTGCTCACCCCTAATTAAGTTCTTAAACGTATTCTAGTAGACTTTTATGTTAAATTAACACAATTTAATTATGGGTAATCTTCACCCGTTGTCCCTTTTGTTTAGATTTTGTTTTATTTAGGTCATCCAAATTTAAAAAAAGATAGAAGACTATTCTTGCCACTTACGTTTGAAAACGTATCTGTTTTGGTCAGTAGACCTAGTCTCCGTTACTTTTTATTTTTGGTATGTTTTGTTTTGATCACTGATTTTAAGTTTTTTTTTGTTTAAGTCACTTGCGTTATCGTTTTGTTCTATTTTGGTTACTGGGTAATTAATTCCCGTTAATTTGATGATGTGTCACGTTAATAAAATTGAGTAATTTTTAATTTAATCCTTAAACTTTTAAACTTTTATTTTTTCACCATCTTCAAACAAAAAACCCTAAAAAAATTTCTCCTCTCCAACCTTAACCTTCATTTCTACCGATGCCACTGTGTTTGTTGCCTTAGCTACTGTCAGCTACAAACGTCTACTGAAATAGTAAAACGCATCGATGTTAACTCCGAACCAATTTTTCGGTCAACTGGCCGGTTAATTTTAGGTAAAATTGGTTAACATTTAAGAATTTTTTCAAACTTTGGTTATCGGTTAATTCGGTTTGAAACTGGTTAATTAATTGAATTAACCGAAATTATTATATATGAAATATTATATATATTACATATATTTATGTTTTGTCATTAAACTTTTAAAAATCATTAAATAATCATTAAATTTTTTGATATATTATAAAATGGTCATTAAACTTTCATAACAAAATGGTCATTAAATTTTTTAATTAACCGAATTAGCATAAAATGAAAGTTCAGTGACTAAAAAGATCATTTTAGCATAATTTAGTAACCAATTGTGTAATTTACCCAAAATTTTATAACAAATTTTGGTTAATTCGAAAGTCGGCCGAATTAACTCAATTTTTTGGTTCGGTTAAAATTTTTCAAAAAAATCGGTTAATGGATTTTGGGTAATTTAGTTCGGTTAGTTTACCGAATGCACACCCCTACTGCTTTTCAAGAAATTGAAGAAAACAAAAAAAATCATTCAAAAAATTAAATACAAACAAAGCGTTTGCGTGGTTCCAGTGGAACCTAGAGTTAACAAGCTCGGTCGGTAAATTTTGGAAGACAAAAAGATTATAGAATTTTTTTGATTGAAGATGGTGGAAAAACAAAAAATTAAAAGTGTAGGGATTAAATTAGAGCTTATCCAGTTTTATTAATGTGACACATCATCAAATTAATGGAGATTAATGGGTCAGTGACCAAAATAGAACAAAACGATAACGTATATGACTTAAACAAAAAAAATTAAAATCGGTAACCAAAATAAAATAGAACGAAAATAAAAGTAACGGAGACTAACGGTCTAGTGACCAAAACAAAAACGTTTTCAAATATAAATGGAAAGAATAGTCTTTTTTTTTTTAATTTGAGTGACCAAAATTTAAACAAAAGAGCTACGAGGGAAGATTACCCTCTAATTATTGTTTCTGTTTTGCTAAAACCAAGCAAACGCGCATCATTAATAACTTGAAACAATTACTCGAGAATATGTACTTTCTTTATTCTATCAAATGTTACAAAGGAAAATAGAAGGAAAAATAAAAACATTTCCAGAAGAATTTCCAAATTTCGCAGACGAGAATTTCACAGTACACACCCTGAAAAAAACCAGATTCAGATCTCAAAAGAAACTTCTTAATTGCTTATTTGATTCGTTAATGAAATCTCTCAAATTCCAATAGATTAATGAAATCCCTAAGCCTTGACATGATCATTAGCATCTGTGAAAGTGAACGTGGTCCACAGTGAAATTTGAAACCACGCAAAAAATATTACAGAAGAAAACAAGTTATGGTCTAAAAAGATGGAGAATTTATGAGCCTTGATTTCTCATGGAAGATTAAGAAAAACAACAACAACAAAAACACACACATGAACTTCAACACTTATGTCACATGAACTTCAATAAAGCCACTCTTAGGTCCTTAACGAGATCCTTCACTGTCATGTTGAATTCACCATCTTTCTGCAAAATAAATAAATAAATAAATGGTATCGGCCTTCATTATTTGCTCCACTAATGAATTAAAAGAACTCAATAAATAAATACATACCTTTGCAATTATGGTTATATCAAGAGTCGAGTTCCCAAAAGGCAAAACACTGCTATTAACAACTGATAGATGAAGGTTCTCAATTTCAGTTAATATTTTGGCCACGAAGCCTTTCTGTTTCTCGCAATGGATTCGAATAAGAACATCGTTGTCGGAGACTTTAGCTTCCAGCTCCGGCAGTGCAGCGTCCGATGATTGTCCTTCAGACTTGTCTTCACATGAAGACGATTCATCTTCGGCTGATAACTGGGATTTCCTCACGAAAATTACAGATTCCACACTTCTCTTCTTGGTTTGCTCCTCCAGCACTTCTAAACGTTCTTGCAGTTGTTTCACGTACTTGATAGCATCTCCAATAACGGAAGCTTTATCCATCTGTATACATAAAAAAAAATGTTGTTTTTTTAATCAAATAATAATCCCCCAAAAAGGAAGAAAAAATTGCCGTGAAGAAAGATTTGTACCTTCTTCAGACCAGGAACGATTGCTGAGAGAGCTATGAAACGATGGCTAAGCTTTTCTCTTCTTTTTCTTTCGGCCAATATATGATCTTGAGCATGTGAAGGGCTTCTACTTATTGAGTAACTCTTTTTCGGCGCATAATTTGTGTTCTGAAATGGACCGTTTGTGATTATGTGCGACAAGTAGTTCATATTTGCGGAAGATACAGTCTCGTCTTCAGGCTTCACAACGTTGTGATTTGCAGGCAGTGAAGCTGGTTTCCCGAAAGAAAGAATTTGAGATGTGGGAGAGGAAGGTTTCTTTGGAACCGTAACATGCTCGGTTTTGAGCTGTTTTGTCGGTCTGTCCGAAGCTTCATCAAAGGAGGAGACGTTGCCGTTTTTGATGTTGAAATTAGGGTAAGAAGAGTAGCTCTTGGAGGAAAATGATCGCTTCATGTTCCCTCCGATAAGGGTTGCCGCCGGAATATCTTTTCCAGCAATAAATTCAGCTAAAGAGTTCATATGACACTGGTGGATGATGTCGTATTCATCCGTTCCCTGCAACATCAAAACCCTAAATTAGATTACAGAGTAAAATCTAAAACTATATACATATACAAATATAATTACCAGTTCAGATAACCATTTTGCTGGTGAAGAAGAGTCCATGGTTGTAGCCTGAAAAGATCAAAGAAAGTGTTGGAGTGTAATTGAAATTAAAGCAAGAAAAAAAAATTGGAAAACAAGAGATTATCTTTTTCACCTTAAATTTTTTTTTTCTTTTTAGTGATAATAAAACTGTTTCTTCTTCTGCTGGTGGGAAACAGACTTGACCAATCTTCCCATCTTATAGTAGGTGTGTGTGTGTGTGTTGATCCATCAATTGTTGGATGTCTAACCCACGTTTGAGGAATTTTGTCCTTATCTTGGAATTAAACCATTATTTAAATCAAATCTTGAGAAAGAGAGTGAAATAAATGAATTGTGGGTACTGGAATTAATAAAATAATCTCAACTTGATCCAAGAAGAGATTGCGAATCAACAAGGAGCATACAAAGGAAACAATATATTTCATCTCACATTGCCAACTAGGACCCCAGAAGTTGAATAATTATTGAACTAGTCATTGCAATCCCTGTCAAGATATGTATTATTTTGGGGGTTAATCAATGATTATCTTGTTTAACAATTGTATAAGAGCCATGAAAACAGGGTCTTCACAAATACTAATGCTTTACCTGCTGCCCATCAATCTCATTAAATCCAATTGGTGGTTGATCCGGTCCAGGGTGTGTATACCCATCACAATAATTGCTAAATTTACTTATTTCATTTTCACACATGTCAAATTTCTCAAGCAAAGACACATTTTACGACCTGCAATTCACTCCACATTAATTAACCACGTGCACTTTCAAGAGCTTTGGTCATGTATTAATGGCTTTCCGCAATCCACGCTGAAGATATATCTATCTGGAAAGACCCACTTCATCATACTTGTGCAAGTTCGTATAAGCCTTTGTTCCTTAATAAAGAAAGAAGAGAGAGACCCATTTTAGTTTTCGAAAGAAGGGAAATAGTTTACATGAAAAAATAATACTAGTAAATTCACATAAACTGATGAACCTATAGCATTTATCCATTGTATGTTAACTAAGGAATTAGTTGACAAACATATCTACAATTGATTAAATCCAAAGCTGAAGAAAGAGACTGTCACTCAAATATCATGCCAGCTTCCCTCCAAATTGGAAACTTACCTTCACGTACTCCTTAATGACAAGCTCAAAACATCCACCCATGTAGACCGGGACAATGCCATCAAATTTCTGTTCCCACTTCTGATTCTTAGAGACTGCCTCAATATGTGTAAATTTGGAAACTTCAAAAATGTTGGGGGGAGTTCTTTTAGCATGGAGGTCTGAACTTGGAACCTTAGACTTCACCAGAACCCTTATCTCCATCTCCATCAGGCAATGGCTTATTGACCAGTGGGTTCGGAGAGACTTGACTTTCACTTTCATCATTACACTTGTCCAAACTAGCTAGGAAAACACCTGTCAAAGCACAACCAATAACAAAAATCCTAATTAAGATCTGCATCGGGATTCATTACAACATAAGAATCAAAGAGAGCTCAACCCCAACCAAACTGTCAATCCCTAGGAAAACAATTGTGACCGAACTCACATGGAAAGAGATTGCTTCTCAAAATTTATAACATACAGATAGCTAAAATCTTAATCTCGGAACAAAGGGAACGTCTTATGAATAGTTCTCCCCCAGAATGGTGATTCACTATTTGTTGGCTTCGCTATATTAAAAAATAACAGAAAAGACTTGTTACTACTAACCTATAAACCAGAATCCAGCAGAAAGAAAGAAGATAGAAGTCAACATAAGTGTACTTTTCCTCCAATTGTTAATATGATCCTGCTCGAAACATCACCAGTCACAACGATACCGTAAAAATTTTGAATTCTTGGTGAAAATAGATAAGGTTGACATCACACTAAAATGTAAATAGTTGCACCTGGACAACCCCAAAAAGTGGCGAGGAAGGCACATCGCCAAATACATGAATTGCGACAGTAGACATGGCCATAGCTAATGTCCTCAAACTCGGTTTGACACAATGGAGACAGATGAAATTGACTGGAGCCTGCAAAATCAATTTTTGGTGAGAAAGCAGCTAGTAAAACAGCATTACTGGTTACCGCAGAAATGTATCCAACTACAGGGACAAATTTGCCGCAGAAATGTTCTTTCCATTATCAAACTGAAAATATGAGAATATGGTCTGATTTCTATAAACTAATAAGACTCAGAAAAAAGTGGGTGAAACTCATGGCACAACTTCTAACTAAACCTTTTATTGAATAAATATAACCGAAAAAGGAAGGAGAGTTCCTGCACCTACAGAAATATAATACATGATACAATGGAGAAAAACAACATCATAAATCTTAACACACTCCATTTTTGTTTTACCTGTGCTGCAAAAATAAGTAATTCACCCACTACAAAGAGTATCAGGAAGCCATACAAATTCCTGAGACAGAAAGCAGAGAAGCAAGATATTCC
This sequence comes from Hibiscus mutabilis, assembly GCA_019671005.1. NCBI lineage: Eukaryota > Viridiplantae > Streptophyta > Magnoliopsida > Malvales > Malvaceae > Hibiscus > Hibiscus mutabilis. The sequence continues at coordinate 77,359,788 of CM033711.1, forward strand.
ACCCAGAAATGTTGCACCTGAAAGAAGCTATTACAGAAGCAAATTAAACCATATATATTGCCAAAACAAGCAAACAAAAAAGAGTATTTAAGACTATAGTTTACAGCCAATAGTTAGTTTAATCTGAACTTCGAGTAGAAGCTAACTCAATTTTATGGAAATCAATACATCTGTCTGTTTACTGGTTAACTTACTATCAAATTATTAGTCTATGCAGTGTGTTTGCATTTCTCTTTAGTTGTTTTGATTTAGAGAACTAATAGCAAAAGAAGTAACAATCTTATATCCATCTTTTCCATAGCGCATCAAAGGTGTATTAGGCAAAAAAAAGAATGGAACTTATAGTTTCTCTGTAAGCCTCTCTATGTTATCTGAGCATATTTTTCCTTTCGAAACGTAGTGAATAATTTTTTTCAGTTCCAGCAAGCGTGTAAAAGCAAGCCATTCACATTAAACATTACCAAAGAAACAACACTCACAATAAAAGCATGCTTTATTGTAGAACCCATACGATCCAGGATGAAGCCACCAGTTATTGTTCCAAAAATCCCACAAACAACTTAATCCCTCCAAACAACATATCTGCACTCTTCTGCAAAACTCATGAGTTACACGAGTACAGCACCAAAAGAAGAGCTGATTATGCTTCTGTGATGTCACAAAAAATCCTGAAAGGAAAAGATTTCAATAACCACAGAACGAATGTAACTTGGCAAAGACTATACCATATGATAAATATTATAACCAGCCTTTGGCCCCCAATATGCATATGCTCCAAGGACAAAGGTGTATGCTACATAAACAAGCCAAAGTAATACCATGTCATGAATACAATAACAAGCATATAACAAGGAATTTAATGAGAAAAGAATAGATTGTCTTAGAAATAACCGGAGGCATAAGTTAATAAGCAATATTGAGGAAGAAAATGAAAAACTCATATATCATTATATTGGTATACTTTGTGAAAAGGGTTGAGAATATACCTAAAACATTTACAATATAAACTTTATCCACCAAAAGAACTTTCATGTCTTTCCAAAACTGAGATAACCGATTCAAAATGTTGTGTACTACTGATCTGCCCAAGAAAAGAGGAATAATCAGGATATGGAGTGGAATGAATCACAAATATTAAAGTACATGGAAAAAGATTTGATGCGTCTGAAAAAAATTAAAATCTTAGTTTAGGCTTTGATAAGAGAAAATTGTTTCAAGTTTCAAACAAAGACAAATGACCCTCTTTCAAAATTACATTGGACATCAGTCCATTCCCTGCTGCCAAGTGATAAGCTATAATGGATTAAAGACTCCTCCATCACAAGATTGATTATTACCTATTCAAATTTTAACTTTTTCATGTTTCACGACTTTCCATGCATCCAACTTTGCATTAGCTACCAAGTCAGCAGTCATTCTCACTTTCTGACTAGAGGCCTGTTTATAAGAAGGTTGAGGAGTACAGTATGAAAAAGGGTGGTGACCCCAGTGTGACCAACATTCTTAATGCAACTAGATTTAAATCTTTCTTATTTGACGTCTCTCTCCATTTCTTTTAATAGAATTTCTATTTGCAAAGAATAAGTTATATTGTTTTGAAGCAGTTTGCCCCATCATAAGGATCAGTGACACAAATAAAGTCGCAAGATTTAATTAAAGCCATGGATTGAAAACCCACTCACTTTGATGTTTTATTCAATTCATCAGCGCTGATACCATCGCCTCCATCCAAAACAGGACCCTTTACAGTTGATGCATTCGAACCTGCAACTAGGATAGGTTAGACTTGGAAAAACAAGAGTGCAGGACAGCTTATTACAAGAAACAAACTTACGAATTACTTTCCTTTGCTTTTATTTGAGTTTTTTTGAGTTTTTAGTCATGTCATGCTTGTTTTTCTAAAATAACAATTTTGTCTCAGTTTCAACCAAAATCAAATTAATCCTGCTTGATTTCACAGTTAACAAGAAGCTTAACCAAACTATTGCATGAAAATCCCTAGTAATCATCAGACTGGAAACACTGATTAGACATTCTGTAAGATGGTCTAAATATTTGGAACAACAAACCAGAGATGCGGAAATAGGAGTATGGTCAAACTAGATGTCAATGGATAATATGGAATAACAAGATTTACAGTCCCGGATTAGTACCTGTTGTATGCAGAACAAAAGAAAATGAGGGATTAAAACTTCAGAAAACATGTACAGAACATTTAGAGAGTAATATAGAATAAAGATGGCCTTGCATTGTTATCTTTGTTTCACTGCATAGAAGGAATCGGAACATAAAAGAACCTTTCATTACTTCCATTTTTGACTACATTCCCAGAAACACACTGAACCACTTTTTAGGAAAATATTTGGGTAAAGAAAACAGGGGCAGGATTTAATAAATCATCTAACGTAGGTCTAAAGGCTTCTCTCTCTCTCTCTTGCAATTTTATTTTTGCCTGATTATGATAAAAACTTACGAAATGCACATATACATGACAGGTACATCGCTCTCAATAACTGAAAGCGACTTCTCAGTAAATAATGGAACAATAAAAATCACAGAAGAGGAAGAAGAATGATAAAGAGCACATACCATCAGTTACAGCAGAAACTGTCTCCACAGGTGTCGATGCTTTTTTTGATTCAACACGAGAAAAACCTATGATTCAAAGTTCAATGATGTTTAATAATTAAATTGTTGTGAGATCATAAAATAAAAAACTCTAGAGTGCATACGGCAGGCCAGAACAGTTACCTTTCAACTGCAATGGTTTCACTACAAAGCCAAAAACAGCAAATGGAAACATTAGCAATGCTTCTCCCCAGAATGCATACCTCCAGTTAAGATGTTCCCCAACCTATAAGTAAAAACATTTTGTGATTAATCATCAAACATCCAGTAGACACATCTAGACAGTGAGGATATGACATAGTGAACTCCACTAGAAGTACAAACCGCATGCATAACTTATGACCGACAATAAGGCGAGAACGAAAACTCACCAATCCACCATAAACGTATCCAAGAGCAATTCCAGTGGGTATGCACATATAAAACATTGCAAGCCAGGCAGTTTTCTGGAGTATGATAGGGAATTAGCATGATTGATAGTGTACTCCACGAAAGAAGGTAGATGTCTCAAAGTTAGGAACAAAATAAAACAAATGAACCTGAGAAACGGGAGCATTATCGTCAATAAATGTAGCTGCTAGACTTATGAAAGAAGCTTCTCCAACACCAACCAGCCTAAAACATCAAAATCCAGCCACAATTTTTTAAGAGCAAATTGAAGCACAAGGAACTAAGTCTAACACTACAACCAATTTTAAGAGTGTATTTAAATTTTTATACTTACATGCGGCATATTGCAATAAACCAAAAGGTAGGCGCAGCCCCACATCCAGCAGTAGCCAAGGTAAAAACAGATAATCCAACTCCGATAAGCCTAAAAGGGTTGTAGCTGCAGTAATAGAAAGAAATCAACATTATAAACCAAATTAGCATGTAAGCAACTGCCAAATATCCTGCAACTATTACAGCAATGAACCCTGAAATTAATACTGATTCTATTTAACATTTAACATGACAGTGCTAAACGACTAATGTCAAAATGCCACAATGGGTAACTTTAGATTTTGAAAGTTAAAAAGGGGAAAAGCATAAAAAGTAAATTTACCTCTTTGCTAAGGAAGCAAATTGTAAGGAACCAATCTGAAGAGAATTAGCCGTTACAAGTTGGTGGTTTAGTTATGTTGCTTTTAATAATTAATTAGCATTTAGTTATGTAACCTGTTAATGAAACAGTGAGTTTCAGATGTTTTTAGTGTGGCTCAAACGAGGTCGTTCAAAAGGTTATAGGGTTGAAACCCTGGCCTGATGGAAATCTTATCGAAAGTTTGAATGAAATCTTGTCTTCTTCCCAAATTCTGAATTCTATGTCTCCCTTTGCTCAATCTTCTTCTTTACCCTTTTAAAATTCTTGTTCTTTGATTTGTACTGTTACACAAATATTGGGGACGGCACAAGAAGTCCAACCATGAATGCAGACGCCAAGAGACCATCTTGAAAATTAGTCAAGTCAAAATTTCCCCTGCAAGCAAACATCTTTCGAGTAAGACAACTAAAAATAATAAGAAATATTTTAGGACATCCAAATTTCCACAGCGAAACCGAAACATTTTGAGTAAAATCTTTTGAGTAAGACAACTAAAAATAATAATTTATCATATTAACCACACAAAATATAATCAATAACCTACAAAAAAGAAGCAAAAAATAGTCAAGAAATACCCATCTTTATCTAAAAAAAGTCAACTTCAAAAAAACTTCTACCTTCACTTAACTTTCTTCCTATATAGCCAAATTGCAGATCGATAAAAGAAGAAGAAGAAGAAGAAGAAGAAGAAGAAGTGAAATTAAAGCATAATTTGGGACAAAACAACTTAACAATTAACTGTTCAAAAAGTTTAAGTTTTTTGGAAAATTCACCGTCTGGGAGTGAACCAGGAAGGAGGAGTCATGGTGGAGGAAGAAGCAGCCACGTCCTGTAGTTGAGGGTTTGACTGTTGAACTGAGCCGTCTTTTCCCTCTTCCGTTGTTAGAATTGTAGATGGTGACGCCATAAAATAAGATTTTAGTTTCTTTCTTTTCTTTTCTTTTCTTTTCTTTTCTTTTCTTTTTACAACAAAAAAGAACGTTTCCTTCTTTTCTTTTCTTTTTTTCTTTTTCTTTTGGATTTTCTTTTAATTATTTATAATAGAGTTGAGACCGGGCTTCTGACATCGGATCCGTTGATTTTTGTTAAATCTTTTGGGTTAAATATAGAAATGCCCCCCAAAATATCCACTTTTATCACTTTAATAGCAAAAAGGAAATTTTAACTATGAATTATACCCGAAAGTTGTTCACTTTTATCCAATTAATTAGGGTGAGTAAAATTTGATTCTTTTTATTTTGAATTATTTGAGTCAACTAGAATTAGTGGTTACTATTTCAAGTTTAGTTCAAATTAAAACTTTAAAAAATTGAATAACTAATAAAAATTGAATATTAAAATTATGTTCTTTTGATTTTTTGGATAAATTATCATAATTGAGTAATATGGATATGGTTAGTCGATAGATTAACAAGTCGAGTAACATGACAACTTCAAGAATTATTTCATAGTCAATTTTTCTTTAAGTTCTAGAGTGATGAAAATAAATAAGTTTAGGGGTATTTAAATATTTAACCCAAAATTCTTTCAGGTGTTTAGTTTTAGGTAAACTGCATATATAATACTTTATCTATTATCATATTTCTATTTTGGTCACCCAATTAATTTTTTTGGTAAATTATACTTAACATTACATTATGTTTCTATTTTAGTCACTTGCCAGTAAATTTGACAGTTGACTTAACTGAGATAATGGCATTGAATTGAATAAGAATAATTTTAGCCCCAAAAGTTATACAATCTTTTTAATATATTTTATTAATTATTAAATTTAAATGATATTTGAAGCATATGCATTATTCTCATCAATTTGAAGAAAAAATAATTATTTAAATTATATATAAAAATTTATGTTATTATCCCATGTATGTATTAGATTATGTAAATAATTAGTGTTGAGTATATTTTGATATAACAAAAATTTGTAAAAGAAATTCAGCCATTCAAAGTTCACAAAACTTACAAAATATTTTCTAATATTTTGATTCATCCCAATCGCTTTAAATAATTTTAAGTGTCAAAAATAATGGAAAAGACAAGTTTTCAATGTTACCTTCCAAACTAATTATCTCAGTTCCGAAATTGAAAAACAATGTTGAATTAATTCCACTCAGTTTTGAAACAAAGCAGTGAGTTTTGAAATTCACCTACCAGTTTCAAAACCAACTGGGCATGACGATTATATTTTTTATGACTTTCCAATGTCTCCAAACCATTCTATCAGTCATAAACGGCTAATCCGTATCATATTGACTTGGTTCTGATTTCTCTATTTTTTTAAAAATACCACTTCTCCTACTCGTATCAAATAGAACATGTTGAGGCAAACATTCTTCATGTAAAACCTGCTTGATTTAGATCAGGAGAATCGTACGGTTTTATGAAACCATGTGTATATGGCTCGAATCCGTAGTCAATCCTATTTCCGATAGAAGCAGTTGACAATCGAATCCAACTTTTTTCATTATTTTCGTATCCGTAATAGTGCGAAAGGAAAGCCTGGCTCCAAGTTGTTCAAGAATAGTGGCAATGTTGAGTTTCTTGATCCTTTGACTTTGGATTAGTTAGTTCTATTTCTTGATAGGGGTAGGGAAGAGATATAACTCAGCGGTAGAGTGTCACCTTGACGTGGTGTAAGTCATCAGTTTGAGCCTGATTATCCCTAAACTCAATGTGTTTTTTCTATTTTGCCTTGCTCCCCCACCGTGATTTAATAAGAATGGATAAGAGGCTCGTGGGATTGACGTGAGGGGGTAGGGATGGCTATATTTCTGGGAGCGAACTCCAGGCGAATATGAAGCGCATGTATACAAGTTATACCTTGAAATGAAAGACAATTCCAAAACGGCTTTGTGTACGAACAAGGAAGCTATAAGTAATGCAAATATGAATCTCATGGAGAGTTCGATCTTGGCTCAGGATGAACGCGGGTGGCATGCTTAACACATACAAGTCGGACATGGAGTGGTGTTTCCAGTAGCAGACGGGTGAGTAACGCGTAAGAACCTGTCCTAGGGAGGGGAACAACAGCTGGAAACAGCTGTTAATACCTCGTAGGCTGAAGAGCAAAAGGAGGAATCCGCCCAAAGAGGGGCTCGTGTCTGATTAGCTAGTTAGTGAGGCAATAGCTTACCAAGGCGATGATTAGTAGCTAGTCCGAAAGGATGATCAACCACACTGAGACTAAGACACGACCTAGACTCCTAAGGGAGGCAGCAATGGGGAATTTTCCGCAATAGGCAATAGCTTACCAAGGCTTAACCCTAGACAAGCGGTGGAAACTACCAAGCTGAAGTACGTAGGGGTAGAGGGAATTTTTGGTGGAGTAGTGAAATGCATAGAGATCGAAAAGAACACCAACGGTGAAGGCACTCTACTGGCCCGACACTGACACTAAAAGACGAAAGCTAGTGGTGAATGGGATTAGATACCCCAGTAGTCCTAGCCGTAAATGATGGATACTAGGCGCTGTGCGTATCGACCCGCGTAGTACTGTAGCTAACACGTTAAGTATCCCGCATAAGGAGTACGTTCGCAAGAATGAAACTCAAAGGAATTGACGGGGGCCCGCACATGCGGTGGAGCATGTAGTTTAATTCAATGCAAAAATGAAGAACCTTACCAGGGCTTGACATGCCGTGAATCCTCTTGAAATAAAGGGTGCCTTCAAGAACGCAAACATAGGTGGTACATGGCTTTCGTTAGCTCGTACCGTAAAGTGTTAGGCTAAGTCCCACAACGAGCACAACCCTCGTGTTTAGTTGCTACCGTTGAGTTTGGAACCTTAAGTAGACTACCGGTGATAAGCCGAATGAAGGTGAGGATGACGTCAAGTCATCATGCCCCTTATGCCCTAGGTGACACACGTGCTACAATGGATGAGACCAAAAGTTGCGAACTCGCGAGGGTGGGCTAACTCTAAAAACTCGTCCTCAGTTTGAATTGTAGGCTGCAACTCGCCTACATAAAGCCGGAATCGCTAGTAATTACCGGTCAGCCATATGGTGGTGAATTCATTCCCGGGCCTTGTACACACCGACTGTCACACTATGAGAGCTGGCCATGCTCAAAGTCATTACCTTAACCGCAAGGAAGGAGATGCCGAAGGTAGGGCTAGTGACTGAAGTGAAGTCATAACAAGGTAGTCGTACTGGAAGGTGCGGCTGGATCACCTCTTTTTAGGGAGAGCTAATGCTTGTTGGGTATTTTGGTTTGACACTACTTCACCCTAAAAAGAAGTGAGCTACGTCTGAATTAAACTTGGAGATAGAAGCCTTCTTTCGTTTCTCGACGGTGAAGTAAAACCAAGCCTATGAGCTTATTATCCTAAGTCAGAACAAGTTGATAGGATCTTCTTTTACGCCCTCAGGTCTCTCTCGTGTGGTGACATAGGGGCGTAAAAAGGAAAGAAAGGGATGGGGTTTCTCTCGCTTTTGGCATAGCGAGCCCCCAACGAGAGGCCCGCACAACGAGCTATTAGCTCAGTGGTAGAGCGCACCCCTGATATTTGCATCGTTCTGCATGGGCTGTGAGTGCTCTCAGCCACATCCATAGTTCAATGTGCTCATCAGCGCCTGACCCTGAGATGTGGATCATCCAAGGCACATTAGCATGGCGTACTTCTCTTGTTCGATCTGGGTTTGAAACCAAACTTCTCCTCAAGAGGATAGATAGGGTGATTCAGGTGAGATCCAATATAGATCCAACTTTCTATTCATTCATGGGATCTGGGCGGTCCGAGGGGACCACCATGGCTCCTCTCTTCTCGATAATCTATACATCCCTTATCAGTGTATGGTCAGCTATCTCTCAAGCACAGGTTTAGGTTCGGCCTCAATGGGAAAATAAAATAGAGCATCTAACAACGTATCTTTACAGACCAAGAACTACGAGATCACCCCTTTCATTATGGGGTGATGGAGGGATCGTACAATTCGAGCATTTTTTATGCTTTTCTCGGAGGTCCGAAGAAAGTTGCAATCAATAAAATTTTCCTAACCATTCATTCCCAAATGGAAGAACGTGAAATTCGTTTTCCTTTCTGCAAGGACTAGGAGATTGGATCTAGCCATAAGAAAAATGTTTAGCTGATAAATAATTCACTTCTTGGTCTTCGACCCCCTCAGTCGCTACGAACGCCCTCGACCAGTGCAATGAGATGTGTCTATTTATCTATTTCTTGACTCAAAATGGGAGAAGGTTTGAAAAAAGGATCTTAGAGTGTTTAGGGTTAGGCTAAGAGGTTTTCTTAACACTTTTTTCTTCCCATTAGAGTTATTTCTTATTTCACAAATATTTGTCATGGTAAAGAATGAGGGGGAACAAGCACACTTGGAGAGCGCAGTACAACAAAAAGTTGTTTGCTGTGTTTGGAGAGGATGAATCGCTCCTAAAAATAAATCTATTGATTATCTCCCAATTGGTTAGACCATAGGTGCAATGATTTACTTCACGGGCGAGGTATCTGGTTCAAGTTCAGGATGGCCCAGTTGTGCCAAAGAAAAGAATAGAAGAAGCATCTGAGTCCTTCATGGATGCTCCACTTGACTCGGGGGATATAGCTCAGTTGGTAGAGCTTCGCTCTTGCAATTGGGTTGTTGCAATTACAGGTTAGGTGTCTAATTGTCCAGGCGGTAATGATAGTATCTTGAACATGAACTGATGGCTCACATTTTCTAAGTAATGGGGAAGAAGACCGAAACATGCCGCTGAAAGACTATTGAGACAAAGATGGGCTGTCAAGAACGTAGAAGAGGTAGGGTGGACGATTGGTCAGATCTAGTATGGATCGTACATGGACGATAGTTGGAGTCGGCAGCTCCCCTAGGGATCCCCATCTAGGATCCTTGGGGAAGAGGATCAAGTTGGCCCTTGCGAACAACTTGATGCCCTATATCCCTTCAACCCTTTGAGCAAAATATAGTAAAAAGAAGGAAAATCCATGGGCCAACCCCATCGTCTCCACCCTGTAGGAACTACGAGATCACCCCAAGGGCGTCTTCGGTATCCAAGGGTCGCGGATCAACCATAGAACCCTGTTCAATAAGTAGAATGCATTAGCTGTCTGCTCTCAGGTTGGGCAGTAAGGGCCGGAGAAGGGCAATTACTCATTCTTAAAACCAGTATTCTTAAGACCAAAGAATCGAAGGGGGAAAGCTCTCCATTCCTGGTTCTCATGTAGTTAGATCCTCCAGAACCACAATAATCCTTAGTTAGAATGGGATTCCTACTCAGCACCTTTTGAGATTTTGAGAAGAGTTGCTCTCTAGAGAGCACAGTACGATGAAAGTTATAAGTTGTGTTCGGGGGAGTTATTGTCTATCATTGACCTCTGTAGTAGAATCAATCGGCGGCCTGAGAGGCGGTGGTTTACCCTGTGGCGGATGTTAGCGGTTCAAGTCCGCTTATCTGCAACTTATGAACTTAGCCAAAACAAAGCTATATGATAGTATACCCAATTTTTCCGATTTGACAGTTCGATCTATGATTTATCATTCATGGAAAATCTATATAAATTATAAATAAAATAAGTATACTAACGAAAAACTATCTCACAAAAAATGACATGAACCCTTATTTTTTTATATGCAAAACTATTTATATGAAAAATAAAAAGAATTGTTGTAAATCGATTCCAAGTTGAAGAAAGAATTGAATAGAATATTCATTAATCAAATCGTTCACTCTATAGTCTGATAAATCTTTTGAAAAATTGATTAATCGAACGAGAATAAAGATAGAGTCATGTTCTACATGTCAATATCAATACTGACAATAATGAAATTTATAGTAAGAGAAAAATCCGCCGACTTTAAAAATCGTGAAGGTTCAAGCCCCTCTATCTCCAACCCCCAAAACTCGTTTGCTATCTATTTATTACCTACCTTTTTTGTTAGGGGTTCAAAGTTCTTTCTGTTTCTCATTCATCATATTCTTTGCCATTTTACAAGCGTATCCTAGCAGAATTTTATTCTCTTATCACATCACAAGTCTCTTAAAGCAAGGAATACCTATTTGAATGATCTCATTTCACACAACAAAAGCAAGCCAACGACACTATCCAAGCTTAATGATCAAGAAAAAGAGTCTTTAATTCCTTATTTCTTTATTTCTCTTGTAAATATTTGTAGAATGTTTTATCTTATATCTTTAATACTAATTTTTTGTGAGCCTAATTCTTGTAAACACCCACTTAGTCTTAGAGGGGTATTTTGTTTACCCAAAACAAACCTTGAAAAACAAAGAGATTTTAGTTTATCTTAAAAAAAATAGAGTGATTTTATCTTAGTCATTGAAAAAATAAAAATATACAGATTAAACTAGAGTGATTTTATGTCAGAGTGAATTGTGCACAAAGTCAAACCACGTATCAAGAGATGCATTCAAACAGTGAAGCTGAAATGATGAACAAAACCCTGCTCTTTTCAGTATAAGTATTAGGTCAGAAGCTCATTTGGAAGCCCAAACGGTCAGTGGGACAAAATCGAAAGAGGATAAGCCTGCCCCACTAGCCCATGGATTGGTCCCCCATCAATCTCTCCAAGCTGTTTACGGACCACCCTTAGCCGCCCTAACTGCAGCATGACGATAAAATGGGTATCTTACAAATTTTACCGTGGAATTAGGGATTTGACCCAGGCCCAACGATTTTCGATCCGACCCGATCCTATAAGGTCGATTTTTTTATAAAAAAAATTGGGTTCGGGTCGAGTTTGGATTTAAGGTGAAAAATACCATACCTGAACCGACCCGAAATGACAGTTTAATTTTATTCTAAATATTTAGGTATAATTGCTATGATGCCCCTCTTTATATATATATATATATATATATATATATATATATATATTAATTATCTCCCTATTTTGTCTAATAAAAATAGAATAATTATTATAATGCTCCTTTTCTATATGTATTTTTTTCAATTAACTCCATATTTTATCGAATAATAATAATTTTTTATTTACGTCGAGTCGGTTTAGGTTCAAATTTTTACTCTAGAATTCGAGTTGGGTGAAACATCATAAAATGTTGGGTCAGTTGAGTTTAAGTGGAGGTGTTAGATTTTTTAGTCGGATGCGAATTGACCAAAAACCCGACCCAACCTGATCCATGGGCATCCATACGTGGAATCCCACATCCCCAATACAACCTTTCTAAACATCTGCATGCTGTCCAGGGACTATAATCTTACAAGTTATTGTAGGCTGAAAGTTCGAGTCTGATGTCATCCCAACTTCATCTGATATGAAAATGTAGCTCAACATCCATGGTTTCGTTTATAACAATGATAATGTATATGGTACAATATTTTGCATTTATTTGATCCAAAATCTCTTATGACTGTGAGTTATAAACTACTGCTAATCAAATAATTGAGTCAAGAAGCTTTCTCCATCACACAAAAGGGATCTTTTATTTTACTTGGTTTTTCGTAGGAAGCATTCTTATTAAATGTAAACAAAGTTGAAAAATATGCATAATATCAATTTAGCTGTTAACGTTTACTTCTTTTGTCGACTTGGTATTTTTTAGTTAAATTATTCATCAATCTTTCAAGAAAGAGTTGATCATTTCTAAAGAGAAATGCCAATTAAAACATTTAATATTTAACAATTTTAATGTGGTAATCCATGTGTGTGTTTTCTTAACATGATATTATTTGTCTTATATGTCATGTTAAAACAAGTAATTTAATTTTTTTAAAAATATTTTGCGCACCACATAACTTTTTTTAATAGTTTAAAGGTGATTACCAAGTAGTATTTGTTCATATATATTCTTAACCCTTTTAATAATGCACACACACTTTGTAGACAAAGCGATTGAACTAAGGTCTCCTAGGATAAACATCATCCGTTTTTCTACTTAGACTACTTGTTGGGTTTCGCACAACGTAACGTTTTTATTTGAAAAAGAATATCAACATACATTGAATAATGGAAGGGTAATTTACCTTTTAGATTATTGAAATTAATATTTACTTTTATATATATTATAAATCTTTATTTAATTAAATTAGATCATTCAATTTTTATTATCAATAAATTGAGTCACTCATATTAACACTATTAAATAATTCTAATGTAAAAAACTGAAATTGATATTTTTACCTAACATATTTTTCACATATCATCATCAAATAATATTTAATTGACAATGTAAATATTTTTAATAATTTATAAGAAATTTAATTATTTTTCATTTGGATTTATTTAATTGAAATGTTTGAGAAAATTCTCACAAAACTATTTAAATTAACAATTAAAGCGGAGGGGTTTTACATTGTTCATCGACAATCTATCGGAATGTGTTCACTAGGCCGGCTTGCGATTGGCGCTTGACAGCTGCGCCAAGGTTTTGGATGTGTTTATTCCTTTAAAGCGTGGTCGTGATGGTCGTAGGTTTGGCTTCGTGCGTATGGGCACGTTAGGTGATGCCCGTTTGGCTATAGAGAGATTCAATGGTTCGGTTCTGTATGGGTCAATTGTTTCTGTTTCTATGGCGAGAGAACCAGGCCTGGTGCGGAATGTTTATAGAGAGGTGCCACCAGGTCGGGCGAGTGAAGGTCAACAATACAGCCGTGGTCATTCCTTAGTTCGTCGACAGAGAAGGGGGCATTCTAGTTTTAAGCACAAGGGGCGGAGGGTAAGGAGGAGTGTAGTGTTCGTCATGGCGATGCATCAAATCGATAGAAGTCGTGACCCAGTGAGGATCAAGGAAAAGCGCCATGTTTACAAACTATGGGGGAACCAGACCCGGATGCTAAGGATGTTCTTGATTTCAGCGTGTTGGGATGGTGTACGAGATGCGTATCACTTAGTTCCTTGGCAGAGAGTTTGCATGTGGCTGGCTTTTATAGGTTTAAATTAATGCGGATGTCGAGGTTAGTTGACTTGGTTCTATTTGATGGTGTTGAGTCGCGGGGGGAATTTTTACAAGATATAGCAGCATTGCATACGTGGTTTGACAGGATCGAGGAATAGAATGCGGAGTTGACGGGGTTCCATAACCGTCGGGTGTGGGTGTCGGTGTATGGAATACCTGCTCATGTGTGGTGCCAAGCGACATTTGGTGCGGTTGCCTTTTTATGAGGATCGTTCATCGATGTAGATGATGAAACGGGACAACCTTTGTGTTTTAAAAAGGCAAATATCTTCTTAACCACCGGTAGTCTAGATAAAATTGATGCGTTTGTTACTATTACGGTGCATGATATTGCATATCGAGTTCGGGTCACTGAAGTGGAACCACTATTTCGCCCAAATTTTTGTGTGGACTGTGACACTGAATCCTCGGATTAGAGCTCAGAGTTTGAGGCTCATATCCCTCATGAAGAAAAGACTCGTTGTTTGAATGTAGAACTGGCTCTCTTGAGAAAGAAGTTAAGGAGGATCAAGATGGTGATAACATAGACAATGGGACATCTTGGGATATCTTGCCAACTAAAGGTTTGTCGACTGATTTTGTGGAATTTGAGGATGTTAATCAAGTAGAGCCGACGCTTATTGGCGATGGCGGAGCTGTCTTTGAACGCGCGAAAGTGGCTTTGGCTGAGGGGTCGATTTTGTGTGATGCACATCAGGAAGTTTGTGAGGGGTGATTGTTCGAACGTCAAATACCTCACAGTCCCAGCTTGATTCAAATACAAATTTGCTTGAGGTAGCTATTAATTAGGTAAATTCTATCCCTATTTTGGCGTGTTCGCCTTCTATACCCCATATTGTTGCCAATGCTTTTCCATCTTCTAGTCCATATGGGAAACATCGTGGTTGACCTCAAAAACACGTGGCCTCCTTGGGTAAGGATTCTGTTGCTAAAACAGGTTCTGTTCTTGAAGAAGATGCGTTGCGCCGTGAAGTGGATGCAACTCTTCAGTTGAGTAGATTGATTAGGGTTTAGTCGATCGGTTGGGAAGAGGACATCGTTCGTAATCTTAGCCGTGTGATCTTAGGAAGCAGGGTGGGGTTTTGACAATGCGAATTGTGTAGTGGAACATTCAGGGTTTGGGTAGTGTGAGCAAGAGAATAAATATTTGTGATATGTTGAGATTGAATAAGACTAACATGGTCTTGTTGTAGGAATCCAAATTGGAGGAGGTATCGGCTCTTGTGGTGGCTTTCGCTCTCGAACTCTTTCAATTTTCTTTTCATGCCGTCCATAGGGGCATTGGGAGGTATTGTGGTGATATGGGAATCGGCAAGATTTAGTATGGAGTTGATGGAGATTGCTCGACAATTTGTGTTGTTGCAAGGTCGGTGGTCTCATGAAGGTATATCTTGTTGTGTCTTACTTGTGAATGCGTCTTGTATGGTTGCTGATCGGGCTTTACTTTGAGAGGAGTTGATGTTGCGCATAAATAGCTGGGAGGGTCCTTGGTGTGTTGCTGGGGATTTTAATACGGTCCGCTGCTCTTCTGAGTGTCGCGAATGTAGCTTTGAGGCCACAGGTATGGAGAAATTTAATGCTTTTATTGATAATGTCGGACTGGTGGATCTGCCTCTATCAAGGAAGCAATTTACATGGTTTGAATCCGACAATCGATGCAGTAGACTTATCAATTTATGGTTTCTAGTTCTTGGGTCGTCTGTTTCAGCCTTGTGCAATAATTAAATTTGTCGCGGGGAGTTTCAGATCACTCGCGTTTGTTGTTGTTGTGTGACGATCGGGATTGGGGGCTGAGACCTTTTAAATTTCTTAATTGTTGGATGAATTGAAAGGCTAAGGTTGATCGCATTGGTCATGAGTGGGAGCGTTTATCTATTATTGGTGTGGGATGCGGTAATTTGACAGTGAAATTGAAGAATCTAAAACAATTTCTACGCATATGGAATCGTTCTAAGTTCGGAGACGTAGATAAGGTGATTGCATCTGCTCAAAAGTGTATTGATAGTGTCGATACTGCTGTGTCTACATGAAATGTGACGGAAGGGATTTTGGAACAGCGTCGTGCGTGGTTAAAAGAGTTGTGGCGGGCGATAGCTCGTAAAAAGTCGTTATGGCTATAGAAATCCCATGTAACTTGGCTACGGTTGGGTGGTAGAAATACGACATTTTTTCATCCCACTGCAAAAATTCGTGTCGCTCGCTATTATATTGCGGGTTTACAATTTGAGGGTGCTTGGGGTCACAGATCCGAACAGCCTTCGCAGGCTCGTATATCGCAAATTTAGTAAACATTTTTCTAAGGAACATCGGTCTGTGATTTGGGAATTTCATGGCAATTTTAAACAGGTTGATGCGGCAGCGATGGAATCTTAGCTGGCACCTTTTACTATTGAGGAGATCTGTGACGCCATTTGGAGCTGCGATGGCTCTAAGGCCCCGGGTCTGAATGGTTTTAACTTCGAGTTCTACAAGAGTGGTTGGGAATTTGCGAAGAATGATGTGCTTCAATTTATGCAATAGTTTTATGACTCGGGTAACCTACCTAGTGGTGATAATTCGACATTTTTAGTTCTAATTCCAAAGAAGAATTCTCCTGTGACGATTAGCGATTTTAGACCAATTAGTCTTGTGACTTCTATTTATAATCTCATAGCTAAGACTTTGGCGAGACGTATGCAACGAGTGATGAATGATATTATTAGTGACACTCAAATGGAGTTCGTTAAAGGTTTTCAGATAGTGGATGGATTCTTTTGGCCAATGGGGTTATACATTCTTTACGTGTGGGCGACGCTATATCCGGGGCTTTTGTACTAAAGTTAGACTTTGCCAAGGCTTACGATTGAGTTCGTTGGAAGTTTCTTGACAATGTCTTGCAACATATGGGTAGTTCAGTATGGCGCCGTTGGATTTGGGAGTGTGTAAGTACGTTTCATTTGTCAGTTCTTCTGAATGGAAGTGCGTCAAAAGAGTTCAGAATGGCCCGTAGAATTCGACAAGGTTGTCCGCTATCACCATTTCTATTTGTTGTTGTGGTAGAGGCTTTGCACAACATGTTGGATTTGGCTTGTGATGTAAGAGTGGTGTGTCGATATCTAGAAATGTTATGTTGTCTCATTTACAGTTTGCTGACGACACGATATCACGGACCAAACTTTTTGGATCGAGACATTGGCGCGAGCATCAGATAAGGAGGTTGTGCGCAATGTAACGGGCTTGCCAAATGTGGCCCAGCACTTGGAGAATGTCGTGGACCAAACCTTTGGGACCGAGGCGTTGGCGCATGAATCATCCAAAGAAGGTTTGCGCGGTGTAACGAGCTTGTCAAGACCATCACACTTGGCCCGGCACTTGGAGAATGCTAGAAAGTCCGCAAGCCCACAGGACTTAGCCAAATCCATGGAGGATTCATGAGGGTAATTTGGTTAAAGCGTTATCCATTTATTTGAATATAATTTGCAGATAATGTTCTTGATAATTAGAGATTTGAATTGAGATTTGATTAGATAAGATCAATCTCGATCGTCGATGTAATTTAAACTGAGCCATTGGATGTAGGGGAGTTCGACTATAAATAGAGGCTCCATCCTCACTTGTAAATCATCTCATCTCATATTCACGCATTCATTCACTTTGAGTAATACAAGAAGCATTTACTCTAAACTCTCTGAGTGTTCTTCGCGTTCTTGAGTGTTCTTCGTTGTTCTAGTTGCCAATCTCTTTCTGTTGTTCTTTGATTAGCTTCCGCTTAGAACGATCTTTCGTTCGAGGGCTTTTGGAAGTGTTTAATCTTCTGGAGCGAGAATCCTGGCCGAGTTAAGTGTTTGTCGAGAGAGCTTCACCTAAGGCCGTGATAAGGGATTTCAGGGCGACTTAGCCGACATTTCAACCGAGAAAACGACTAAGGCCCGCACGATTCGTCTGGCAAAAGTCTAGCTCCGTGACAAGATCCATCGAAGCCTGGAGGGCTTGTTCGAGCTGTTGTCGAGCAGGAGTACTCGCAAGGCTGGTTGAAGGCTGACTTAGGCGCAGGAATCGACCGATTAGCATCAAAGGTGTCTAAGGCCACACGGATCATCTAGGGTTGAGCCCTAGGCCCGTGACAAGTGGTATCAGAGCGAGTCGAGGAAGGGACTTGCGTTCGAGCCAGCTTGCAGTTGCAGTCAAGCGTGGTGGTGATTTGCGTTCGAGTTAGTCGAAGTGATCATGGATCAGACTAGTTCATGGTAAAGTGGTGATTGAGATGGCACCAAAGAAGAAGACATTGACAATGGACGAACTAAGAAAGGCTCTTAATGAATTTGACGAGAGGAGCAACCTTCTTGAAAATAAGGCGCCACAGAATTTCGAATTCATAACGGTCGTGGAGGCTTGGGTCAATAAACTCTTGGAATCCAAGAAGGAGGCCAAGGTGGTGTTTGAACAGCTAGAGTCGGTAAACCTTGAGAAGCTGGGTTTGTTGGATTTTGAGATGTTAGAGTCTATGGAAGGGATCTAGGAGGAGGTTCAAGAGGCTCTTAATGGCTTGGATGTGATGATATCTGAGCGTGGCAATTCCTTAGAGGCTACAGTGAAAACTCTAAGAAAGGAGGCCAAAGAGATCCAAAGTGTTGTGGAGTCACGTCTTGAAAAGTTAGAGTCCATAGAGGGCAAGTTCAATGACGAGATGTAACGCATCCTCAATGAGTTGGAGATAGTTCGAGAGAATTGTGCTTGTAAAGCCAAGATGGGGGTTTTGCAAAAAACGGAGGATTCTTCCAAGGAGAAAACTGCGAAGGAGATCCAAGAAGTTCTCAACTCGATGTACGAGAAGTTGAACCAACAAGATAATTCCCTTCAAGATGCAGTGGAGGCAGAATTAAAGTCGTTGGGAAAGAGGGTTCTTAGACTTGAAAAATTCGAAGAGGAGTCCAAGCAGACCCAAGGTGTTTTCGAGTCCCGTCTTGACGTAGTATAGCCCATAGAGGACCGGTTCAAGGACGAGACACGACAAGTTCTCAACAAGTTGGTGACTGTTAGAGAGAGTAATGCTAGTGAAGTTGAGATGGAAGCTTTGCGAAAAGAATTGGATGAGCTTAAGAGGGAGCTGCTCAGTTGCAAGACCGCAATGAGTGAATGGGGTGCGCTCAAGACCTTCTTAGAGGGATTTAGACCAGGGGCGAAGCTCGCAGTAGAGTAGAGAGGTGCCCAAAGACTTTCAGAAGCTCTCGTTGTTGCCGAACCTCTGACCGAGCCCGCAAAAAGCAAGCAGTCGAGTGTTGAGTCAACCAAACCCAGTTCGAGAGACAAGGGGAATGGTGAGGCTAAGTCCATGCCAGGAAAGAAGGGGAGCAAGAAGTTGAAGTGCTACTTCTGTGATGGTTCATTTGATAAGGGGATGTCCCGAGAAGAACCGTCTAGCTGCCATGGTGAAGACAGCAGACGAGTCAAAGGGTGAAGTAGCGAGACTTGGGGCAATTGTGTGTGCCAATGTCGCCAAGCGAAGTGAAAGCCGTGGTTCGACTACGAGTGCCAAATTAGTCCAGCCAGTGATGAGACTTGGTGCGATAGCAAGTGAGGAAGCTGTCAAGACGAGGGTAAAGACGAGGCGATTGGAGTGCTACCGATACAAGGGGCCTCACAAGTTGCGGAGATGCCCGGTTCGAGCCAAGGGGTCCGAGGGAAATGACAAGGCCAAGAGTAAAGAGCTTGTGAAACTTGGTTCAGAGTTGTCTAGTTCTGCCAAGGTAAGCGGAGACCATGAGCAAAATAGGTTGAAGATGTTCAGGAAGGCTGGGAAAGAGCTTGTCGAGGATGTTCGAGTGAAGAACATTGCTTTTGAGACCAGTGGAGTGTCGAAGGGGGCCAAGTCGTTGAGCGACATTGCAACCGTTAAGACGCCACCTATGGGTAAGGTAGGAAAGAAGCGAAGGACTTTGAGGAAGAAGTGCCGACGCAAGATGAAGCAACTAGAGTGCTACTAGTGTAAGGGGCCTCACAAATTGCGAGAGTGCCCGAATCGAGTCAAGCCATCTAGGGAGTTGGGTGAGCCCGAAGAGAGCGAGGCTACATCGCTTGATCCGATAATGTCGAGTTCTGCCAAGGCCAAAGGGGACCGAAACCAGAAAGAGGTGGCCATGTCCGAGAAGGCTACCAAGGAGCTTACCGAGAATGTTCGGGGAAAGAGCATTACTTTTGAGACCATTGGAGTGTCGAAGGGGGCCAAGCCGTTAAGGGACATAGTAACCGTGGAGACACCACCAATGGGCAAGGTGGGAAATAAGCGACGAACTTCAGGTAGGAAGTGTCGACGCAAGAGAAAGCACCGAACTTCAAGAAAGAAGGATCAATGCAAGAGAGCACCAAACTTCAAGTCAGAAGGGAGGATGCAACCAGGAGCAACGAACTTCAGGGAAGAAGAGCCGATGCAGAGTAGCGCATCTGACTTTGTGGCGAAAGTGCTGATGCATGCAAAGAACTTCGATGAAGAAGGTTCAATACAGAGGGGGCCAGACTTCAAGGAGAAAAGAAGGGCTGACCCGTTTTAGAGTAAATGTGATCGAGGAGAAGGTACATCTCAAACACATTCCTAGTGTTTTTGGTTTTGATTTGCCATTGTTGATGAGCGTAGGTCAAGTAAGACCTAGTCTTCAGTGCGGGGGAAATGAAGATTGGAAGGGACCTTTCAGAGTTTAAAGGGGCAAGCCAGAGTTGTCGACGAATCTGAGAGTTCAGTTTGTGTTCAATATTGTGACAACTTCCAAGTCTTTGCCGTAGGACCAAGTGGGTCTGAGTCGAGGTAAATCAGAGTTTGTGGGAGAATGCTCCTACAAGAGAGATGTATCAAGATGTGTCTTAGCACGTGATGTTCAACGAGAGTTTGAGTCGAGACGAGCAGTTCATATGGAGGAATTGCATGAAGCTGAGGCATCGATGAGTAATCAAGTTGACCCTGCCTAGGATCGTTCAAGTGCAGCGACGAGGGCGTCGCTAAGTGAGGGAGAGTGTCACAGACCAAACTTTTTGGATCGAGACATTGGCGCGAGCATCAGATAAGGAGGTTGTGCGCAATGTAACAGGCTTAACAAATGTGGCCCAGCATTTGGAGAATGTCGTGGACCAAATCTTTAGGACCGAGGCGTTGGCACAGAAATCATCCAAAGAAGGTTTGCGCGGTGTAACGGGCTTGCCAAGACCATCACACTTGGCCCGGTACTTAGAGAATGCTAGAAAGCCCGCAAGCCCACAGGACTTAGCTAAATCCATAGAGGATTCATAAGGGTAATTTGTTCAAAGCATTATCCATTTATTTGAATATAATTTGTAGATAATGTTTGTGAGAATTAGAGATTTGAATTGAGATTTGATTAGATAAGATCAATCTCGACCGTCGATGTAATTTAAACTGAGTCGTTGGATGTAGGGGAGTTCAACTATAAATAGAGGCTCCCTCCTCACTTGTAAATCATTGTAGCGATGTTTTTTTTTCTGATTTGAATGATTGTTCTATTTTTTGTTTGGAAAATATTTTCTTCCGCGTGGGATTTTATAAAACCCGTGTTTTATTTAAAATTGGAGTCGCCACCGGCCACTCAAGGTGGACCGGACACCATAGAAAACCAGAGATTTAAAATTGATGGGTTCGGGAGTCAGTTACGGCTGGGGAAGGATTAGCACCCCCACACCGCCCAAAATTGGTACTTTAATAATTACCGCTTTATTAATATTAAACTTTCCGGATTAAAGTGACGATTAGATTAAAATTTGGTTATATGTGCGAGTAGATTTTAAAGGCCCCGTTATTCGAGAGCAAACGCCCAACCACTATCACTACGCCTGATACTGGCCCCGTTTACGCTCGAATAAAAGGGCACCGCATTGACAAAATATATGTTCGTTATGTAAACTTAAAAAACATGGCAAATATAAATAAATACATTGTGATAAAAATATGAGTAAATACTAACATAATAAAATACTAATATAACATAAATAAAATATTAATCTAAACATACATACATAAGTATTAATTTAACACATAAATAAAAACATATCTAACATAAATAAAATACTAATATAAAAAATAAATTTAAAACATACTAATCTAAAACATAGATAAACATATAAATTAAAAACACGATTTTAAATTAACTACTACTTCATTAAATCATAAAAATTACAACATAAAATAAAAAAGAAAGAAAATATACCTAACGAGGAGTTCGAATGACGAACCCCGACAGGACCCCACCGAGATCTACCACGACCTCTCCAAAAATATTAACTAGATCAGATCCAAAATAGGACCCCGATCGAACCGACTAAGACCGAGGACACTATCCCGGTCCTGGGCTAGCCGGGAGCTAATGCCCCCTTATTTTGGTCAGCCCATAGCCGATTGCTTTGGCTTCAATTGCTTGATGCCATTCCTTCAATTGCTTGCCATTTCTCCCCTCCACCCCTTGCCTTTATATAGGCAATGGGGTGGTTAAAGGGGGTGACGTGGACAACCCTAAACCACATAATTTTTTTTAATACATATATATATTTTTTATAAATTTTATATTAATAATATTACTATTACAACAATACTAAAAATACTAAAACTCGGACAAAAATGAGTGATTACAGTTGCCCCTCTTTGCTTGTTCTTGTGAAACGAGAACAAAGCAAAGATCAAAAGTACTCATTTTTGTCTTATCTGGCTGAACTTCTCTCCTTTTGACGCGTGTCTTCTTTCTTTGGTAGATCTTCTTTCTTTTCGGCGTAGGTTTTTTTCTTGTCTTGATTGATCTATCTTGTCACTTTAGGGAAGCAAAGCCTTCAAAATAGGGGTGGTTTGTTGGGGAAGCCAAACCGAGTTCCACTTGCTACATTATTCATAATAAGCTAATACCTAAAGAGAGTTCGACCCAGCTGCAACACTGACGAAGAGACAGGGTCTACAAAATTCGATCCAGCTGCAACACTGACGAGGAGGCAAGATCGATGGATGAAAGTTATGATGTTTGATCCAGCTACAACTCTGACGAAGAGGATGGATCAGACAACTTTTCTTTTTTTTCTCTCTCTTTTTTTGTTTCTTTTTTCTCTACTTTTGTTTCTTTTTCATTTTTCATTTTTCTCTTCTTTTTTTCCTCTTTTTTTCTCTTTTTTCTTTGATTTTTTCTTAAAACTTGAAAGTTGGTGAATTTTGACCAAGCTACAACACCGACGAAGAGGCATGGTCTAAAGTTAGTAATGTTGATCCAGCTACAACACCGACGAAGAGGCAAGACTGGAAGTTAGTGAATTTGGTTCAGCTACAACACCGACGAAGAGGCAGAACCGAAAGTTAGATTTGACCAAGCTACAACACCGACGAAGAGGCATGGTCTAAAGATTTGATCCAGCTACGACACTAACGAAGAGGCAGGATCAGATAGTTGTTCTTTTTTTCTGATCAAGCTACGACTCTGACGAAGAGGCATGATCAGAATTTGGTTGAAAGCTCATTTTTCATTTTTTTCATTTTTTTCATTTTTTGATTTTTTGATTTTTTGCCTTTTTTCTTTTTCTTTTTTCTATTTTTCTTTGATTTTTTCTTCTTCTTTTTTGATTTGTTTTCTAGCTACAACATTAATAAAGAAAACTTGAAAATCAGTAAAGTTGGATCTATCAACGAAGAAACAGAAATATTAACTGGAACCCTACTACACCATCAGCGGATAAGTAGGACAGCAGCAACTGGGACCTAGCCACTCCATCAGCGGAGGACTGGATTGGATAGTATGACGACCTGGAATCGGCTACACCATTAATGGAGAGCAGGATCTGAGGACGACGACAGCTTGGACCCGGTCACTCCATCAGCGGAGGACTGGATTAGACAATTACGACCTGGAACCGGCTACACCATCAGCGGAAAGCAGGATTTGAGGACGACGGGAGCTTGGACCCGGTCACTCCATCAGCGGAGGACTGGATTGGACAATGACGACCTGGAACTGGCTACACCATCAGCGGAGAGTAGGATCAGAGGACGACGGGAGCTTGGATCCGGTCACTCCATCAGCGGAGGACTGGATTGGACAATGACGACCTGGAACCGGCTACACCATCAGCGGAGAGCAGGATCAGAGGACGACGGGAGCTTGGACCTGGTCACTCTATCAGCGGAGGATTGGAATGGACAATGACGACCTGGAACCGGCTACACCATCAGCGGAGAGCAGGATCAGAGGACGACAGGAGCTTGGACCCGGTCACTCCATCAGCGGAGGACTGGATTGGACAATTACGACCTGGAACCGGCTACACCATCAGCGGAGAGCAGGATCAGAGGACGACGGGAGCTTGGACCCGGTCACTCCATCAGCGGAGGACTGGATTGGACAATGACAACCTGGAACCGGCTACACCATCAGCGGAGAGCAGGATCAGAGGACGACGGGAGCTTGGACCCAGTCACTCCATCAGCGGAGGACTGGATTGGACAATGACGACCTGGAACCGGCTACACCATCAACGGAGAGCAGGATCAGAAGACGACGTGAGCTTGGACCGGTCACTCCATCAGCGGAGGACTAGATTGGACAATTACGACCTGGAACCGGCTACACCATCAGCGAAGAGCAGGATCTGAGGGCGACGAGAGCTTGGACCTAGCAACTCCATCAGGGGAGAGCAAGATTTGATAATGACGACCTAAAACCGGCTACACCATTAGCGGAGAGCAGGATCAGAGGACGACGATAGCTTGTACCTGGCCACTTCATCAGCGGAGGACTGGTTCGGATGATGAAAGTTGATAAATTCATTTTGATTTTCATTTCATTCATTTTTTCATTTTTCATTTTTTGATTTTTTTCGACTTTTGATTTTTTTTGATTTTTTTCTAATTTTTTTTCTGATTTTTTTCAACTCTATTTTTTTTGGTAATTTTTCTTTTTTCTTGAACTATACAAAGAAGTAAGACTTGAGGAAAATTAGGTCTGGTTGCACCGTCAGCAGAGAAACAAGACTTGAATACAAATTTGATCTGTTTGGGGAAAGGTTCGGATCTGTTGCACCATCAACGGAGAAACGAGATCTTCAGGATGTCTATATTGTTGCACCATCAGCGGTAAAACAGAATCTAAAAATTGTTGGCCTATCAACAATGACAAAGGCAAGATCTGGAAAAGGCTACTTCTGTTGCTCTACTGGCGGAGAGGTATGACCTAAAAATAAAAAAACATTAATCAGTAAATATTCACAAAATTTTTCACTGTTACCTTTTATTGATGTTCCAGCATCCTCTTTGTGTTTGGCCTCCTTTAAGACTAAGGTTGGCTGTCGTGTTGTTGCCCCCACGGCTGAGGATGTTCGGTCTCTTTTTAAACCTTTTTGTAAGCAAAAATGCATGAATTTTATGCCTAAATGCATGTGTCTATTCTAAATGCAAGGTGACTTTAGTGTATGCACTGAACATAGATATGTGACGTATGCAAAATGCAAGATGAATGCAACTAAATGCATGAATGTGATATGATTTTTTTTCGATCCTCAAAGGGATGCCCCTGACTCCTCACGGGTCCCGTCAGGATCTTGGTTTTTTTGTATGTGACGGTGCCCCAACCTCAACTTGGGTTCGATCAGTCATCTGGGTACATGCCCCAACATTTTATTAATTCCTATGCCATCGTCTGAAATTGCTCTTGAATTTAACACTTTGAGTGTTGATTCTGTTGCCCCCTAGGTTGGGTTTATAAATTGTGTGTTGGTTCATGGCAGCTCATTATTATTATTTTTGGATTGGGTGCAATTTTGCAGACTGTGGTCAAAGATGCAAGAGTTTGACTCGGCAATGAAGGCTGGACCTTGGCAAAGAATGCCCTGATTTGGGACCTTGTTAGAGGCACACTATTTGTAAAAGATGTAGGGGTGCTTTTGGACATGCCCCAAGATCAAACTTTTGTAAGAGGCTTTGTAAGGTGCTAGATCGACCATCTTTGTTGTATTTAATGAGGCAACCCGATGATTAGTTTTATTATTCTGAAAATGAATGCATGCAAAATGTGTCCTAAATCGATGCAATACAAAATTAAGATTGTGATGATGTTGTGCAATGATGCAGGTGAACTCAATGCGATGAGAATAAACTAAAACGAGTTAGTACCAAATAAAATGATTAAATAAAACAAATGATAAATATAACAAAAATAGAGTAATAAAAACTGTACATAAACAAGAAACAAAGCACCAGAGCCTAAATAGGGTGACCACTAATCGGACAGAGTTTCACATGGCTTTAAAGGGTTGGCTCGTACGGCTCACTATATGCAGTTTTGGTGCTAAGAGGTACCCGAATTGTCATCGCTGTCCTCTACTAAGAGTAGCAAGGCCCCCGGTCATCACCCATTATAGGCTCCTTTCAACCGGGTTTAACTCAGGGGGACCCATTCGCTTATGCCTGCACGAAGGAACGATATCCTTACGAAAGCATAAGGTACTCGAGCCCCGAAGGTACTTGCTAGGCCTAAACGGGAGAACGATATCTCCACGAAAGCATTAGCGTTTCCCCCCCACTTAAAAAATACGGGTTTATATGCCAAATTTTAAATGCGTTAAAATAAACGCGCAATTATAACCGAATGTTAGTTTAATAGTCACTTAAATCCGGAATTTCTGATATTAATAAAGCGGTAATTATTTAAAAAAAGCTCGACTCTCATTTGTTTTCTGAAAAACAAAAATGTCCCCAGCGGAGTCGCCATCTGTAGCGATGTTTTTTTTTCTGATTTGAATGATTGTTTTATTTTTTGTTTGGAAAATATTTTCTTTCGCGTGAGATTTTATAAAACCCGTGTTTTATTTAAATTGGAGTCGCCACCGGCCACTCAAGGTGGATCGGACACCATAGAAAACTAGAGATTTAAAATTGATGGGTTCGGGAGTCGGTTACGGATGGGGAAGGATTAGCACCCCCACACCGCCCAAAATTGGTACTTTAATAATTACCGCTTTATTAATATTAAACTTTTCGGATTAAAGTTACAATTAGATTAAAATTTGGTTATATGTGCGAGTATATTTTAAAGGCCCCGTTATTCGAGAGTAAACGCCCAACCACTATCACTACGCCTGATACTGGCCCCGTTTACGCTCGAATAAAAGGGCACCGTATTGACAAAATATATGTTCGTTATGTAAACTTAAAAAACATGGCAAATATAAATAAATACATTGTGATAAAAATATGAGTAAATACTAACATAATAAAATACTAATATAACATAAATAAAATACTAATCTAAACATACATACATAAATATTAATTTAACACATAAATAAAAACATATCTAACATAAATAAAATACTAATATAAAACATAAATTTAAAACATACTAATCTAAAACATAGATAAACATATAAATTAAAAACACGATTTTAAATTAACTACTACTTCATTAAATCATAAAAATTACAACATAAAATAAAAAAGAAAGAAAATATACCTAACGAGGAGTTCGAATGACGAACCCCGACTGGACCCCACCGAGATCTACCACGACCTCTCCAAAAATATTAACTAGATCGGATCCAAAATAGGACCCCGATCGAACCGACTAAGACCGAGGACACTGTCCCGGTCCTGGGCTAGCCGGGAGCTAATGCCCCCTTATTTTGGCTAGCCCATAGCCGATTGCTTTGGCTTCAATTGCTTGATGCCATTCCTTCAATTGCTTGCCATTTCTCCCCTCCACCCCATAGCCCATAGCCGGGGTCTGGTTTTTACAATGGTGGGTGTGCATTTGGTTTTGCCGAAAGTATTATCTAACTTCATGCGTCTTGACTGCATGTACTTTTTTTCGGGTGTGCAGAGGAAGTGGTGGATGTCGTGTATTGCTGCGTTACTTTGGACTTTATGGTTTGCACGTCATGAGTTGGTTTTCAATAAGAATCGTTTGTCGATAGCGGAGTTATGTTTTTTAGTTAAGCTTCGATCTTTCTTTTGGGTTGAAGCTTCGAAGGCGGATCTGAATATGTGTGAAGCTATATAGTGGCATTGTCCTAGTGATTGTGATGGTTCTTCTTTTTTTTTCGTTGCCCTCGAGTTGGTGTTTGTTGGGAAGCACCTTTTAGGAGACGTTTAAATTTCAATGTTGACGGCTCTGCAAAAGGTAAGTTAAGTTTTGCATGTTTTAGTGGTGTTTTTCGTGACGTGATAGGGAAGATCATAGCTTTGTTTTCAGGACCGTTAAGGGTTCTTGACTTCAACGTGGCGGAGTTACGCGCTATTGAATTCGCTTTGTCGATGATAGTAGATTCTTCTTAGGCAACTTGTTGTGTGACAATTGAATCTGACTCGCCTATTGCTTTAAGGTGGGTTTTGCAATCTCATAGTAGGCCTTGGAGGCTTTGGGATGTTTTCATTTCTATCGACTCATTGTGTTCTAGTTTGCCGAATATTAGTTTTCATCACGCTTTTCATGAGGCTAATACACTTGCGGATGCTTTGGCGAACGAGGGCGTGACTCGGTCTGTGGTGTTCCAAGCTAGCTTATGACTCATTGGTGTCGAGCATTGCATTGCAGGCTGCCTTGGTGCCGGTCATTGCGTTGCGTGTTGCTATCATGTGGGGTCGAGAGCTTATGGCTGGTGGCATGTGGTTGAGATTTCAAGTTGTTGTGTGGTGCGGTGTGTTGGTTGGTATTGGGTGGAATTTGCCTAGGCTGTGTATGTTGGTGATTTTGTTATCTTTTTGCTAATTGGTGCTTATGATTTGTGTTGTGTCCATGTATTATATTCACTTCGGCACTCTTTTCCTCCAATAGGATTAGGGAGGTTTTTAACTAGGCCTTTGCGAATATTCATTATTGTATGATTCCCTCTAATAAATCATACAAGTTGCTGATAAAAAAATAATTAAATGTTATTTGACGATGATATGGGGAAAAAGTGAAGTTAAAGTGTCAGTTTTAGTTTCTCTTTACAATTATTTATCGATATTAATATAAGTGAATTAATTATTAATAATAAAAGCTGAATGATGTAATATGATTAACTTAATGATGTGTGATCTAAATGAAAGTAAGTGTTAAATTCTGTAATCTAAAATGTAAATTACCCTTCAATTATTCTATGTATATTGATATTTATTTAATTATTAAAAAATAATATTACTTGATACTTAAATTATAAATATATAATTATTGACTTGATTCCTGAACCAATGTAAATATTATGGTTTAGACAAAAATGAGGGTATTAAATTATTTATGAGGTGGGGAATAGGAAATACACATGACTTAGTAGAAACCAATATATCACATTCTGAAAATAAAGAATGTGAAAGAGATATTTCAAATATATAACACACTGAAAAATAATAATTAATTAAAATGATATTGGCTACAATAATATTTATAAATGATATAATAATTCATTTTTTAATTCAATAAAATATTATGTCTAAATAAAAATATTTAAAATATTAATTTAACTAATGTTTAAAATTTATATAAATTGTTCGTATTTAATGGACGTAACCTACATATTTAAACAGTAATGATCTATGTATTATATGTTTATGGGCGGATGTATGTAGAAACATTAGAGTGCAAATGACTCCACTAATCTAGTTAGAATGTCTTCCAAACCTATTATAAAATATAAAAAATAATCTTTTTTATAGAGAATATAAGAATTGACCCTACTTAAAATTTTGAGATATGAGATCAACAATACTAATTGTACTGTTATGGAAATTTCCTAAATCACATACCCTATTATGATCCACTATATTAAAATCCTGGCTCTGTCACTGTATATGTTAAATGAATTAAAAAGTAATGAGCTTGAAGATCTTTCGCCCCTTATTTAAAAATATAATCTAATTTAATCATGGATATAATCAATTTTTATAATTACTAAACATAAAACATCTCATAAAAATAAACCAAACAAGTGTAGACTGAGTGAAAAATAAGATGATGTTCATTCTAAAAAATTCGAGTTCAAATCGTTTTGTTTGTAAAAGATGTGTATTGTCAAAAAATTAAAAATACATATAAACAGATATTACCTTCACTCACCTTAAAACTATTACAAAAATTAAATCTAAAGAAAATAATCATCTATATACTGATCTCTTATAACCATCCCTTCGTGTAATTAGGATTCGGGTTCATCCTAATGCTTTTTTACTAGTACAAGTACAATACACAATATTTTAAGAAATTAAAAAATGGCCCTAATGCTTTTTTTATTTTTAAAACTTTTATATATATATTTTAGCCATAAAATTCTTTTTTGTTTTTTAGGCTTAAATTTGATAACAGTCTCTGTAAAATTTATTTTACACAAACATACTTATTTATACTATAAATTAAAATTAAACATAAACCCTAAACTATAAACCTTAAATTCTAAACACTAACCTTAAATTCTAAACCCTACAACCCAAACCTAAACTCTAAGCCCTAAACTAAACTTCTAACCCTTAAAACTAAAAGGCTTGTATAAGCTTTATGCGATCTGTGTATTAAAATTTTTCTCTTATTTTTTACCTTTAATTTTTTTTTAAATTGAATCAACTGACAAAAAAGTATTGGACTTGTTAAATCGATACAGTTATTTTGTAAATGTTCTATTGCGTCATTTTTACCTTTAAACTTTTTTTCAAATTCTTTTTGTTTTTATTTTACCTTTGAACGTTTTTTTCAAATTAAATATTTGATAAAAAAAGTAATTGATGTCAGCTTAGAAAATTTATTTTTTTAATCGATTGATTCAATTTAATAAAAAATAAATAAAGTTTAGAGGTAAAGGAGAAAAAAAACATAAATATTATCTTTGACTTTTTTCCACAATATGATAGAACCCAGTTTATTTCTCAAAATATTGTATTTTTTACAGTGTTTTTGAAGATGATACCAAAAGGCATTGTCTATAAATAATGTTTTCATTATTCGAATTAAAAAATCAAAGACAGTATCAAAAGGTAACGTCTATGAACAGTGCAATATTGAAAATGAAAACAACAACCTTCGTCTTCAAATAGTGGCTACAGTGCCACTGGCGCGCCAATAACGAAGTTGGCACTGTTCAAAGACGATAGCATTAGACACCGACTTCAAACAGTGCCCACATATAATGCGGCCTACATGACAGCTTTAGTCAGCGTGGCAGTGTGTAGGGGGCAACTTTGGTAGCATGCATGCAATTTTTTTATGTTTGAATGCATGCGTAACTAAAAAAATGGGTGTTTAGAGTGTTTTTAAAAAGTATAGGGGTAGAGGTTAAAAACTTGTTAGTGTTATTAAAGGAGGGGTAGGGGTAGTTAAGGGGGAAAATTATAATTTTTCGTATTAAATAGGTAAGGTTGAAAGGAAAATTTTGAGTGAAGAAGAATAAGAAGAAATTATTAGAACAAGTATTGTAAGTAGATTCGATTTTTTTAAGTTTTGTTTTTAAGTTTTGTTTTAGTTTCTTCGTTTTATTTTGTATGTTTAATATAATTTAAATTTTATGCATGTAATTTGGATATCTAGAGAAAAAATAGGGGAGATTTGGTGAAATATTTTGGAGCCAACAAGTAAGTAAGTTTATTTAGTTTTTAAATTTTAAATTATGTATTTATCTCCCATTTTAAGTTGTTGTTTAGAATTTAGTAATTTTTAGTATATTTTTATCAATTAGTATATTTTTTAAAATTAGAATTAAAAAAATATATTCGAAATATGGTTAAAATAAAGGCAACAATAATTTAGTATATTAAAAAATATATTCAAAATATATTTAAAAAATAATTTTATAAAAAATATATATTCGAAAAGAACTCGTCCTCGATGTTAGTAACATTAATTTAAAATTTTGTACGTTCATTTTGATTTAGTATGTTCATTTTGATTTGTGTATTCTGATTGAAAATATATATTGTTTTTAACAGGCAGAGAAAATGAGCAATAACATATTTATGACAATTGTCTATTACAATGGACAAATGGTGAAAACAGATGTCGGAGTTGTATTTGAATTTAAAAACACTACGGAGATAAGACTGAAAAAGGAAATCACCCTTCAAGGAATGAAGGAGAAAATATCCGAGAAAATTGGAGCTGAGATTCATGGTTTGCGGTATCGGTGACTGACATGTCACAATCTAGTAAGATATTCTGCAATCACTCTCCAAGATAATACTGATGTTGGAATAATGATTACAGAACATGAATCTATAGATATTCAAAATATCGAGTTGTTTGCTGAGGTGCGTGATGTTCCCGACCCATCCAGAAACGTAGTTAAAGAATCTGTTCAAATGGATTCCGGCAATGAGATTGATATGTTCGGAGGCAGTTTTGTCTCAATGTTGGCAAGTGGGACATCGAGTGCATTTCATCCAGCTCGGCCTTCGACATATGCAGCATCATACGAGCCGACTATTGATCTAACTGTTGACATTGATGTGAAAAACCTACGAGGTCGATGGGGAGAAACACTTGAAAATTCCAACGAAGATGAAGATATTGGGGGTCCTGATTTGTTCCCTGATGGCGTTGGTGATGCCCCTAATTTCAGTGTTGGAGAATTCGTTTCGACCGGGGACAACATTACATGGTATGAACCTCTTGCTCACATGAGCTTAGTAGATTTCAATGCGATAAGGGCACCTCAATTCCTGGATATGCCCCAATTAACTTCGAGTCAGCGTGATGAATTATCATTTGGGCTTCAATTTAATGAAAAGAATGAAGCTGCATTGGCAGTTAAAGAGTATAGCATAAAGAATCATGTGGACTAAATTGTTGTAGAATCCAGCCCGAGGACTTTCTTTGCCAAGTGTGTGAAATATGGACAATAGTGTAATTGAAAGATCCGAGTGTCGAAGATTCAGAGGAAAAATGCTTGGGAGGTTACATTGTACAATGACGATCACACATTTTATGAACTTCTATTGACTAGGATCACCACAAATTGGACTCGAATGTAATAAGCCATCACATGATGAAGTTGGTTGAAGCAAATCCAAGGGTTCTTGTTTCAGTGATTCAAGAAACCATTGCACAATAGTTTGGATATAAGATAAAATACAAGAAGGGGTGGCGTGCAAGGGATAAAACAATGTAGACGGTCTATGGTGATTATGATAAGTCGTACAACGAGCTACCTACTTTATTACTAGTATTGACACATTTCATCTCTAGCACCATAGTGAGGTATCAAACCTCAGAAGCATACGACCGAGAAGGCCAACTTGTTGAAGGGCATAAATTTTTCCATCAATTTTTCTAGGCATTCAAGCTATGCATTAAAGGCTTTCCATATTGCAAGTGTATGGTCCAAATCGATGGTACATGGTTGTACGGGAGATACTCTCATGTACTATTGATTATCTTTGTGCAAGATGGTGAGAATAATGTCTTTCTGATTTGCATTCGCAATTGTTGAGAGAGGGGACAACGAAAAAGATGTATCATAATCAAACTGTCCAAATGAACCAAGATACATGCCTATACCTCAGTGATTTTTGATTGTATTAGAAATTTTTTACTTTACATCAGTATTAATTAGTTATTTATATTTTTATATTTTTACTACTATCATATTGCTTAATTCTGATTTAATAATTATGGATCAAATTGCTAAGTATTCAAAGTTTAAGGACTAATTTATAAATTTCTAAAGTTTCAATGACAATGAAATTTTGAATTTTATTAGTAGAAAATATTTTTAATTTCATGTTCATCACTAAACTTGAACTAAAAAAATGACAACTGAATCGGAGTTCAATTGAAAAAGTTATGAGATAGTGACTAAAACGTAAAAATTCAATAATGTAAGTAACCTAATTTCCGATCTTAAGCATGTAAATTTAATTCATTTCTAATTTTAAAGTTTATCATTAAGTTACTTGACATATTAAGCTACTCGACATGTGTGACTTCTGTTAGGATGATCAATCAAATGTTGAAATGGCCAAGAAGGAGTGAATTGGCAAATAAAAAAGTTTGGAAGCAAAATGAAAAAAAAAGAATTGGGACACAAGAGTTATAGTGGTTCAACCTTCAAACAAGGTTTACATCCACTACCTTAGCTTCCTACTAAGGATTTTCAAATTCACTATTGAATTTCTTCCCATTTTCTAGGCTAAGGAGGAAACTATGTCCACAATCAAAGCTTTTTACTCAAAGCTTTGATCAAACACTCTTTTTTAAAAGAAATGGAATAGTAAACTGAAAATCCTCTCAAAGGTAGTTTGTTTGCCCAATTACAAGTTCACTCAAACCCAATACTTGAATAAAAATGATTACAAGAAAGACCATTCAAGTGGGTTACAAGATTTGACTCTAATAGGCTCAAAAATGGTTGGATTTGTGCTTGAATGCTTTAGACTTGATCAAAATGTTCAATAGTTGTTGGGCTGCATTTTTCCTGCAATAAATGTTGTCTGCAAACCCTCGGTATCGGTACGCAGGCTACCGTATCGGTACCTGCCAAAAGAAGAAAGATTCACTGTACAAAGGGGTATCGATACGCGGAATGGCGTATTGGTACGAAAAGTGCATTTTACAAAGGCGTATTGGTACGGGCCGTACCGTATCGGTACTAGTTTTGCTCACTAAAATCTGAGAAATAAGTAAGTGGAAAATCGTATTGGTACAACTAATAGCGTATCGGTACAGTATAACCACTTTTCAAAAATTATGGTTCCAATAAAACTGACAAGATAACTGCTATAAAATTAAATGCAAAGATTTTGTAAATCTAAACACCCTATATCGATACGAGTAAAGCCGTACCGATACTCAAAGCTTGTTTGGTTCCCGGGTATGAATGGTGTACCGATACATCTATACGCGTATCAGTATCCAATAGCCATTTAGCATAAAAAGTTGTTCCAATAGCTAAAACTCGTATCGGTACGACCAATGGCGTATCGATACTCCTAGGCCAAATTGGCTATTTGAGTATGAAAATACTTAGAAAATATTTGGGGTTTTAGTTTTTGACTTAGAAACAATTTTAAGTTTGAATCCTTGTCATTTTGTGAGCATTTTTGAGTACTTAAAAATTTATTCAATTTTATAATTTAGCCTTTTAAAATCATTGTTATATCAAAAATCAAATATTGGTTTTACAATCTCCCACTTTTTGATATAACAAAACCCAAAATAAAATTTTAAGACTTTTGAAATTACCCTCTTTCTTTAAGGCTCAAAGATATATCTTTGAAAAATTTTCTTTGAAAAATTTAATCTTACTTCTCCCCCTTTTTGTTATATCAAAATTAATAGGATAAATAAAGCAAGATATAAAACAATAATTCCAAGCATAAATGAAACAACATAGATATTATAAATTCAAAGCAACATAATAATCCAATTTAAAAACATAAAACCAGAGCAAATATTCAGTCATAGGAATTCAAATACAGAACACATGTGCATAAAACTCAAAAACTAATATGATATGATATGAAATGCAAAAGCCTAAGGAGCATCCTCGTCTTCATCTTTCTTATGATCATCACCAAGAGCATGACCACGTCATTCTCCATGAAAAGCGGTAAGAGTCATGTCCATAGACGCTTGGCGATTCTCCATGGATGTAACTCTAGCTTCTAAAGAGGTGAAACGAGTATCCAAAAGAGCAAAGCTAGAATCCAACCTCGCATCCAAAGTAGCAAACTTCCCATCAAGATAGGCCATAAGAGCATCAAGGGAAGGTTGAGTAACCGGGGGCACTGGATCAATTGAAGCTGCTGGAACATTTTTTATCAGATCGGGTTGTGCATCACGAGGGGGATCCACAATACGAATCCATTCACCATTGTAGATGGTGAACCTTTGCATGCTGAAGAGAGTGATCATCAATAGGGTCTGTGAGAGGCAAAACAAGGTCGTAAGAGCAGTCGATATCAAGCTTGTGGAATATATAGCTCAAGGCGGTGCCTTAGGTGAAAGATGTAACTTGAGAGGTAAAAAAGTTTTGGACAAGGAAGACTAGCTTAGCAAAGATGGTTTGGGCTAGGTTTGGGTGTTTCCCTTCATGGAAGCAATATAGCCAAAAGTAATCGACTTGGCGAACGATAGACCATTTACCACCTTGGATGGCCAAAACCACCAAGTGATAAGGAAGTGAAGAAAATGCTCATGGGCATTTAAAATAGTTACGGAACCACCATAGGTGTGAGGAAAATTAATTTCATCATCTATACCAATATCATCCATCCCCAAAAGATCGGCTATAGTTTTAGAATCAAGACAATGTTTTTCCCATAAGATAAGACCAAGTGCTATAACCTCGGTTTTCTTTGATTGTAAACACATCGAGCATTAGAGTAAAAGATAAAGACAAAAGTTTTATATTGAATGTTGGGTATACTTAGAAAAGGCATGAACTTCCATTCTCTTAATAAATCAAGATATTCAAAAATTAAATTATCGGAAGTCATGAAAGGAATAGAAACAAAACGTTCATGACTAATTTTAAAGTTTTGAAAATGTTTAAAATGATCTAAAGCATTTGGATTTTCGGTTCATTAAAACATTGACGATAAAGTTGGGTAAGGTTTGGTCTTGTACCATTGTTTTCGGGATTGGGTTTAGTAGGATTAGGATAGAAAGAGCTAGATGCAATCTCCTTTCTTTCTCTTTTCATAGGACCCATTAGAAAATCCTAAAAAATAATTTCAAACAACAAAAACAATGTATGCATAAACATCACATTCAATCCAATAAACAATCCAATAATCAAGGTATTATGAAAACCTATATTGTATAGTTTAATATCACATACAAATATAAAAAGAATTTTTGGTGAAAGAAAAACTAAAAAAATAGTGTATAAAAATATACGAGTATAATTTTATATTTGAACAAAAAAAATTCAATTTTGGAAGAATTTTTGTAAAATCTTTGAAATAATGTTATATACATACAAAAAGTATAAATTTTAAGCATATAAAATATATAGATATGAGCGAAAACAAAATTTAAAGAAAGTGAAGTTTATACCTTGAATGAGGATTATGGATGAATGAGGAGATAATTTTGCACAAGCTTGATGATGCTAACTTGGGTTTGATGTTAAAACCAAAACCCCCAAAATATTTTGAAGATTTGTGAGAAAATCAAAGGGTTTGAAGGGTTTAAATAGGCTTGAGCCGTCTAGGGTATTAGAGGAAAAGTTAGACTTTGGTTTAAATTAGGTAAACCCCATTTCAATGACATTTAAAGATATCAGCGGCCACGTGTACCGATACACCACTTGTGCATATCGATACGCCACTTGTGCGTACTAGTATAGTTTTTAGCCGTACCGATCTTCAACCCGTATCGGTACAGGCTTACGTGTACCGAAACATTACCTTAGATACCTATATCGATACGCGATACCCCGTATCGATACCCTTGAGCCAAAAATGACATTTTTAGCTATAAGGAGCTCAAAAATTTGAATTTAATCGAAACGATATGCATGTGTATGATATGAGAACATCAAGTATGATCAAATACAGATGCATACTCCCCCTAACGACAAAATAAATGCATATAGGAGCAAAAACACAAAAGCATGGAAATCAATCAAATTCAAGCAAGATTTAGACACCGAAAAGGCCCTAAGGTTCAAGAAAGGCTAGTAATCCCTAACTTACTCCTAAGAGACAAAAAACGCTCTTTGTCTAAAGGTTTGGTAAAGATATCCGCTAGTTGGTTTAAGGTGTCTACATATTCTAGAACTACCTCATTTTTGTAAGACATGATATCTAATGAAATGATGTCTTATCTCTATGTGCTTGGTTCTAGAGTGTTGGATGGGATTCTTAGTAAGACAAATGGCACTAGTATTCTCACGCTTTAGAGGGATGATATCTACATCAATTCTATAATCTAAGAGTTTTTGCTTCATCCAAAGGACTTGAGCACAACAACTTCCGACCGAAATATATTTCGCTTGGTGGTAGATAATGTTACACTATTTTTCTTCATCCAAAGGAATTGACATGTACTGGAGGTACTCTTTCTATCTATCTTACAACCTCAATAATCCGCATCTGAATAAGCATGTAAACTAAAGGAAGAGTCTATTAGATACCAAAGATCTAAACAAGGTATGTCTCTAAGGTATCTAAAAATTCTTTTAATGGTTTGTAGGTGATTCTCTAGGACTAGCTTAAAATCTAACACACAAGCATACACTAAACATTATATCCGATCTACTTGCGGTAAGAT
This sequence comes from Hibiscus mutabilis, assembly GCA_019671005.1. Lineage (NCBI taxonomy): Eukaryota > Viridiplantae > Streptophyta > Magnoliopsida > Malvales > Malvaceae > Hibiscus > Hibiscus mutabilis. The sequence continues at coordinate 77,397,567 of CM033711.1, forward strand.
AAAGCAAAGATCATATCATTGATCTATAAAGCTTTAAATCAACACATTTACCTCCTTCATCTTTGTCAAGCTTCATAGAAGAGCTCATTGGTGTGGCTTGAGGTTTCCTATTCTCCAAGCCAAACTTCTTGAGCATGTATTTGATGTACTTAGCTTGATTGATGAAGATGCTATCCTTCCTTTGTTTGATTTTGAGCCCCAAGAAGAATGAGAACTCTCTCATCATGCTCATCTCAAACTCGCCTTGCATCAACTTAGTAAAATCTTGGAAAAAACAATTCATTAGTAGAACCAAATATAATATCATCAACATAAATTTGAACTTCAAAGATGTCTTTGCCTTTTCTTTTAATAAAAAGTGTAGTATCCACATTTCCTTTGTCAAAACCTTTTTCAATCAAAAAATATAAAAATCTCTCATACCAAGCTCTAGGAGCTTGTTTCAAACCATATAAAGCTTTTGAAAGTTTAAAAACATGGTTTGGGTATTTTGGATCTTAAAAATTAGGTGGTTGCTCTACATACACTTCTTCATTTATAAAACCATTTAGAAAAGCACTTTTCACACCCATTTGAAAAAGCTTGAATTCATGATAACATGTAAATGCAAGAAGCCTCATAATAGCTTCCATTCTAGCTACGGGTGCATAGGTTTCATCAAAATCAATTCCTTCTTCTTAAGTGTAACCTTGAGCAACAAGTCTAGCCTTGTTTCTCACTACGTTACCACTCTCATCTAGTTTGTTTCTAAAAACTCATTTAGTTCCTATGGTAGATTTATTACTTGGCCTATCAACTAATGTCCATACTTCATTTCTCTCAAATTAATTTAACTCTTCTTACATAGCCAATATCTAATAATCATCATTTAATGCTTTTTTGATATTTTTAGGCTCTATGCATGAGATAGATACAACAAAATTACATGTATTGCTAAGAGAAGATCTAGTGGTTACCCCTTTGGATGGATCACCCAAAATTTCACCACCTTTGACATAGTTAAACTCCCTTGGGTAGGTCACCTCTTTTTCCTCTAGAGTCATGTCCATCAAGGCTTCTAGAGGTGGACCTTGTGCTTCTTCTTTAGATGATTGTCCACAATCATTGGCTTTAAAATTCCTTACATCATCATCATCACAAGAATCATTCCTCGAAAGGAGGTTATCATCGAAAACCACAAGAATGGACTCTTCTACTACTAAAGTTCTCTTATTAAATACTTGATAAGCTTTAGAGTTTAAAGAATAACCAAGAAAAATTGGTTCATCACTTTTAGCATCAAATTTTCCTAAATTGTCTTTTTCTCTATTTAAAACAAAACATTTACATCCAAAAAAGATGAAAATAGTTAATGTTAGGCTTTTTGCTCTTAAGAAGCTCATAAGGTGTTTTCTTTAAAATAAGCCTAATCATTACACGGTTGAGAATATAACAAGAAGTATTAGTGGCTTCTGGCCAAAAATAATTAGGCAAATTATTTTCACAAAGCATGGTTCTAGCAATTTCTTCAAAAGTTCAATTTTTCCTCTCAACAACCCCATTTTGTTGAGGTGTGCGAGGAGCGGAAAAATTATGGCTAATCTCATTTGAATTACAAAACTCTTCAAAACCTAAATTTTAAAATTTGGTTCCATGGTCAATCCTAATATGAGAAATGGACTGATCAACATCGTTTTGAGTTACTTTTGAAAATGTGATGAATTTTTTAAAAGCTTCATCCCTGGTACTTAAAAATAAAACCCAAGTATATCTAGAGTAGCTATCAACTAATACAAATGCATATGATTTTCCACCCAAACTCATAGTTCTAATACGGCCAGAAAGATCCATGTGGATCAATTGTAAAACTCTACTTGTAGAAACATCATTAATAAGTTTGAACGAAACTCTTTTATGTTTGTCTTTTGCACAAGCATCACAAATTTCGTAATATGAAAACTTTATTTTTGGCAAACCTCTTACAAGATCATTTGAAATCAATTTTTCTAAAACACCCATGCTTGCATGACCTAGTTTTCTATGCCATAACCATGAATCATGTTCATCTTTAGCAACAAAACATGCATTTGAAATATGAATGTCATCTAAATGCACCATGTAAATGTTTCCAATGTGATGACCAATAAGCGTAATTTTGTTAGTTTCAATGTTCATAATTTTGCAACCATTTAAATAAAAACACGTTGAAACCTTTATCACAAAGTTGGCTTATGCTCAATAAATTATGTTTTAGACCACTGACATATAAAACATATCAATAAGGGTAGAAGAGTGATGACCAATAGAACCAATTCCTTCAATGTGGCCTTTGGAGTTGTCATTGAAAGTCACCACTCCTCCACTCTTTAGTTTTAGCTCCAAGAACCGACTCTTGTCACCGGTCATGTGTCTTGAGCATCTACTATCAAGGTACCATGAATTTCCACACGAAGCTTTGGCCTTGTAGCAATGCTTCCTCTACAAACAATGATTAAGTCTTGATTTTTGGTACCCAAATCATTTTGGGTCTATGAGTATTAGCTCCCAAAATCTTGGTTCCTTTGGGAATCCAAGAAGCAATAGCACTCACATCATTAGAAGTGATTAGTTCCTTAGGAACCCATACACTCCCAATCATTTTACCATAAGAGGGGTTTTAGAAGCTTCTTTGTGTGTATCCACCAAAGTTACTTTTTATATAGTTGGGTTTTGAAGATTGTCATTTTTCAAAACTAGATTTCCCAACTTTGTTTAAGGAAGCTTTGAGATCACCCACTTCCTTTTGGTGATCATCGTGAACTTTAGAGAGAAGGTTGTTTAAATCTAGATTGTTCTTTTCAAAAAAAATTTGTTTTTCTTGTAAATCAAGAACCTTGTTCTCAAGTTCTGAGTTAGTTTTAGATAAGGAATCATTTTTTTGTTTTTCAAAATTGATTCCTTGTATTTCTCTACCAACTCATCATATACCTCTTGTAACTCATCATAAGCTTCTTGAAGCTCATCAAATGTAAAATCGAAATTAGATGAGTTAGATGTTAACTTAGGGTCTTCTTCAAATGCCACGAGACAAAGGTTGCCTACTTCTTGCTTCTCTTCATCGGATGATTCCTCATCACTCCAAGTAGCAATATGAGCTTTAAGCTTCTTCTTCTTCCCAAAGCTCTTCTTTTTGAGTTAGGGACAATCGGTCTTGATGCGCCCCGGCTTCTTACACTCATAGCATATTATTTGATCATTTTTTTCTCATTGTTCTTGTTCTTGAAATCCCCTCTTTGATGAAACTTTCTTCCTTGGTTGGATTTCATGAACTGAATGAACATTTTGGCTAGCATGGCCAATTATTCTTCTCCATCTTCACTCGAACCATTCTCCTCTTATGAAGCTTTGAGAGCAATTCCCACTTTCTTCTTTCCCACCTCTTTCTTTTCCATCATCTTCTCTTCCCTCTTCTTTTATTTTCTCTTTATTTCTTCATAATCTCATAAATAAACAAAGAACCTATGAGTGCATCAAGCTTCAAGGTCTTGAGTTCCTTAGCTTTAATGATTGTGGTTCTCTTTCTATCCCATGATTCAAGAAAAGAATATTCTGAGATGACTTCTCCAAATCCTTTGAGTCTGTTGACTATGACAGAGAAACGATCAAACATCTTGGTGGTGCCCTCATCCGGTTTCATCTTGAAATTCTCGTAGCTCAAGTTGAAGAGTCCAATCTTATTAGTCTTCTTTACATCGTTTGTGCCTTCATAGGTGGTCTCGAGCTTGTCTCATATCTTATTTGCACTTGTGCAAGAAGACATCTTTGAGTACTCATCTGATCCAATCGCACAAAAGAGCATGTGCATAGCTTTGTCGTTGACTTGTAATCTCCTTCAATCTTCATCGGTCATCTCTAACTTAGACTTGGGAATTAACCAGTCACCTTCTATCTTTATCGGTATGCTTGGTCCATCTTTCACTACATTCCATAAAAGATAGTCGTTAGATTTGATGAAGAGCCTCATGCGATTCTTCCAATAAGGATAGTTATCCCCATTGAAATGAGCTAGGCTCTAATACCAATTGTTAGGATGATCAATCAAATGTGGAAATATCCAAGAGGAGGTGAATTGGCAAATAAAAAAGTTTGGAAGCAAATTGGAAAAAGAAAAGAATTGGGACACAAGAGTTATAGTGGTTCGACCTTCTAACAAGGTTTACATCTACTACCTTAGCTTCCTACAAAGAATTTTCCAAATTCACTATTGAATTTCATCCCTTTTTCTAAGCTAAGGAGGCAACCTTGTGTACAATCAAAGCTTTCTACCCAAAGCTTTGATCAAACACTCTCTTCTACAAGAAATGGAATAACAAACTGAAAATCCTCTCAAATGTAGTTTGTTTGCCCAATTACAAGTTCACTCAAACATAATACTTGAATAAAAATGATTACAAGAAAGACCACTCAAGTGGGTTATAAGATTTGACTCTAATAGGCTCAAAGATGGTTGGATTTGTGCTTGAATGCTTTAGAATTGATTAAAATGTTCAATAATTGTTGTTGTAGCTTTGGACACTTGAATATATACCCATTCATTGATTTTTTAACTATTTGGGTAGTTGGGATATTGAATAGAGCCATTGGGCTGCATTTTTTCCGTAATAAATATTGTCTACCAACATTCGGTATCAGTAAGGGGTTGTCGTATCGGTAAGGGGTTGCCGTATTGGTACCTACCAAAAGAAGAAAGAGCCATTGTACAAAAGGGTATCGATACGCGAGAGGGCGTATCGGTACAAAAAGTACATTTTACAAAGACGTACTGGTATGGGTCGTACCGTATTGGTACTGGTTTTGCTCACTAGAATCTGAGAAATAAGTAGGTGGAAAATCGTATTAGTATGACTAGCAGCGTATCAGTATGATATAACCACTTTTCAAAAATTATTGTTCCAATAAAACTGACAAGGTAACGGCTATAAAATTAAATGTAAAGATTTTGTAAATCTGAACACCCTGTATCAGTACGAGTAAAGGCGTACTGATACTCAAAGCTTGTTTAGTTCCCAGGTATGAATATGTGTATTGGTACCCAATAGCCATTTAGCATAAAACATTTTTCCAGTAGCTAAAACTCGTATCGATACGGCCAAGGGCGTATCGGTACTCCTAGACTAAATTGGCTATTTGAGTATAAAAACACTTAAAAATATTTGGGGTTTTAGTTTTTGACTTAGAAACAATTTTAAGTTCGAACCCTTGTCATTTTGTGAGCATTTTTGAGTACTTAAAAATTTATTCAATTTTACAATTTAATCATTTAAATCATTGTTATATCAAAATCAAATATTGGTTTTACAACTTCCTAATATTAAGGTAACCGACATGTGTGACTTCCCAATCCACATCTGGCTTGCAGCGTCCATCAAAGTCGTGAAGAAAGTAATGATCAACTGGAATACGCGAAGTAGGCTGGTGGAAGCAAAATTGCCTTAACACCCTATCTCCAAATTGGAACTCGGCAATAGCAAAGTGGATGAACAGTGTAAAATGACACCATAAAGCAAAATCTTTCATCAAATATTCCTGTAGAAATATGCGATCATCGTTGTACGACATCCAGATAAACTGTAAAAAATATTATTATTATAATAATACATCTAACTAAAATGTAAATAATCATTTAACTAAATAAATTTTCCATTTAGATACCTAATCTTAACAATAAAAATCAATCTAAGATCTACATATTCTAACATTGTAACCCCCTTGACTCGGTCTAGACGCTAGATGGAATCGAATGAGCTACATTGGGTTTGCCGAAACAAACCCGTAAAGATTAAACTCGAATTACGTCCATTTTTTCTTTTATCTTATCTAGATGCAACATTATAACCTATGGTGTGCATACTGGCAGCGGGTGAAATTTCAACTCAATCGGGCGTCGAATCGACATCCAATTGCACGCAATTATAATTTAGAGACCAAATTTGAATTCTAGAAAATTATAGGGACTTATCCATTTTGAAGTTACCAAACCTTAATTAGTCAGGTTTCATTCCCACATGTCAAATTATAGTTTTAGACAACCATCCAAACCCATTCAATTGCGTACATAACATTCAGGGACCAAAATGGAAGAATCTCAAACATAAAATAATCCATAACTACCATAATAGCTAGCCATACATATAAAGTCCCAAGGCATATCGGTACGCGGGCTACAATAACCAAAAAATAGATTCTAGTAGCTCAAAACCGTACCGATACAACTCTTCGCGTATCAGTACGCCTTGACAAAATACATTGGGTCGTACCGATATAGGGCCCCGTATATCGGTACACCTGGACCTGAAATGTTCACTTTTGCTAGTTTTTCATACTTTCATAGATTCAAACACATTCTAACATGTCTCAAACATATACACAAATACTCTCAAGATCAAACCACATCAAAACATCATAGAAACAAGATTATAACATGGCATCACACTTCCAACGAAAGTATAAATGCATGCTTCCTATATAAAAACCATTCAAAGCATGAAACATAAATACAAAGCATTAACCAAACATATAAGGTCATTTACAACTCTAAAACAACATAGCAAACTTGCCCAAACAAGGAGTTTCGCAAATCCTCCCAAAACAACAATAAACCACATTGCTTTTATTACTACTAATCTAGTTCGAAAGCATACGCTTATTAACCGAAATCCTTGGATTCCTCTCGCTTTCTTTCTGCCTCAAATCCCTTTAATTCTCTACATTTATGGACAAAGAAAGCGTAAGCACACTAGGCTTAGTGAGGAGTGCTCAAACAACACACCATCAATGCATTTAAAACTATTTACCAAAACCACATTGAAAATACCATTTCAAACATCTTATAAAACATCATGCCTTGAAAGCCATGCACTTAACACTTTCAAAAACCAACATATTAAACCATATGCAACATGTATCATGGACCAACAGTACATCCCATTTGCTAACCATCAATTTAAGCCTTCACATGCATAAAATCCATTTCGTCAAAGCACGACCTAGAAAGAATTATTGCCATACTTACTTCCAAGTTTAAACCATCATTTCAAGCTAAGTTTAAACCCCTAATTATAAACTTTAAACCATTTCAAATCTGAAATCCATGTTCTCATTCACCGACAACGTAAAACTTCATTCGCCGATGTGAATTTAACCGATAGCTATAAGATCAATCCTCATGTTTTAACCACATAACAACATAATATTAATGCATCATCATGCATCCATAATCCCCACAACACAATTCCCCAACTTCGCTTCATTAAAAACTAACAATGTCTTCCAAAAACACCTTCCAACTTAACCTAAACGCAACCCAGCCATAACCTAGCCATTCATTCCATTAATTACCTTCAATTAACTTCCAAAACAATCCAAAATAATCCTTATACCTCTAGCATACATAAAATCACCACAACTCCTCAAAAACTCATAAATAGCAACCTATAAAATTAGAGATTCACATAGTTTCGGGATTCTAATATTAAAATCAATATATTAACATTATATAACATCAAAATCATTATTGAAATCAATCAATAACTCAGCAAAACAAATCAAATTCGAAAATCACATAATGTCATCAATTAAACCTTGATTAAACAAATTTTCCATAATTAAATCATCAAAACTCGGTAGAAAACATTATATAAAGGATCAGTAACTTGGGAATTTCAGTAAAGAACCATTCATTAGAGGAGAAGAACGAACCTTACCTCTAATGAGTGAATTTCCTCTCAATTGGATGTTTAATCTTGAAAAACAAAGAAATACAATAAGATTTTGTAAAACAAGATTGAAGAATCCATTAGAAATCAAAGGTTTGATAAATCAAGATCATTGCCTCAAATCTTTGATGAAAAGGAGTATGTTTGGATGAAGGAATTTTGAGAGAAAATTTGAGAGAAATGAAGTTACGTCAAATGTGTTTTTAGGAAATAACCACCTCTTTTAATTAATCCCCTTTAATTTCCTTAATTAAAAACTCATTAAAATAATCCCAATTAAGAGGAAATAAAAACATTAGGTAAAATAGCTCTTTAAAGATTCAAAGTTTTAATCCTTTTTCAAAATAGTCACTAAAAATAGTTTTTAATCATTACATTTTGGTCACTAACCAAAATGTACAATTTCCAAATTCCATTTTTCAAAATTGACTTTACTAAAAATATTCATATACTAAATTGTGATTTTTAGATATTTTCCAATATTTTCACGCATCGAAAATATTTAATTTGATTTTAAATCTCGAATCCGACTCGAATCTCTAACCCGGTCCACCAGACCATCTAATTAGCTTAAAAAACACTAGGCCCAAAACTGGGGCATTACAAACATTATTGTGCGCCAATCCCGTTTGAGTTTTTTCCTCGCACCATCTACATACAAATCACAAAAATAATGTAAAAACAAGTAAATTTAATTTAAACATTCAACTCAAAATCAAGATATTTACCTTGCAACAAGAGAAAACTGTATATGTGTTTGAGTCATCGGTGTAAAAAAGGGAAGTCGCTGCTAAGCCCACGCTTGCAACAACAACAGACTTCCACCAATACCCCTTACCTTTTGACCATTTTCTAGTATAGCGCCCCTGCACAACTCACAATACAAGCACGCAATATGGTCGATCCCTAGCTATATTGACAACCAGCTTCCCAATGAGTATCCAAAAAATGTAGATACCATATATCAACCAGATTGCCAGATTTATCCGGCATTAGTATCCCTCAAATTAGCTGCAGAATATATGCTCGACTTGCCTTATAAATCTTATCAATCGTACTATACTGATTGAGTCCAAATTCACTTTGCAACCAACTCAATTTGACACGAGACCTTTTCACATTAGTTCTTTTTGGCACCTTCCCAAGGTACTTTTGGCAAATTTTAGTAGTTGAACCCTGAGTATGCTCGATCAATGGCTTCTCGTTTACCAGGACCCCGATAAGAAAAAACCACGTCTTCTAGCTTGATCGTGGATTATTCACACGACATATGAAATGTATGTGTTCCTGGTCTCCAATACTCAATTAGAGCGGTAATTAACCTAGGAACCAACTTGTACCCACGAAAGAATGTCCCATGATAAAATCCCGCCATATGCAAGAAACAAATGATTCTATCGTCTAGGGGAGTTTTTCTCCATGCTCCGATGATGTCCAAATGTATACTCTATATCATGTAATTAATGCATTGTTTAAACATAATTATTAAAAAAATATAAAAGTGATTGATTTCGTAATAAATAAACTATTAAAAAATGTGTACCATCTTGATCCTGAAAATGCAACAAAAGAGCTTAATCAGCCATCTTACATGACAAGTAAGAAAATATTAGTAACCCGAGACTAAATCTACTACATTAAAAAAATAATAATCATAATCAAATAAAAAATAACCTGAAACAATTCTACTAGGTCTACTACTACTAGATACATGCAATTTAAATGTAACCTACTACTCATTTAAAATTACATAACTAAATTAATTTATTAAATTAAATTTAAATAAATAAAGACAATCACCATTAATTAGAATTACATAACTAAGATCGACTTATTAAATTAAATTTAATAATATAAACTACTACATGCAATTAAATTATATAACAAAATTTAAAATAAATAATATTAATTTACTCAAAATTTTAAAATACATAATAATACCATTTAAATTATATTAATCATCAATACTAAGTTCAAAATTAAAGAAGTCACATTTTCTTACTAACTATAATAATAATATGACTAATGAACCTAAATTAAAAATTAAAATACACATCTACTTACTATATTTTCTCCAAATATTTAACATCAAAAACTAAAATTCTTTTTTTTCTTATAGTATACAATAATAATATATAATATGATGACATAATTTAAAAATTAAAAATAAATCTAATGAACTTAAACTAAACTATAAAATACACATATAATTACTACATTTTCTCCAATTCTTCCTCCTTATTCTTCTTTATTTAATTTTCTCAGAATTTTCTCCAAACCTTCAACCACCTATTTAACACAAAAATATTCAAAACATCAAATATTAAACTTATATTAATCATCATCAATACTAAGCTAAAAAAATAAAAAATAAAATTTCGTACTAATTACACTATAACATACAATTTAAAATTTTAAATAAAAATTAATGAAATAGTTTTACTAAATTAAAAATTAAAATACACTTCTATACTTACAATATTATCTTTAAATCTTCTTTTTCATTCTTCTACTGTGTCAACCCAAGAAATTTCCTTATACCATTTTCCACCTTCAACCTCTATTTAACATCATAAAATTAAATCTTTACCACTCATCCAACCAACTCATTCCCCATTCATAAGAAAATAACTTCCTAAGACCTCTGCATGCATGCCACCAAAGCTGCCCCTGCACTACCACGCTGAACCACAAAGTTGTCCCCATTGCCATGTTGAACCAAAGTTGTCCCATGCAGGCAGCATTATATGCGAGCACTGTCTGAAGTCGGTAACAAATGCTATCGTCTTTGAACAGTGCCAGTTTTGCTGGTACTATAGCCACTATTTGAAGATAGAGGTTGTTGCTTTCTCTTTTAATATTGCGTTATTCATAGACGTTGTAAAAAGTACAATATTTTAGGAAATAAATTGAGTTTTATCGTATTGTGGAAAAAAAATCAAAGACAATATTTATATTTTTCATCCTATTAGAAAAGAAAGAAAAAATATAAAGGCTAAAATAATTATTTTTAAAAGGTTTGAGAATAAAATAATTTATTAGACAAAAAATACAAGAATGCATAAGAATAAATAGAAAACCATAGATTAATTGGTATTTGACTCTATCCTATGACGGTGTAAGTTTGTATACACAACCACGACACATCCCAAAAAGGGGATTAAATTAGGGTTTGTTGTCATGGATAAAGCAAGAAGGGGATTATGTGTAGTATTTTAGGGTTGGTAGATCCGACGAAATCGAGATGGATTATCCGATACGAATATGATACAAGAAAATAAGGTGTAATTAAACGAATTAGAGGGCGATTAAAGGTGCAAAGAGCAGAATGAAGTTTTGACAGAGAAGAGAGAGGGGACAAAAAGGAGCGACGTCCAAGGCATCAAAAATAGTGATCCCTCAAAAACAACGTGTTTTCTGGGTGGGAAGAGCTTTGGGCTCAGTGTTGTTTTGGCCCAAGGTTTTCTTGTACTGTGTGAAAGGTTGTCCGAAAGGAAAACAGATAAGATCAACCAATCCCCCCAGGCCTCCACACTATATAACTATTTTAAAAACACTACTAGTAGTAGGAGTATTATTTAAACTTCACAAGCTTTTGCAGTCTACTAGAAACTGCAGTGGGGGCAGTGCTCCCCCGTTCTATTTAACTTTTGGTTCCTCTTAACATCATTAGTCTTTGATTCTTTAGAATCTTTGATCAACGAGGCTGAGGCTCAACCTACGTTTGAAAATGAAGCTGGAAAAAGTGATGAATATGGCAACAAAAATATCCTTTGCATTTTGTTAGCTTTGAACCATTAATCTCACACTCGGTTGTTTTTCAAAGTCCATGACATCCCATCCCCACCATGTAAATATGGAAATTCCCTCTCCAAACTCACCTCCGCTCCTCACGTATTATCGGCTCGCGGCGCTTTTTCAAAGGACCATTTCCTCATTTTCTTACCCTTCATTCTCATACTTTAATTTTAAGGATTACGAGTGCTTGAAGTACATCAACTTTTGAAGAAAAAATCAATTAAATTTTCATTTTTTACATACAATTAAGCCATCGAACCAATTAAATTATTTAACCCAATTTAATTATTAATTTTTGACAATTTTTTCCTTGAAATATTACTGTCATATGACACACTGCAGTACTGTTATATGACATTTACATATTTATAAGAATATATTTTTTTTATAATTTTGATAAGTTTTTCTAAAATTTTTAAAACTTTTAAAGTATTTTTAAGATAAAATTAAAAATTCTGAAAATACCAAGTGACAATACTGTAACAAGATATATTACACAATTAATCAAAAAAATTATTAGATTTAACAATCAACGTTGGTCAAATGAGTGAATTGATGAAATTTTGGAGTATAAAAACTTAATTGGATGCAAAAGAGGTTACAAGGATTAATTGATTATTTTGTAAAAGTTCAAAGACTTATGATACCTATAAGCTTAATTTTACAAAATACGAATGAATCTAATATAAATTATTAAGTTGATAGATAATATAACGAATAATTTTTTTTTACCCTTTTTTATATTTTTTATTTGTTTTAATATTAAAAAATTTAAAATTTAAATTATAACACTAAACTAAATTCTAATATGGAAGTAAAGAAAGAGAGAGAATTTCTATTCTAAAATAAGAATACAGACTATAGTGTGATTTAGGCAAGGAAAGCTGGGGAAGGGTTTTTAGTAAAATCTCCGAGAAATACCAATTCTCGCATCTCTATCTGTGTCAGACAACAAGATTTGACCAAGCTTTAATTTAGCACCACAATGTCCGGCAAAATTATTACTGTTTAATAATTATTAATCATATTTCTAATCCTCTTCTTTATCAACTGTTTCGGAATGAAATGCCAAAAACAAATTCAAGCATTTTGGGTAGAATTTGGTTAAAACACAATACTATATAAATACATAATTAATTATGGTGTCATTGATTTTCTTTTCTTTTCTTTTCGGGGTCCCATGGGAGGACCTTAACGGGACCCGTTTTCTAATGATATAGAATTTATTTTGAGTCATCCATTAATTATATCACTAATCCATATGGTTTTTGTTTTAACATTGTGGTTCACTTCTTGTTTTGTACCCTAATTAATCTCACTACCAAACAAAATAACAGTCTCTGCCCCTTTCCATCCTTTGACCCTACAACAGGTGGCACTCACCACTCATTTCTTTTTCTCAATATTACTAATTTTTTATGGATATAATCAATTTTATGAAATTTAATTTATTTTATGTAGTAAACCCTACTCTAATATTAACAGTTTTAAGATCACAGCTCTAGAGTTTAAAACACAATTATTTTCTGTAGTAGCATTGACCTAGGGATGATTATAGGTCGGGTTTTTAGTTAATCTGTACTCAATACGAAAATTTAGTACTTTCATCTAAATTCGATTCGACTCGATATTTTATGATGTCCTACTCGGCTCGAATCTGAACTCAAATTCTAGAGTAAAAATTTGAACTCAATTCGACCAGATATAAATAAAAAATTATCAACTTTTATTATTATTTGATAAAATAAAGAGCTAATTCTACAGAGAGAGCAATATAATAATTGTTTCATTTTTATTAGAGAAAATAGAGAGATAATTGAAATATATATATATATAAAGAGAGGGATATTGTAATAATTATACCTAAATATTTAGAATAAAATTAAACTAGTATTTCGGGTCAGGTATTTTTCACCATAAACCCATACCCGACCCTATCCAACTTCACCCTAAAAATCCAAACCCAAACCCAAAATTTTCTTTTAAAAAAACTCAATCCTATAAGATCGAGTCGGGTTTGAACCCGTTGGGTATGGTTCAAATGATCATCCCTAATTGAAGCGTATAATGTGAAGATTTTTTATATCATGGTATTATTGTGTTTTTTTAGTATAGTTCATGTTTATTTCATGATTCATGTTCATAATTTATGGTTTTTCCTCTCAACAATGTTGTTTCTAAGATCGAACCTAATTTTATTGATATTATTGTGTTCTAAATAATGCTTATGGGCAAGTATTTGGCCGAATCAAGTGAATTTTTTTGAATAACTGTCAAGTTTTGTTTCTCAACCCTAATTTAATTTAATTGTTTTGAATTGAGTTCATTTTGAATATGTTTTCTATATTTTTTTTTTCTTGCATAGATGAACCCAAAAATAAGAATGCATGTGGGACGTGTCACACACTTTCAACGCTCAAGTGTGAACTGAACGAAAGAAGAGAGAAAAAAAGTAAAAGTTAAAACATAAAATTGTGTTATTTCAGTTAATGGAAGGCTAAAAGAAAATCCAATATTCAAAACAACGTAGTTTCGTTAATCGATTTAATCAAGTTTTTGAATTGAGAATATCAACTCGATTCGAACTAAACAAAATTGAATGTTAATTTAAGTTGAGGATGTTCATAGTTAACTTAATACTACAATGGTTAATATGTAGGTTCTTAGTGTAATTAGAATATCTTATTTTTAGACATTATCATCTAATTGCACAAAAAACATAACCTAAAGATTAATTGTTGTAGTATTTAGGTTAGAAAAATTCTACAATGAATAGCATACATTGATATACACTATTAATTTTTATTTTTTATTTTTAAATAAATATGTGGGACCTATCAATTGTCTTTTTGCTTTTTTATTTTTTATTCTTTATTTATTTAATTTATATCAATATAAAATTATGACATAAAAATAATTTTAACCTTTAACGTTTACAATTTCTAACATTTTTGTCATTATTTTTTAAGGATAGATTTGACTCCTAGCCTATATTATTTTGTCAAACTACTCATTTTTTAACTAACATCTCGATTAAATCGTTAAAAGTTTAAACGGTGATGGCATGTCAATATTCTTACTTAAAAAATATATTTTTCAACCATTTTTGAAAAAAAAACTAACAAAAAATAAGCATAAACAAACAACTAATCATTACGGAAAATCCACACCTAAAAGCAAAGCTAATAAATGAATTTCTAAACCTAATTCAAATTTCTTAAACCCCAATTTAAGTTTTCATATCAATTCGAAACCTATAATTTTTTTTACTTTATGTCATATTTTTAGTGTTTTCATGATTTTTTTAAATTTCATAAAAATTTCATTTGATATTATTTTTAAAATTCATTTTCAAATACTAAATACTAGAATCAAAACCTCAAACAATCTGTATTAAATTAAACATTAAAATTTTAAAACCCTAAACTAAAAAAATAAAAACCCAGTTAATTAGTATCAAAAGTGTTCTTTGATTAAATAATAAGTAATTTTTACAAGTTTTAATAATCGCGTCAAATTTATCTGTAATATTTTATCAATCGGTTCAAAGTGCTTCAAAATTTAAAGAACAAGATTTGATTCAAAGTGAATTCAAGTTTGAGGGTAAAATCTTATTTGTTTGTATGGTATGTCATGTTGGATTTTAGAATGAATTTACTTTAAAAATTGTAGACTGATTTCATGAATCTTAGCTAGGATTTTAAATTCCAATACCATTTATGATTAACTACATTCTTTTCCAGGTTTATATTTTTGTTTTAATTTTAATTATCCTTAATAGTTTGAATTAGGCTTAAGGGCTTGTGAAGCCCTTAAAGATTTTTCGCACTCAATGTCACCTTCAAACCCTAAAAATTAACCAATCTGACCCTTTGACTGACATAATCCGTTGTTGACCGTGACGATACTGATATGGCGGTCCACGTTAAAAAAGTGATGACGTGGAAGAGGGCTTAATTGATTTTTTTAAAGTTTGAGGCTTTAATTGATCTTTTTATAAAGTTTGAGGGCTTATTTAATCTTTAAGTAAAATATAAAAATATAAAAAAAAATGTTAAAATATTCTAAAATAAATATTAAAATTACTAAAAACAATTTTTTTTTATATTTTAGTATTATAATATTTCTTTATATTTTTAATATTTAAATTTAATTCAAATAATTTCTTAATTTTATTTTTTTAAAGATTAAATAAGCTCTCAAACTCTCTAAAAAAATCAATTAAGCCCTCGAATTTTCTAACAAAATCAATTAAGCCCTCAAATTTTCTAACAAAATCAATTAAGCCCCTCTAGACACGTCATCATTCACATGTGGACTACCACGTCAGCACCTTGAACCGTCACATCAGCATCGTAAACTGTCACGTCAGCATCGTAACGGTCAACGACAAAAACCGTTATTCAAAGGGTCGGATTGGTTAATTTTTTGAGTTTGAGGGTGACATTGGGTGCAAAAAAACATTAAGGGCTTAATTGATTTTTTAAAAGTTTAGGGGCTTCTCGAGCCCTTAAGCCTTTAAATTAAATTAAAATTTTATTTATACATGTAAGTATGTAACAAGTTAGATTACATGTCATTTAAAATGTACTATCACATGTATATGTCATATTATCACCGTTAAATTTTTAACGGTCTAATCAACATTATAGTTAAAGAATGAGTAATTTGATAAAAATATATAGGTTGAGGGCCAAATTTATCCTAAAAAAGAATGAGGGCCAAAATGTCAACAATTATAACAAAGTTAAAAAGTTGAAGGTTAAATTATAACAAGGTTCAAAATTTTAAAAAATAAATAAGAGAAAAAAAGTTAAAATTTTAAAAAAAATAAGAGAAAAAATAGTGATGATGAAGATGGTGGCTAAATCCTACATATAACTCTACATTCCCCCCCCCCCCCCTAAAAACGAGATTTTTATGTTTTAAATTACGTTTTTAACATTTAATTTTCTACTTTAAACATTTTTTTCCTTCTTATCTCTAGTTTTCCAACAATAATGCAAGACTGGCCTATAAAGCAATATTGAGTAGGGAGGTTATGATTTATGATTCAAGGTGGATTTGAATAAAAATATTTATCTATTTTGATTAAGAATGTAAGGAGGAAAGAGTTGTTTTATGATTGAATCTGAAACTAAATTTCAATTAAAATTTTATTTCAATAGAAGTTCTTTACTATTTTCCCATCAATTTGGTTGACATTTTATTTATTTTAATTAAATTTAATTTAAAAAGTCATTTTTTCAAATTTTATTAAAATGTAAAAACTTAATGCGATAGTATCGAATTTGAATTATATGATGGATCCTTTGGAATTGATCTTGAATTTAAGACATTTTCTCAAAAATCATCGAAGAAGTTAATATTTTAGCAATTTGATATTTTTTATTTGAAAATTAAAAAAAATAAAAGGATGAGACAATAATTAATTTGGGACATGTGAGAATAAAGTATATTAACTTATGAAATAAGTAGAACAATAAATGCCCTAAAAGGGTCAATCTCCGCAAGTAGTCTACATAAATTGCCTCTTCCATGTGTCCAACAAAGCATACGAAACCAATCTTCATCGTGTTTAAAAATAAAACGAAAAAATAATTTAATGGTAAAGTGTGATGTGTTCAATTAAATCATTTGGATTTGAACAATTTAAATTATATGTGTACATATATTTTTATTTTTAAAATTTAAAAATAGATACAAATACTATTTTATATTCGAATAAAATTACAAAAAAACTAGAATTAATAAAATGAGCTAATACTGAATTCTGATTCAATTACATTTATTTTTATTCAAATGAAACTTTTTTATATTGGCCTTGTGTTGCGTGGGTGTGAAACAAAGCAGCTTCATTTTGTAGACCACATATATAAAACTACTCAACCACATCCATAACAATAATAATAAATGGATCACCAAACAAACTTTTCCAAATTTAAGTTGATTTTTACAATCCCTTCATCTCTTTAATTTTCTCAAGATTTGGTCACCAATTTTACCTTTTTTATTTATTAAACCCTTCATTCTCCTAATATTTTAACTTTATTGTATAATCAATACTATAAACATTTTTTGTGTCTATTTTGAGTCTAATAATTTGAATAATTTCAACAAGTTTGAAAAATCACAGCTTCATGAATTTAGTAGGTTGATTGATCCGTTAATTTTAGACCAAACCAAATTTCTCCCTATGGGTTAGCTTTAACAAACTAACATTTAATCTCTTGATTTTTTTTCCATAAAAAATATAAGGGTAATTATATCATGCATGCATTGGCGGTGAAAACATTTTGTTTTCACAAGCGTTTTAATTTAGGAGTTAGAGATTTAGTTTAGGGTTCCTACTTTAAGGGTTTAAGTTTATATGCTTAGAATTTATGGACTGTGGTTTAAATTTGTAGTTTAGGGGTTATAGGTAAAAACTTAAATTTCTACCATTCTACCTTTAAACCTAAACTCTAACCTCTAAACCCTATATTCTAACACTAAACCTTAAATTCTAACCATGGACCCTAAATTCTAAATCCCTAAACCTAAACCCATAATTTATAAACCCTAAACTAGATATATAACCCCTAAAATTAAGGCGCTTGTAGAAACAAAATATTTCCACTGCTAATGTATCATATATTTTCCCAAAATATAATTCACAAAGATATTCTTAAATTTTAAATTAAATTTAAATTTTAAAATATTCTAATTGAATTCTCAAAGCATCACGCGAATCAAATACTTTTATCTGTTCAGCTTAGTTCAAACGTTAAATGCTACTACGATTTTTGGCGTGGATCACATTTGAATCATGTGGATCAAATTGTAAAAGTTTCATACTTACCACATTAATAACTTATATCTGCATGTTAGTAAAAAAACAAACAATGCCATTAGGCATTGTTTAATTTTTGATAAATACATATATGTTTATTTTTTATCCGTATGTTTTAAATGGAAAACCTAATTAATATAATACTAATATCTTAAAATTTTAATTACAAAATATTAAAATTTGATATCAATTTATAATTTAGGTCACAGTGGGATGAGTTACCCCTAAAAGCAAATAAGATTAAAATAAGAGATTTATAAATAAACATTTTTTTGCAAATATATAGTTGACATCTCAACTTTTCAAGATTTTGTCTAAATTATTCGGCTGATTTGTATCATATATTTAATTTTGATAGATAAATTTTTAAATAATTTTTTATATTATATATATAAATTTGAACTCAAAAACTACCTGTACAGAGTAAATTTACCGTTTATCCAACGAGATTGGTCTGCAAGTATGAATAACGTTCGAATGACAGCTCTACGGTAAAAGTTAAAAATAATATTAAAATCACACTTGTTCTTACCTGCTTCACTAACCTCACCACACTCACTCTTTCTTCACTTTCTTTTCATCGACTTTTCCTTCCCTCCCAATTCCATTCCAGGGAGAGAAAAGAAAAGAAATCTGAGACACAACAAAAAATGAGGTTGCTCCTCCTCCTCCTGTTTCTTATCCTCCACATTTCCCACTCCATCGCCGCCGCTAGATCCATCTCGGAGCTTCGCGCGCTTATCGCCGTTAAATCCGCCATTTCCGACGATCCTCAATCTTACCTCTCCAACTGGAATGCAACTACCCCGCTTTGCTCATTCACCGGAGTCACCTGCGATTACACCCGTCGTCACGTGACATCCATCGACCTAACCAACTTCACCCTGTCCGGAACTCTTTCCCCCTCGCTTGCCCACCTCCGTTTCCTCCAAAACCTCTCCGTTGCCGACAATCAGCTCTCTGGTTCAATCCCGACGGAACTCGCCGCCCTCTCCAGCCTCCGTTATCTCAACCTTTCCAACAATGTTTTCAACGGTTCCTTTCCTACCCAACTCTCCCAGCTAAAAGCCCTCCAAGTCCTTGATTTATACAACAATAACATGACAGGGGAGTTACCGGTTTCCGTCACGGAGCTTCCCAATCTGCGGCACTTGCATTTGGGAGGAAACTATTTCAGCGGTCATATCCCGTCGAGTTACGGCCGTTGGGAGCATCTCGAATATTTAGCCGTTTCGGGTAACGAACTCGACGGTAAAATCCCACCTGAAATCGGTAACTTAACCACGTTGCAACAATTGTACATTGGTTACTTCAATACTTTTGATGGTGGTTTGCCACCGGAGATCGGAAACTTGTCGGAACTCGTTCGTTTAGACGCAGCTAACTGCATGTTATCCGGCGAAATACCACCGGAGATCGGCAAGTTGCAGAATCTGGACACGTTGTTTCTCCAGGTCAATGCACTGTCCGGCTCCTTAACTCCTGAGCTGGGAACCTTAAAAAGCTTGAAATCCATGGATTTATCGAACAATATGTTTACCGGTGAGATTCCGGAGAGTTTCGCTGAGCTGAAAAACCTGACTCTGCTCAATCTTTTCAGAAACAAGCTTCACGGACAGATTCCTGAGTTTATTGGCGAGTTGCCCGAGTTGGAGGTATTGCAGTTATGGGAAAATAACTTCTCGGGGAGCATTCCTCAGAAGTTGGGCAGTAACAAAAAGCTTCAGGTCCTAGATCTTTCCTCCAATAAATTAACAGGGACTTTGCCGCCAGATATGTGTTCCGGCAACACGTTGCAGACGTTGATTGCTTTGGGGAATTTCCTGTTTGGTTCAATTCCAGAATCGTTGGGGAAATGTGAGTCACTCAGTCGGATTCGTATGGGTGAAAATTATCTCAACGGATCGATTCCCAAAGGCCTTTTCGGTTTGCCCCAACTTACACAAGTTGAACTGCAGAATAATTATTTAACTGGGGAGCTCCCGGTCACCGATTCTTCAGTTTCTGCGAATCTTGGGCAAATTATCTTATCGAACAATCAGCTTTCGGGGGATTTACCAGCAAGTGTCGGTAACTTTTCAGGTGTTCAGAAGTTTCTTCTTGATGGGAACAAGTTTTCGGGTCGAATCCCAGCTGAGATTGGGAGGTTGCAACAACTTTCAAAGATTGATTTTAGTCATAACAAGTTTTCAGGATCGATGCCTCTGGAAATTTGCAAATGCAAGTTGTTAACGTTTGTTGATCTTAGTCGAAACCAGCTTTCGGGTGAAATTCCCACGGAGATCACAGGTATGAGGATATTAAACTACCTGAATCTGTCAAGAAATCATCTCATGGGAAGTATTCCTTCATCAATATCCACTATGCAAAGTTTAACATCGGTTGATTTTTCATATAACAATCTTTCTGGTCTGGTTCCGGGCAGTGGTCAGTTTAGTTACTTCAACTACACCTCATTTTTGGGTAACCCTGAACTTTGTGGTCCTTATTTGGGGCCTTGTAAAGATGGGGTTGCTAAAGGAACTCATGAAAATCATGTTAAAGGAGGACTCTCTGCTTCTTTGAAGCTTTTGCTTGTTATAGGCTTGCTTGTCTTCTCCATCTTGTTTGCTGTGGCAGCCATAATCAAAGCAAGATCCTTGAAAAAAGCAAGCAATTCTCGGGCTTGGAAGTTAACTGCTTTCCAGCGCTTGGATTTCACCTGTGATGATGTTTTGGATTGTTTGAAGGAGGATAACATAATTGGAAAAGGAGGTGCTGGGATTGTGTACAAGGGATCTATGCCTAGTGGTGACCAGGTTGCCGTTAAAAGGTTACCGGCAATGAGCCGAGGATCCTCTCATGATCATGGATTCAATGCTGAGATACAGACACTGGGCAGGATTAGGCACAGGCACATCGTGAGACTGTTGGGTTTTTGCTCAAATCATGAAACAAATCTTTTGGTCTACGAGTACATGCCTAATGGGAGTTTAGGAGAGGTTCTTCATGGCAAGAAAGGGGGTCATTTACACTGGGATACGAGGTATAAGATTGCTGTTGAGGCTGCCAAGGGACTATGCTACCTTCATCATGATTGTTCCCCTCTGATTGTCCACCGAGACGTGAAATCGAACAATATCCTTCTCGATTCAGAGTTTGAAGCCCATGTTGCTGATTTTGGCCTTGCCAAATTTCTGCAAGATTCCGGCACATCTGAATGCATGTCCGCCATAGCTGGTTCATACGGATACATCGCTCCAGGTATAATTAATCTCTAATTGCATGCCTATTTATTTTATACTATTATTAAAAAGAAGGTTTAAAGAACTTGATGTTTATTTTGACTCATTTTATCATTTGGGTTTTGATCATGCGTTAATACCTACCAATAATTTCCTCTGTACTTCTGTTTGACTTTGGGTTTGCCATGATTTGTGCTCCCAAATCGCCTTCAGGGAAATTTATATTTTCTAAATTGCAATCAATATAAGCAGCTTTCTAAGTACATCAATCTAGTTAAGTTTGACCAACCAAACTTCCTGCCAAGAAACTAAAATTTCGTAGTTCTAACTGCATGTTCCAATTGATGTAATAGTAATTTGACTGAGAATTTCATTTCATTCCCCTGTTATTTATTTTTCAGAATATGCCTACACGCTGAAGGTGGACGAGAAGAGTGATGTGTATAGCTTCGGTGTGGTTCTCTTAGAACTTGTTTGTGGTAGAAAACCAGTGGGTGAATTCGGAGATGGCGTGGACATTGTTCAGTGGGTTCAAAAAATGACTGATTCAAAGAAGGAAGAGGTTCTCAAAATCATAGATCCAAGACTCTCTTCGGTTCCTCTCCATGAAGTGATGCATGTATTCTATGTCGCAATGCTCTGCGTCGAAGAACAGGCTGTAGAGAGACCAACAATAAGGGAAGTGGTTCAAATTCTAACGGAAGTCCCGAAACCACCCAACTCAAAGCAAGGAGATTCTGTAGACACCGAGTCGGAACCATCATCAGGCACAACTTTAGAGTCTCCCAGTGCAATGACAACAATATCAAAGGACCCAAAAGACCAACAACATCCTCCAGCACCTAAATCATCAACACCTGATCTTCTTAGCATTTAAGATGTTAATGTTTCAAGTGGTTGGTTTACGCTCTAATCTAAATTCCATGAATTGTGGTAGTTTGCTATTTTGTGTTCTTTTTATTGGGGGGGGGGGGTAGTGTTTAAACGTTTGAAGTTCTTTTTCTTTTTCTTTTTCTTTTTCTTTTTCTTTTTCTTTTTCTTTTTCTTTTTGGATCTTTCTTGTACAGTAGGATTGGTTGGTGGGTAAAAAAGCTTCTGTCTTGGTCATGCTGTAGTACTACTGGGTGCAAATGAAATGCCGCTGCTTTTTCCTTGTGTTTACAAAACAGCTGTTTTTAACCGTTTAAGCTCTGTAAAACTATTTTGTTTGTAAATAGTTACAGTAAACGGTGTGTGTTTCCTCTAGTTTTGGGGCAGAGGAAAATGGTTCGCAATGCAGTTTGACCCCACATGAGGCTATTCCCACACCGCACATGCCATGCAACTTCAAATCACATGCAGATGCAAATACAATATATGTAACCTAGTTAGCTAGATTGTCGTTTTGGTTGTTTGTTTGGATTCTTGAATTTCCACAACAGTTCTGCATTAAAGAAATGCCGTTAATCCGGTGGCTTGCAATATATCTATAGCCATAGGCCTAAGTAAATTGTAAAATGTGGTCTTTTAAGTTTTTTTCCCAAGCCAACGTCCAGTCGAAATTGTGGAATGAAGAAAAGAGCGTTCAATTTATTATAATTGCATAATAAAATATACATATTTACGATAAAATCAATATCAAAAACCTCAAAACCAGCCACACAACAACCTGGTCATAATAAAAAAAAAACAAGACCCAAAACCAATACGAGCCTTATACAAAAAAAAAAAAAAACAAGATGAGGAAAATAAAGCAATGAAGAAACTCTGAAAAGCCATTTAAGTAAAATATGTTGTTTGATTGATTTAATTATGATAGATAACTTTTATTAGGAGTAAAAAACCACTTTCCAAAGTCTCGTTAATAATTATTAAATATAAAAAATGTAAAACTACAAAGCATTAATTTAATTGATAGGCCTACTTAGTGCAAACTAATAAATGTTTTTTTCTTCTTATTTTGATTAGATAGAAGATATAAATAAATGGACACAAGTTTGATTGGGATCTAATGTTTGGGTCGGTCGTTTGAAATCTTTCGCTTAACTGAAATGCTACGGTGTTCGATTTCCTGTGGAGGAGTGAGGTTCCATCTTAGATCGTAGTCGTCGATTGTTTAAGACGATGGGTGATACTTTGGCTAAACCTGTATCGTCGGCGTGTTTATCATCCGAAGTTGTGCCAGGTCGTTCGACATGGAGCCCTCCTCCTGAGGGGTGGTTTAAGGAGAATTTCGATGGCACCCACAGTGCGAGGTCTGGTTATGCTTCTTGTGGGAGCGTTATCCGCGATTATTTGGGTCATTGGATTAGAGGATTCTCAAAATTCGTTGGCATTTGTTCGATTTAAATGTTGAATCATGAGGTGTGTATACAAGTTTGTTGGAGGCATGGGACGTAGGGTGTCAAAGTTCAACTATTACAAAGGAGTTTACTGTAACAACAGAGTCGCCACTGGCCCCCTTTTATTATATTAGGTAGACAAAAAACTTAAAAACTAACCAGATCGAGAGTTTGGGGGTACGGTTACGTGTGGGGAAGAATTAGCATCACATCACGCCCGTAGAACGACGCTTACTTGATCACTAATATTTTTCTTGTAACCCAGATGCGTGCATGCATAGATCAATGTAAAAATCTACAAAGTTTTAAAATTGACTCGAATTCGCTCACTGCTAAGTAAACCCCAGTCATTTTAGACGCAAGGGGATTAAGACATTAATCTCTAAAATCTGAAAATATAGTCTCACGTAGGAGTTTCGACCGCTCCCCAACGGCTAGGAGAAGACCAAATTAACCTTAATTGAGAAAATATCTCGTTTTTCATGGTGCAATAAAAATTATTTTTTAACTGATATTTTATGCTTTCTTTAATTTTATGGGTGGTTTGATGTTCAAAGTTAATTAGAAGAATGTGTTTAAGGGGACTAATATTAAAAGGCTTTATTAAATTATTTACACATGATTTACTTTTCTAAAAGTTAACCTAGGGAGTTTAAAGAAACTAATCCTAGAAGGTTTTATTAAAGTGCTTAATTATTTACTTTTTTTTAAAATAACCTAAGAGTTTTACTTACAATTAAATAACTATTTATCCCTTTTTAGAAAATTACCAAATTAATTTTTATTTACCATTATTTACAATTAATGAATTATTTACCTAAAGATTTTATTTAACTATTTACAATTAATTATTTACCCCTTTTTAAATATTTACCTAAGAATTTTATTTAGCTATTTACAATTAAGGTAAGGTGTAGAATATTTAAGTTATCTATTAATATGTGCATTA
This sequence comes from Hibiscus mutabilis, assembly GCA_019671005.1. Taxonomy (NCBI): domain Eukaryota; kingdom Viridiplantae; phylum Streptophyta; class Magnoliopsida; order Malvales; family Malvaceae; genus Hibiscus; species Hibiscus mutabilis. The sequence goes on from CM033711.1 coordinate 77,422,424, forward strand.
TTTTAAGAATCTAGACCTAAATATTTAATTGGAACCTTATTATGGGTAACAAAGCCATTTATTAAAGAAACTAACCTAAAAAGTATATACCTTTATAAGTAGTTTTTCTTTAAAAGACATTAATTATTAAATGATCTATTTACCCTAATCTTTTACCCAGTTAAAATGCATGAAGATGAATTAAATGACATAGTGAATATGAATCAAATGATGAATTAAAGTGCATGAAATAAAAGTTAGGAAAAAGTAAAAAGATAAAAGTAGAGAGATTGCAAACAGTGAGATCGAAACGCGAGCTTATTAACGTGAGGTACATGCTGAATGGCGGGTTGAACAATGTCACCACTGCCGCTGGTCGACGTCGCTGCCGGCTGTTGGTGCTGCTGCTGGTCGTCGGTGGTGGTGCCGACTTCGTCTCTCGACGATAATGGGAACGCTTGGCAAGTGACAAATAAAAGAACAATGTTTGGGCAAAAATACCTCCAAAAATCAACTATGGATTTTATTCCTCTTCAATATGGTGTGTTACAATGGATGAATATTGTGTGCTGTGAATGTGTATCTCCATGAATTACAATGGGTGAAGCCTATTTATAGGCTTCAAGAAACCCTAAAAACCTAAAAATCCTGAAACCCTAAAAGTATATTCCCTTTTTATGCTCAACATTCTTGGAAATGGAATAATGTCATTACTTGGGCATCAAACTCTTTCCTTACATTCAATACGATCCTAAATGAGTTAAAAAATAGGGAAATATCTAAGCTTGAATTTAATTACAAATATTCAATAAAATAATTAAAAATTCGTAATAAAATCAAATCAACGTATTAAACTCGTATACAATTTTCTGCACGCGCTATCTTCAGTAAAATGAGCATATCGTGAGCTCTCGATGTTCGATTGAGGCGTTTCAAGATGCGTTGGAAAGTTAACTAAAAGACGGTCAATACATAAGAAGACACTCTGACCCGAAAATGCTTGGTTCCTATCAGAAATTTGCCATAAATCTACAATAAAGAATCTTTGAACATAGCTTAACTTTCCATACATGTCGAGCGGGATCTCTTGTAATCTTCCCATATCTACCTGATTAAGATTGTATGGTATGCAAGAAAAACTAAAATGCATTAATAAAAGAGATGAAAAATTGGGCCAATTGGGCCTTTATTCATGTACATGGACTCTCTTTTTTATTTTTCTAATCAACTCTTTATATTTTTTTTTGCTTATTGGGTTTAATAATAATACATATATACAAAAATCGAATAAAGAGGCCGGATAAATGACTACACTTACTCGATAGGGTGGGTTGTCCTTGGTTAGTCACATACAAAAGCTTCTACAACATCCATGGGGATTCAGTTTCGTCACATTTGGAGAACAGGGAACCGGGTTGCCGATAGCTTGGCAAAGCTTGCTTCCCTGGATGAATTTTCAATCCAGCGTTTCTTGGATCCGTCTGCGGCTATGTTACCTCTTGTCCATGAGGATGATTTAGTTGTTTTGTTCATATTCGTTTCTAAGTTTTTAGTTGGATTTATTGTTGGTTTTTAATATTATCACGTTCACTCTATTCCTCCAATCAGGGGCAAATTCAAGATTTTCATATAGTGGGTTAAAAGTGAAGTATGAGGTATGAAAAATTCTTATACCATTGCAATAAGTATTGTTGACCACATAACCAACAAGTTAAGTGGGGTCAAATATTATATTTCTTATGAAAATTTATGTATTACCTCTTTGAAAACGAGTGGCTTCCCTACCCTATATCCACCCATGCCTCCAATTAGATTTAAGAAGATTTTTAATGAGACACATGATAATATACCTTTTCATAAAAAAATGCTAGTTGTGACTTATATTGGTTATATGTATCCCACATTGGGAGGGCACATCCCTTGGGAAGGGTATATAAAGAGTCTTCCCTACCCTCCCTTGTTGAATGTGGTTAAACAAATCTCTCGCACGCGCACGCCGGAGGCGGCGGCCGGCTCAAGTCGTGGTAACACGTGTCTTTGACACGTTCGCTCGTGTTCTATCCTTTTGGAGAAAAATCAAAATAATTTCTTTAGACATATTTTCTGAACCTATTTTATGGGCGGTTTATTAAAATTAAAACGTTTTAATTAGCTGTAAATTAGTCCGTTAATTAGAATAAAATAGAATTAATCTACTATTTATTTTTTTATTATTATCCCCTAATTAAACGAGTGGCTTAAATTCAATAGTTGAACAGGCTTGAAATACGGAAATTAGTGTATAAGACTAATTCTATTTGCCGTATTTAGCATAAGTGTACAACTTATAAATAGAGAAGGTTTTTTTAGAACTCTAGGTATCCTAAATATCATGCTTTCAAAGTTCTTTTTATTTTTGTTATTGAGAGGAGCAATTCCACCTTTTTCCACTCTGATCTTTGGGTGTGCGATTATCGGAGCTACCGTGTTAACCTCGGGGGCCGACCGCCTACTACAGCGATTACACACATTGAGGCGAAATAGTTTCTAAGACAATGATTTATACCACAACACGGTTTCTTGATCTACCTTTAATTTTTCTTTATTATTATCCAGTCAGTACTATCAGTTTCTTTTGCAATAATATTACCAATAATTTAAAAACAATTTCATATACTACAATATGTCAAATCCTATGTCAAAGCTTGTGCCTGATCTGTCAAAGCTTGATGCACTCAGCGAGACCAATTTTCGGAGGTGGTCCCAATGGATAATTATTTTCTTTGAACAACACGATCTCGACTATGTGCTGCTCAAGCCGCCGCCCCGGACACCAACAACTTCATCGTCCTTAGACTCTAGTTTCAACGCTATTGGTGGTGATGACACTTCTACCCCTACAAGTGTTGTCCAGCAGACTGTAGATGTTCTTACTTCTGCTCAAGCGTCTATCGAAAAATATGAGAAGGAAAACAAAATTGTCCGTGGCTTTCTCATATGTAACATGACAAACAAACTGTTTGGCATATTCTTTATAGAGAAAAGTGCTAAGGCCATATGAGACACAGTAGAGAAAAAAGTATGGAGTTGACGATGCTAGAATAAAGAAGCACGTGGTCAGCGAGTGGCTCAAATTCTAGATGTCCGACGACAAGCCAATCATGGAGCAAGTTCATGATTATAAGAAGCTAGTCTTTGACATCCTTGCCGGAGGAATGCAAATGTGTGAGATTCTGCAAGCCAATGTCCTCATCGAGAAGTTGCCGAAGTCCTAGTCTGACTACTGCAACTCCCTGAAGAACAAGAAGAGTGATATTTCTTTTGAAGAGCTAGTGGGGCATATGAAGATAGAAGAAGCTAAACGCTTGAAAGATAAGGTTACTTCTAGTCAATTTCCTTTTAAAGCTAACCTAGTTGAGTCTGGGTCTACCTCAGGTTCTAAGCCTAACAGGTTCAAGAAACAAGGCAACCAGAAAAACAAAGGGAAAGCCAAAGTCTAGAAGGACGTTAACTTTAAGAAGCTAGGAAAGAAAAAGACCCCACCAAGGCCTATCAATTGTTATATGTGCGTACGGGCAGAACACAAAGCTTACCAGTGCCAACAACAATCAGACCGCTAGAATGTGAACAAATCATAGTTGAATGTTGCTGAAAATACTGACGACACCATAGCAGCAGTGGTTTTTAAAGTCAATCTAGTGGAGAACAATACTGGGTGGGTTGTAGACATTAGCGGTTCTAAATATTTCTATGCTAAATGGGAGTTGTTCACCGATTTCGAAGATGTAAAGAATGTTGAACAAGTGTACATTGGGAACTCTAACAGCTTTGAAGTGCTAGGCGAAGGAAAAGTTTTTCTCAAGTTAACATCGAGTAAAACTTTAGTGTTGCATAATGTTCTGTTTGTACTTGCCCTGCGTAGAAATTTGATTAGTGGTGGATTACTCAACAAGGCAAGCATTAAACTAGTGTTCGAAGTAGATAAACTTGTACCTTTTCAGAATGGGGTTTTTGTTAGGAAAGGTTTTTTGAACGGAGGTTTATTTGTAATTGAAACCCAGATTAATGAAAGTAATAAAACCACCACTTCTATTTATATTGCTGAATCTTTTGATATGTGGCATGCTAAATTAAGATATGTGAACTTTCATTCACTAAAGAAACTCATTAAAATGAATCTTCTCCTAATCTAGACAAGAAAAACTTTAACAAATGTGAGATTTATGTAGAAACCAAGCATGCTAAACCTTCTTTTAAGATAATTTCTAAGAGGAAAACAGAACTGATAGAACTTATACATTCGGATCTAGTAGACTTTAGAAGCACTGAAAGTAAGGGAGGTAAACACTACTACATAACCTTTGTAGATGATTATTCAAGATATACAAAGATATATCTCCTAAGAACTAAAGATGGAGCTGAAAACTTCTTTCTTATTTATAAGGCAGAAGTTGAAAATCAACTAGATAGGAGAATAAAACAGCTTTGATCTGATAGAGGTGGTGAATACGGATCTAATTTTCTTAAAGAGACGTGTGAGAATAATGACATAATTCATGAGATTTTTGCCCTATATTTTCCTCAACAAAACTGCAGAACTGAGAGGAAAAATTGAACTTTAAAAGAGATGATGAACTCATTGTTGATAAGTTATGGTTTGTCTGATAATATATGGGGGGAAGCTATTCTATTGGCCAATCATATTTTGAACCGAGTACCTCATAAGAAATTATATTCTACCCCATACGAGTTGTGGAAAGGTTATGCACCTAATTTGCAATACATGAAAGTGCGGGGGTATCTGGAAAATGTTGGTTTTCCTAACTTTAAGAAGTCCACCATCTGTCCCAAAACTGTTGATGTAGTGTTTATCGAGTTTGCTTCAAACAGTGCCGCATACAAATTCATGTATCTGCATGACTTCTCTATTTGTGAAACTAGGAATAATGTGTTCTTTGATCCTTTAAAGAAACCTAGTTTAAGTGCTAGAGCACAAGTAGAAAGTCATGCCTCAACTTCTTATGATCCTACAAAGGATTCTCTAGAGATAGAATTAGAGCCTTGAAGAAGTAATAGACAAAGGGTAGCCTCTACCTTTGGTCATGATTTTCTAACTTCCTTTATCTCTAAAATAAATGATGTTGATGAAGCTATAAGTTCAATTGCCGCTAGTTTCTAGAGAGCTACGATAAATGATGAACTAGAGTCAATAATGTCCAATCATACATGAGAGTTGGTTGATTTGCGTAAATGATTTAGACCTATAAATTCTAAATGGGTTTTTAGAAAGAAAATTAGACCCGATGGGTCAATCCTGAAATATATGGCAAGACTAGTATTCAAAGGGTTCACTCAGAAGTTTGGTATATACTTCTTTGACACCTACTCTCCTGTTACGAAAATCTCAACGATCCATGCCTTGTTTGCGATAACGTCAATTCATAAGTTGCACGTACATCAAATGGATGTAAAGATTGCATTTTTTAAATGGATATCTAGACGAGGAGATCTATATGGAGCAACCACCAAGTTTTGAGACACCTAGCATGGAAGGCAAATGTGTAGACTTAAAAAAACCTCTTTATGGCCTTAAACAAGCTCCAAAATAGTGGTACGAGAAATTTTACAAAACCATTCCAAGTTTTGGTTTTATTGTAAATGGAGCAGATACATGCGTGTATTCAAAATGTTTGGAACTGAATATGTCATCAGAAGCTTGTATGTCCATAAAATGTTGATATTCAGTACCAACATTAAATCCATTAACAAAATGAAAAACTTCTTGTCCACTAAATTTGAAATGATAAATTTAGGAGAGGTTGATGTGATCTTAGGAGTTAAAGTTACCAAATCTGAAAAAGGTATTTTCTTTGAATCAAACACACTATATTGAGAATGTGTTAAATAAAATTGACAGCTTTGGTGTCATCCCTATTAGACTCTTTATGAATCTAGTACACGACTCTTGAAAAATAAAGGCAATAGTGTTTCCTAACTAGAGTATGCCAAAATCATTGGAAGCTTTATGTTCTTAATGAACTATTCTCGGCCTGATATTGCCTATGTTGTGAGTAGGTTGAGTAGATATACTCATAATCCTATTGTTGAACACTAGATTGCGCTAAGATGCTTACTTAAGTATCTTAAGGGTACTATGGACTGAAAAATCGATTTTGTTGGCTATCTTTCAATCTTAGAAATATACTATAACGCTAAATGAGTTACCGATAATGATGAAGTAAGCTCTACGAGTGGGTATATCTTTACCTTAGGTGGCGCAATGATCTCGTGGAAGTCTGCTAATCAGACTTGTATCGCTCGTTCTACCATGGAGTCAGAGTTTATTGCCCTGGACTTATCTGGGTAAGAAGTTGAGTGGCTCAGAAATCTATTGGTAGAAATACCTTTATAGGGAAAATTGACTCATTCGGTGTCCTTGTTGTGTGATTCACAAGCTGCGATATGTGTGGCTCAAAACCAAGCTTATAATGGTAAGAAGAGACATATTCACATAAGATATGAATCGGTAAGATACTTAATAAGGAGCAAAGTACTCTCTTTAGAGTATGTGAAGTCAGAGATGAACCTTGCTGATCTGCTTACCGAAGGGTTAAGTCAGAAAATGGTTCTGGATTCGTCGAGGAGGATGGGTCTAAAGCCCATTGGTTGAGGAATTCATGGTGGATACCCAACTTGGTTATCTAAGTTCAATGTGGTCAAACAAAGACATGGAAAGACTCATAGCGTACATTTCCCTTACTTATCCCTATGATGAACAATGTAGATGCATAGGATGAGCTTAATTGCTCTTAATAAATTCATAGCCCAGGCTTTGAGTGGTCTTAGTGAGAAAGACTTTATGAATTTACCGATTTTTGGTTGAATATCTATTCTTAATAAGTTCATAACCCAGTGTTAAGTAGGTAGTCCTAATCGCGATAGGACTAGGTGAACTTACCGCCAAAGATGATGAGTTTTCTTAAAACTCTTAATGAATTCAAACCCAAGGGTTTGGGTGTTCCTAGAGAGAATGACATATTGAATTTACCGATTAATGAAGTTGAATATTTATTCTTAATGATTACTTATCCAGAGTTTGGGTGGTTCATTTAAAGTGAACTTGAAGAAAATCACTTTACCCTTTGTGAGGTTGAGCTGTTATAAAAAGCTCTTAATTATTTCATATCCCTTGATTTGGTGGTTCTTGAGAGACAGATTTGATGAAATAACCTACGTAAGTGAGAAGGATTAGCCATCTTTTATGAAAAGTGTTGGTCCGTTTTTCTAGTACATTTACTAGAATCCCGAGGAAAGAGGGTTACACACGTATATACACATCTGTATATACTCTTTGTAGACACATCGATGACTTCAGTGGGTGAAGAGGTTAGTTGTGTGTTATGAGTTCACCCTAATCTTAGAAAGTTCAAGATTTGTTCACTTATCTAAGAGAATAATTACTCATCATCACTATGTACTAATTTAATATACGTTCACTAGTGCTTAAGCATCTAATCTCGCAATTGTTCTTCTCTCTGTTTTAATAAAATTTGTCTGTTAAAGAATTTATTCCGAATTTGTAGAGGAATGTTGGTTATATGTATCCCACATTGGGAGGGTACATCCCTTGGAAAGGGTATATAAAAAGTCTTCCCTACTCTCCCTTGTTGAATGTGACTAAACAGCTCTTTCGCACGCGTGCACTGCCATCGCCGGCTCATCTTGGTTTGGTTTGTGGTCATGGTAATACATATCTTCAACACGTCCGTGCGTGTTCCATCTTTTTGGAGAAAATTCGGAATAATTTCTGTAGACCTATTTTCTGAACATATTTTATAGGCAGATTATTAAAATTGAAACGTTTTAATTAGCTGTAAATTAGTCCGTTAATTAGAATAAAATTAGAATTAATCTATTGTTTAATTCTTGAGTCTTATCACCTAATTAAGCGAGTGGCTTAAATTCAGCAGTTGACAAGGCTTGAAATATGGAAATCAATATTTAAGGCTGATTCTATTTGTCGTATGTAGCCTATGTGTACAACCTATAAATAGAGAAGATTTTTCAGAATTCTAGGTATCCTAAATATCCTGCTTTCAAAGCTCTTTTTATTTTTGCTGTTGAGAGGAGCAATTCCATCTTTGTCTACTTCGATTTTTGGGTTTACGATTATCAGAGCTACCGTATTAACCTCGGGGGACAACTGCCTGCTGCAACGATTACACACATCGAGGCGAAATTGTTTGTAAGACAATGATTTATACCACGACACGGTTTCTTGACATGCCTTTAGTTTCTGTTCATTATTATCCTGTCAGTGCTAACAGTTTGCTTTTGCAGTAATATTACCAACAACTTATACATGCATGCATGCATGCATAAATACATTTTCTAAGGGCATAAAACAAGGACTTTACTTGCTTACCCTTCAGACCCCCCGTTAACCTGTGTTACTATGCATGTTAAAATAATGGGTAATTATTTCATAGACAAGCGTTTGTAGAAACTTTATTTATATAAATACTATAGTTTCAAGGTTTAGGGATTTTGTTTAGGGTCTAGTGTTTATGATTTTTGTGTACTAGCTTTGAATTTATGGTTTATGTTTAGAATTTAGAGTTTATGGTTAACATTTAGGGTTTATGGTTAACATTTAGGGTTTATAGGTTAAAACATAAATCCTTAAACATATTATCCTAAAATTAAAGCCCAACCTCTAAACCTTAAATTCTAACATTAAACCCTAAATGGTAACTATAAACCATAAATTATAAACCTGTACACTCAACCCACTAACCCCAAACTCTAAATTGGGTCTCTAAACCTTAAAATTAAGGCACTTGTAGAAACTTTTTGTTTCCACTACCAGTGCATACATGATATATTTTCCTTAAAATAATATATAGAAAACCATGTCCAATTAACTTAAATATGGCCCATCTAATTTGATCTGATCATTAAATATTAATGATTTAAATTCAAAAATGACTAACTCTGAATGATTTAAATTCGAAAATGACTAACTCTGAATGATTTAAATTCTATACAACTGAAATTTAAAATGATTTAAACTCTAAATTATATAAGCAAATAATCCGAAATGAATAACTTGAAAAACTGATTAATAAACTCAAATAACCGAAATAAAAAATGTTAACAAAATTCAAAATGATTTAAATCAAAATTAACACAAAAGTTATAAATTTTATTTAATCTGAATCGATAAATTAAATTTAGTACAAAAATATTCCTTGCTTCTTTACACGCATTTGTTTCATTTAAAGGAATTTAATTAATGAAGAAAATTGATGTTATCTTATGATAATTGCCTTTCATGATTTATTATTATTAGATATTTGATATTTATTATATATGCCATTAATATGGGTTCTGGATAACATAGTTTGAGAGACTCTATTTTAATTTTTAGCATAATATCAAAAAATATCTCTAACATTTGACTGAATTGTCATTTTGGCCCTTATTCTTTTTTTTGAAGCAATTTTGCCATCGACGTTTCATTTTGGGTCAAAATGGCCTCTATGCGAATGAAAAATGTTAGTCAACTAACGGTAAATGGCATGAAATCATATGAAAATCTACACAGCAGTGCTCGACCCAATAGCAGTGTCATATATGCAGATATACTAACTTTACAGAATGACAAAACAATTAAAAATAATTTTATAAAATTGTATAAAATATAAAACATTTTTCTTCTGACGTGTCATTCTGTCAAGTTGTTTATCGTCAGTTAACTAACAGTTTTCATCCGCAGAGGGCCATTTTAACCCAAAATAAAACGTTGAGGGCTAAATTGCTTCAAAAAAAGAATAGGGGTCACAGTGACAATTCAGTCAAACGTTATGGGCATTTTTTAGCGTTATGCTTAAATTCTTTAATAGTTTTGAAGGTCTAAATTAAAAGTTCAAAAAAATTGAAAGATTTAACTTTTTTTTTTAAGAAAATGATATAACTTAAATCTTAAAAGAAGAGACTTAGTGAGAATTTTTAAGAATTTTAGGAGGAGATTCAATTAAAATATTTAATTTTTTTTTTAAAAAAATAAGATTTTCAAGTTTTTATTTAGAAAGAGTCGAATTAAAAATTTTGAAAATTTAAAGGACCAAATACATATTTGTTTTCCAAATTTTGGAGCCCACCCATCTGGCCCATAAAGGTCCGCCCATATATATGTTTCTTTTAGAAAAACGATAGTAAAAGCCAACGATCTTTTTTGCTAGTGATTTTCTTGAGAAAAAAAAAAGAAAACGGAGAATTGGGATTAATAAAAAAATCCACTTAATACCTAAAATGGCAAATGTATTATAGTGAAATTCTGATTCGACCATTTTATTATTTTTCAGTCGGTTTGACTCTCAATTTTTATTTATTACACATGACAAATTTGATTAGATCATATGCACGGACGAAATTACATAGGATTGGTAGAGGTCTGATTCTTATAGTTGATTATTATTTTTAATTTGTTTCATATAAAATTTTAAGTTATAATTTATTTTACTTATTTTAGTATTATAAAATAATTTTTGTGTAAATGTTAAAATGTGCAAGTGAAATTAATTTTGTTTTACTTGAAGTCATAAAATCAAATTTTATTGATAATATTTTTGATCCTACTAAAATTTAATTTATCGCTTTGCCTGTGACCATATGATATTTTTTGTGAAATTATTAAAAAAATTAATATTATAGCTGAAATGAAAGTTATTTTTTTGGTAATATGTATGTTACTTTTACGGTCTATATTCGAAGTCTGAAGTTGTTTCTCTCAACAATGTCATTTCTAAGATTTAAACTTACATTTTCTACTTGAGAGCGTAATGTGTCTTACTAATGTACTCAACACTTGATTAAACATATAAATTATTTTGATTAATTATTAATATATAAAATTAATTGATGCTTTCATTGTATCTATATATTTATTTAAGTGGCATGGAACGTCCAATTTAGGTAATAAGCATGTAGAAGACTGGGATGACATTTTTCGTTTTCTGGATCTGAGGTTTTGATTGACGGGACTATTTAGTTTAATGTTTTTTCTTACTTTTATTCAATTAATTTAAATATATATATATATATTTACAAAATTAATGAGTTGAAAAAAATCGGATAGTTAAAAGATTTACTTTGAGTTTTGTCGTTAATCTTATAACAATTATCGAAGTCTTCATATCGTTCTGACGACATTAAAATAGTCCTTGTAAAAACATAACGACTTTTATAGTATTGTTGGAAATTTTCACGAATATGATGACTATTGTAAAATCAATGGCAAATTCTTAAATAAATGTCAAGTTATCCCATTTCCCTAATTCTTTTTCCAACTACATTATTTTACTAATTTTGCCTAACTTCTCTCAAAATTAAGGCGAAAACTACGAATTTTTTTTTTTCATAAAATGGTATGGTTTTATTAGAAGAAAATCATACACGGAGAATACAATAAAAACTAAGTAATTAATCACTGAAAAATATAAACTTTCAGTATGTTTAATATAATAAATATAATTACGTTCAATTCTTCCATAAACTTATTTGATTAGCTTTTAAATTAGGCACATTTAATAATTAGTATTATGATTATGTTCACATTTAAAAAATAGAGTTCCTCACATGTGTGTGAAAAAATATTTTATGTAAAATTATATCTATTAGAATTTAAGCAATAAATTATCATTGGTGGAATAGTAGAGTTTAACTATAAATCAAGGCTAATATGTTTAATTTAATCATATATAAAAGTGTGAAAAGATAAAAATATCTTTAAAACAATATTAATTATTAATTATAAAAAATATTTTTAGTAATTATTCAACTAAGTTTCTTCCCCCAATGATCATTGAAAAATTCATTATTCATGGATCTTTCATCATTCATATTTCTTTTTTGGTTTCCAATAAAGTTTTTCTGAGTTCAAAAAGCAAAAAGAATTTTTCGTTTTTCAATTTTTTCCGCTTTGGAGTGGGCATATGTAGGTTTAATGCTTCTGTGCAATGTCAATCAATTAGATATTTATTTATACGAGCTATCAGAAACGAAATTACGAGAATTTATTAAAATTTTAAATTTATAAATTAAAAGAAATAAATATTTTATTTGATTAATATTTAAAAAAATATAAAAAAATATTATACTGGAGATTTTGGGAAAGGCCGTCCCCTATATACCTCAGTTACTACAAACCATCACATTAATTTTCCTTAAAAGATTATAAAAGAATAAAATTTTATTTAATTTCTAAATTTAACTGTTTTTCTCACATTAGTCTTTGGATTTTTTAGTAACGTTGATCTCTAAATTTATATAATAATAAGGTTATATTTTGATGCATAGTAGTATAATTTTTTTACACAACTCTAACCCTAAATCTTAAATTATAAACCTTATAACCTAAATCAAACCGCTAACCCCTAAATTTTAAACCTTATAACCTAAATCCATAACATCTAAAACCTAAATCAAACCTCTAACCCCTAAATTTAACAAGCACATACAAACTTTAGTTTATACGGATTGTGTATCAATTTTTTTAACCTGTATCATTATAGGATGTCAAAAATCCAAAGAGATGACCCTTTGTTTTGTAACATTGGAGACCCACACAATGACTTGAATTTGAAGGAGTTCAATTTGTCATGGTATTGGTAGGGTACTACTAACAACCTAACCCCATTCAAAGAGGATGCCGACATTTATTAACGCTTTCACATTTTGTGCCAAAGTTGGTGGGAATGGGATTTTACTATAATCTTTCTCTTTGACTACTTTATCCAATAATTTCAATTCTTCACTAATATTATAAAGTGATTTTATTCTTATATTTCCTTTACACAAACGATATTCAGAATCTAAAGATAAAAATGGGTTATCACAGTTATCGTAAACGCTTAAATTCAACTTTTTAAAATTGATTGTATGAAAAATAGAATGAAACTCGAGAGTCATGTTCAATATCCTTTCATACATGTGCTTTTGCATGAATTTTTGATTTTTCGATTCAAATTTATTATATTTCTTTTGATGTTACAGGGACGTGAGCATATGGTCCTGTCTCTATTAGGGTTCCTGACAGGTGAAGGTAAAATACAACAAGGACAAAACAGCCTTCTTAAATTGTATAATTGTTTGGCTAGAAAATTAGGTTTTATTTGGTCTAATTCAGATATCTATTCAAGGATCTCAGACTGTCGGTTTGGGTTGAATTAGGCAATTTAGCACATTGAATGTAGGGTTAATCACTAAATAATTGGCAACTTATTATTCAGTGAGCATCAGTGCTCAAAACCTAATCCCACCTACTCCTTATGTCACTTAAAACAAACAATATTTCACCTCCTGATTTTCTTTCTTTTATCTTCTTTCTTGTGTTATTCAAAAGAATTGGATTATATGTATAAAGATTTTATTAATGAGTATCTCATATATTATTAGTGGTTATCATTCGATCGAGTAAAAAAATCGAGTTAGTCGAGATCACAAGTCATATTTAATTTTTATTTAATTTTTTTCAAGCCCAGTCAAATTTATAAAATGCAAGTTGAATTGAATTAAATAATCAAATATATTTGTTTAAATTAGATTAGGTTTGATAATTTCTTTGTTCAATATTTGAACCTAGTAAAACTATAATTAACTCAAGAATTAATTGTTATGTAACTTAATTTGATTTATAATATTTAAGATTTTTTTTGGTTATTAAATAATTTTATAACCTTATTTTTTTATAAATTTATGAAAATATTATAATTTGTTTATAGATTTACATATTTTTTAAAGATTATTTTGATTTTTTTAAATGAAGGAATATACGTCAACAACTTTTATAATATGTGGTTAAAAGCTCTCAATTGACACATTTTTCTCTCTCTAAATTATGAGTTCAATACCCATTAAGAGCAAAATTCTCTTCTCCTAAGTAGAAAATGTTCAAAAAAAAAAAAGAAGAGAAAATATACTCATTTTCAAAATTGCAAAGGGACTCGTAAGGTATTTACACTAATTTGTCATTCAATTTAAAGTTGAAAAATCAAATTATTTATTATAGTTGGTTTGAAAAGCTTGATGTGATTAATTGAAATTTGAATTTTTCTTTACGATTTTTTATAGTCAAATCAAATTTTATTTGTCCCTATCTCAAATTAAGTATAATAGCTGCTCAAAATATTATTCGTAATAATATTTTTCAGAATATTAATATTTTAAAAGAATGTTTCTTTATTATATTTGTATGATTTAGAGATTCTTAATATAATCATCTAAATCTTGTGTAATCACTAATTTTGTTCGGAGTTAACCCGTTTCTTCTATTTTTACAATAATAAGCTTGTACATATTATTAGGTGATAATAATGTTGGGCTCATATGTGTTATTATATATACTAGGTATGTATCATAAGTGTGTGTTTATTATATGTACTTATATAAAACATGAACGTATGTGTGTGGTTTGTCAACCTTTCATGTAATATACAACTATGTATGTGTTATTAATATGTTAGTGTGTCTACTAATTGCTTTAATATCATTAATGTCTAAATGTATATTGTATGCCTATGTGTATGTAGTATGTATTAATATTACAAATGTGTATGTGTTTATTGCATGTGATAGTAATACATATGTTAGGGTGTATGTACGTATGTATTATAATTGTATGTATTGATATTTGTATAAGGATATTTGTTTATATATGGTGGGCTGATGAGTAATTAAAAGGATAATAATAAAAAAACAGATCAAATATATAATCAAAACCCAATGTTTATATAAGTCCAATTACACATTTAAAAGCCAAAAATTTTTATAACTACATCTGGCCCAACAAGCCCAACCCTAGGTCTGATAACCACTTAAAAGGAAACCCTAAGTTGTTTATCCTTTGCGCAGCCCAATCTGGACCGTTAGATCGGTCCAGATCGAATGTAGATCCTTCAGCTCCCCGCGCTCCACGTGTCATCATCCCGCGCTGCCATGTCGATCACCAGATGCAATATGGACTGTCTATTCCAGAAGAGATCTCAGCCGTCGGATCAGATTTGATCCAACAGCCCAGATTGAGCCGGGCCATCGAATCCCGACCGATCAGCTTCCTCACGCATCGGCTCCGGTTCATCCCTTCGTTCGCATGACCGCAGCACTGAAATTTCTGCTGCCACCACCGACTCCCAACTACTGTACAGCAGAAAACATATAAAAAAATGGGGCATGTTAGAGCATCATCATCCACAGTAATAGCATTTAAAGTTTGCTTAAACATGTAAATCATAGGCAATAGGGCAATGAACAATCAGAATGAGATATAAGCATGTAATGCACCATTTGTAACAGACAGAAGTTCGAACAAAAATCCAGAAGCAATAAATAGAGCAAAAAAATGCCTTTCGAGGTATATCTTCTTCTTCTTTTTTCAGTTTATATATATGCATGTGTATATATAATAAAAAAAGAAAACAGAGTTAGGGTTTACCCTCGTAGATCCTTTTTTCTTCTGCATCGTTCTAGTTTCTTCCGATCGTAGCTCCTCCGTTGACAAGCCCTGGCTTCCTCAAAGCCGAGTACGGTGAAACAACGCAAGCACGCGGCGGCGGGAGCCCCTTTTTGATTCGGCTTTTAGGTTTTTACTGAGAAAGGGATAGATTTTGATAAAACTAGGTTAGGATCTAGGTTCAGTTTAAAAATAAGATTTTTTTTTGGGGTGGTTCGGGTTCGCCGGCCGTCACTCGATGGCAGCCGACGCTGCTGTAGGCCTGCCGGTTTTTGGAAATTGCGGCGGGGAGGGGCTGCCGGAATCTTGGTTCGTGATGAACCCAGATGAACATGAACATGTTCAGAGTATTTGGGAGGGGGAAATGGTTATAACAAAAAAAATGGCCGAAAAAAATCTAATTTTCGGATAAATGAGGGTATATATAATGTTATAAATTTTTAAATGGTATAATCACATTTTTAGTCCCTCCACCCTAAAATAATTACAACGGAAGGGCTTCCGCATGGTCCAATTGCGTTATTAGTCCCTCAGTGTAGGATAATTACCATGGGGAGCCATTCTGCCTTTTTAAATTATTCCCCGGGTCCTCTATATTTTTTCAAAAGTTTCAATTACGTCATTTTTATTTCTTATAATTTTGTCTCTATATTTTATTTTCTCATAATAAGGTACTTTTTCCAGTTTTAAACTAAGTTATTTTATTTATTCTTTTTCATGTTTTTTCGTTTAAATTTTGCATATTTATGTTTAACATTTACAATTTAATTTTTATGTTATTTTGCTAGATTGTGATTGTAATTTTAGGGATAAAATTAGTAACAGAACGTATATTAGGAATTTAATGTGTACATAGGTTTAGTATAAAATGGAAACATGATGTATAATTTTATGTTTAACATGCATTTGTTGGTAAATTAGAAATTGGTAAAATATTGTGAATACTTTTCAATTTATGATATGTTTTAGAATAAAATAGGAATTTGTAAATAAAATAAAATGAAATGAAAATATAAAAATGAAAATAAAAATGTTTTAATATATAATATATATTTTTGGTATATAATTGTTTTGTTTTTATAAAATAGATACTTTCAATATAACGGCTTTAAAGAATAAGATAGAATTTTGTAAAATATAATATATACCCATGACACATAATATATATATATATATATATATATATATATTTCAAAGTATAGTATAATCTTATAAAATAAGGCATGTATGTTTTGGGTAGAATATATAGTTTTTAAGATATATAGTATAACTTTGAAGAATACAATATACACATTATAGGTACATAAAATATGTAGGTTTTGAAGTATATAATAATGTTAGATGAAAATAAAATATGTATATGCAGTGTATAATATGGTTTAAAGTATGTAGAAGAATTTTGTAAAATAAATAATACATATTTTTAAATAATAGATCTTTATATGTATATTATATAACTTTAATACATAATGTATTTCCATGTATGTTTTAAATAATAAGTTTTTTAATATGTTATATTATTTTAATATATAATGTATCTTAAACCTTTTGGGCTTTATTACATAATAGTAGTTTGGGCCTTAGGCCTTGTTTTGTTCCACTTGGGCTTTTGTCTAAATTAATTAAATTAACTCAATCAATCAAGATCGTGTGCTCGTCTTATAGGGGCACGATCCTAGAATTAGATTAGCCTTAGTTTTTTTAAAAGCCTTAATTTTTTTAAAAGCCTTAGTTAGATTAGAGTTCGGATTAATTTAGTGAATTTATCCTTGGCTTATTGGGGTAAATGTTAGATTCGTTAAATTAATTGAACGTTTCTTAATTATTTTAGGGGAAAAATCGATTTTAAGTTTAACTTAACGTTAAATTACAAATTAGTCACCATAATTTAGGATTTATAGTTTTCAGGGCTAATTAATTTAGGGTTAAATATTGAAGTCATCTAATTAATAGATAAATCACTAATTGGGCTTTCTAGTGAATTGAGCCTTCTTTTGTGTGCTTATGCCTATGCCTTTGTTTGCATACCTTAATTGGCATCCATATAATCTTTAATCTTAATTGCATCTCCAATTAACCTAAATCATAAAAAGGAGAGGTGTTTATTAATTCAAATATTTGTGTCGTAATAGTCCGATCTTAAAGGATGTTGACCAAATATTCGAATTAATTTTTACCATCCCGAGGTAAATGGGTTAAAAATTAACAAAACCATCACATCATGCTCAAATGGTTGCATCATGCATAAATGTGACGTACGGGGTCGAACCATAAATTAACACGACATTCGGGCTTATTTGATGTCGGTTTAATCTATGGTCCGACATATCATCAACTTTATTAATTAAATGTTTAATTAATTCGAGTCCACCAATTCGATAAGGCCCGTGCAATCAAGGTTAATTTTTATCTAAGAATTTCAAATTAAATTCAATTTAAATTTCAATAACTTTAATCCTTTTAAGAGCAACAAATTTTCTGGTACCGATTTTCGGGCGTGATGGGGGTGCTAATCCTTCCCTACACGTAACCAACTCCCAGATCCTTTAGCAGCGAATCTTTGGTTTTATGGTGTCCGGCCTACCTTGCCCAAGTGGCCGGTGGCGATTCCAAGTTTTCATCATTTTTGAAAATTTAAAGTTTTCAAAAGAAATCCCCAATCTTCCAAAAAAATTTATTAATAATTTAAGGGATAATTAGTAGTCGACTTCTTTTCTAAACAACCGTCCTTAATACAGTAATTTTTTTTTTAAAAAAAGGAAAAAAAGTCACTACAGCTTGAAGATGAAGGATGAAGAAAAAAGAAATGAAGGGAATACTTAAAGAAGTGTGGTTGATTAATTAAAGCCTTAGAAAAGAAGCAAAATGGATGGGAAATGTATTGATTATTATTGCTCAATGATTGATTTTGAACTGAGGAATTTAAATAAAAATTAAAAGCCAAATATAAAGGACAAAATTGGTTCACACAATTATTTTTAAAAAATATTTTATAAATTTAGAAATCGAATGATAAATCATATAAAGGATAAATATTTAAAATAAAAACTCATAATCAAGGCGAAGATAGAGGGTTGGAAAGAGTCTTAACTAGTTAACTCACCTTAAAATAGTATTTTCTTTCACTTCTGGTCCAATTAAATTTAAAGTTTAAATCTTAAATAATAATAAAATTATATTTTTGCTTGTAACTTTTTTAAAGTTATAAACTAAAGTAACGATGAAATTTTATAATTCATAAAAAAATTGCTTGATTCGCCCCTTTCGAATCAAATTGATAAAAAAAAAATCCAATTTGTAATTTTTCTGCGACCTAAAATGACATGCAACTGTTCAAAGAAAAATGCATGCATCCGACATGGGGGTGTGGGAGGCACTCATGCAATCAAAAGGATCAGCTTTATTTCTTAGCAAATCAACCTTTCTTTTTGGTACAAAACTATACCAAAAAAAAAGTCTTGAAGCTTGTCTCTATTTTCTTACATTGGAATCCACTGTCTCCCTCTACAATGATAGGCTTTGGATGAAGCTCTAACCACGAGAAGAAAAAATAAATAAAATTTTTGAACAAAAATTCTCTCTTTTTAGTGTTTTTATTTATATTTTAACACTAAAAAATTTAACTCTAAACCCTAATTTCGAACCTTAAAAACTAAATTGAACTCCTAAATCTTAAACCCTAACACTAAATTTTGACCATAAATTTAATTTTTTTAGTGCTAAAATATAAATAAATAAAAAAAACATCATTTATGTTCTAAAATTAAGTATTATTTTTTTGACTAGCTAAAATTAAGTATTATTAAGTTGTGATATTTTAAAACTAATTGATGTAACATGAAAGTTGCCATTAAATCCCTATGTGATGTCTCCATCTTCCTTTATTTGCCTTCCGTTTATCTCTTTAGTAACGGTGACCACTCAACGGATTAAAAGTGAAGTTGGACACCATAATTCCCCACTAATATCTCATTCTTCAATTATTTGGATCCAATGTTTATATTAATTTGACCTGCCCCTTCCACCATTTAGGAGCAAAATTTTCTTTTCCCCTAAGTAAAAATTGTTCAAAAAAAATTATAGTATTATTTTTTTTATTATACATATGTTTGTTTTTTTTAAATAATATGTCGGCTGAATTTATTAGAAAATAAAATAGAGAAACATTCCAAACAAAATTAAAATGTAGCAGAAAAATAACAAAATAAAGGGGAACAAAAAAACTAGAAAGCAAAATCAGATCATCAAAACACGTCCAGTGAGCTGCAACGACAGAGATGAGATGAAATATTGAAAAAATGAAGCAGGAAACAAAATTCATTGTCTCTATCGATAAATGCAGGCTGCTTCACAAAACAGATTTGACTCCATCGATAAATGCACTATAAAAGGAGATTAGTCTTAGGGTTTATAATTTAGAGGTTATGATTTAGATTTTAGAGTAATATGGTTAGAGATTTAAGTTTTAACTTATAAATTCTAAACGCTAAATTCTAAAACAAAACCGAATCACTAAACCTTAAAACTAAAATACTTATAAAAATTTTCTCACATTTAAAATTATACTTGCGTGACGCGTCGAAGGCGAAATAAATAAATATCCACACCAATATTAAAATGAATACCTATGTTGAGGCTAGATAATTTGGAGGGAAATTTTGGTACAGAATGCTGAAATTATGAGAAGAATAAAAAAGGGGTAGGTACGGCCTTAATGACTACATATAATGTGTCATGTGTGTGTGTGTGTGGGGGGGTTGGATTTTGAACACCTGCTTTAAATTGTGAGATTGTCCGGGACTTCTCAGCTTCATTTATGAATTCCCAACATATATGTATAATGTATAGTTTGGTTTTGGTAATTATCGCGCGATGCCCTTCATTTATTATTTTTGTTCTTTCATCATTTTGTGCTTCTCTTTCTGTTACTTCCCCTACTTTTAGCTCTCATCACTCATCAGTCTATCATTCCATACGTCTATTTCATAACTGTTTGATTTATTAATTCAGATTAAGTACTGCAAAGACCTATTGTGAACTGATTTTCTTTTGTTCTATTTATAACATTAAAATTTAAATTCTTAATCTTATTGAAGAGATTTAGTACCTTATTTTACAAGATTAATTGATTGTTGGTAATTAACATTTAAATTATTAAATATCTAAACTTGAATTAACAAAAAATTAGGTCAGAACTCTCTCACCTTCTATTTATTTCGCCCCTGCCCATATTTTTTAGATATATAATAAACTTCATATCAGTTTGAACACAGCTGCAATAATTAGCACATTGTTTCAGTGCAAATCTAACAACCGTATGTATGTATGAAAAATAAAGATAAAAAAGGGACAGACATGGCAAGACATTTCATGTTCATAACTTTTGAAAATTCAACAAGAGAAAGTGGAACCCTAGTTATCAAAATGGGCTGTTAATGAAAAAGAATTGCACTAGGTGGATTTTAGCTCAATTCTGTCTAGATTCTTGAAAACCAAGTTTGGGATATTTGCAATAAGAATTAGGATAATTATATCATGCATTTGGCGGTGAAAATATTTTATTTTCACAAACGCTCTAATTTTAAGGGTTAAAGATTTAGTTTAGTGTTCATAGTTTATGGGTTTAAGTTTATACGTTTAGAATTTAGGGATTGTGGTTTGAATTTAGAGTTTAGGGTTAGAATTTAGGAGTTATAGGTAAAAACTTAAATCTCTATCATATTAACCTAAAACTTAAACCCTAACCTCTAAACCCTATACCCTAATATTAAACCCTAAATTCTAACAATTTACTCTAAATTCTAAACCCCTAAATTAGATACCCTAAATTAGATACCTAACTCCTGAAATCAAGACGCTTGTAGAAACAAAATATTTTCATTATCAGGTATTATATATTTTTCCATAAGAATTATGTATATAGAATAATTTATAGACGATCTTCCATTAAACAAACTTTACAACCTAAGTCCACTCCACTAGTTAAAATTATGTATAGAATTTCAAACCTCTCCCTTTCTACTTTTAGGAAAAGGGAAACATAAAAAAAACAGTCTGTTCATGTAAGCCATAGTTCATGAAATGAAACAAATTACAGAAAAAAAGTCATGTAAGGCTGGCTTCATTGATTCCTCCTTATTACTTCAACGTCTTCTTTGGTTCTTTCTTTATACTTAGGAAAGACTCTCTTATTAATATGAATAATTATATTACCATTTTGAAATATATGATTTAATCAGATATACAAATGTGTGAAAATTTAATGCATAATGTCAAAAAAAAATTCCCCTAAAATTTGACTGAATAATTATTTTGGTTATGTTCTTTTTTAGAATTAATTTAACCCTAACGTTTTATTTTGGGTCAAGATGGTCCATCTGCGGATGAAAACTGTTAGTCAACTGGCGATAAACAATTTGAAATGACGTGAAAAATCTACAAGACAGTACATGCTGTGATAGCAGTGTCATATAAACAAATATAATGACTTTACATAATGACACATCAGTCAAAAAATATTTTTATAAAATCATATAAAATATGAAATATAAAATATTTTTTCTGGCATTTTATTATGTCAAGTCATTTCAAGTTGTTAATCATTAGTTAACTAACATGTTTCATCCACAGATGAGCTATTTTAACTCAAAATAAAATTTTGGGGTTAAATTGATTAAAAAAAGAACAAGACTAAAATGACTATACAATTAAGCGTTAAGAATTTTTTTTTGACTTTATATCAAAATTTAATTAATAAAAGTATATTATATAAAAATATGAACCCAATTATAACACAAAACAATATCAATTACCAGACTACAAATTGGTATCATGTCATGTGACCTTTTTAAGTGGCACATACCAGAAAAGGTAGAGCAATTCAGGCACACATGTGGCCCTTTCTTTGTCTTAGATAAATAAATGAAGTTTGTGAAAGGGGTAATTATTTATGTTGGGCTAAACTTGTAAATTTCAAATCTTTCATAGCAAGAGCATGAGACATGTACTAGTAAACACTTAATTGAGATGTATAACTAAAAAAAGATTCTTGCTACAAGTATTTAATATGGTCCAGAAAATGGAAAGATTACCCCATTTGTTGCTTCATTTTATGTTCCACAATGGCCCGTTTTTCGCTGGACTTGCCTGCTCAGCCTTACAAGAGTGAGTAATAATGGTTGGAGTTTAGTGCTGCAAAATAACCCAGACAGACTGGCTGCTCAGATTTAGGACCAAGGATTTGATAAGTGCAAAATTACCAATTCAGTAACACGGAACACATTCAACGATTTCGGGAGTGTCTCAAGCCTCTAACCACTTCTCTATTGATTACATGAATTAATTTTTAACCCTGGTCAATATTTGCTACATCGGCTGACATATGGAGACATGGGCGAACCGACGTAATAGGTGAGAATTATAATTACCGGTAGTTTTAAAATTATTGTAATTAAAAATTCTTGTATTAGCAGTCAATACTTAGTATAAAAACTAAAGGGATGAATAACGGAGACAACATATGCATGCATTGTAAACGATACAACATGGTCAAAAGGCCTCTCCCTAGAAACCCAAACGCTCTGCCTTCTCTCTAGTGTAAAAAAGCTCGATTTTTTTTTTTGTCGTTTGAGGACAGTTGCGTCTCCTTTTGCGTATTGCCTTCTCACTAATTATTTCAAATTAGGATAAATTAATAGAATATGTTTTAAGAACTAAAAGTGTTATTAACAATAAAATAATTTATTTATAATAATATTTTAATTGAGTGCCATGTTAATAATTTTTAAAAGAAAAACAATTTATTTATTATCAAACTCATAATTAAATGACACCGTATGTAATTTACCATTCCATTTAAATCCTTTCCATATTGAGCAGACCTTTTAATTTATACAGGCAACCAAACCCTTGGATATATCTAGTTGAAAAGCTATTTATAATTGAAGGTAATTTCTTATAAATTCGTTAGGCCTGACTTGGATAAGTTTGTTTGGAATGGCCCGAGCAAGGAATGTATGTACTGCTCGGAGTCCAAGAAAACATTTTAGGCCTTGATGCCAAAAAACGTTTTTTTTTTGAGTAATTTATACTTGAATGGGGAATTTGTTTTTAATAGGTTTAAAACCTAGAACTTAAAACCTAGAAGAGGGAGTATATATTAATTAAGAGCTTTAACCACTTACTCTAGAAATTGTTAACAAAAAAAGTTGTTTTTTGAATACTACAAGAAATTTTCAAACTTTTGAAGAAAAAATAATTAAGTTTCTAAATTTTCCACTAAATTAAGCCCTTAAACCAAGGAATTGAATAAATTAACTCTTTTAATCATTAAATCTTGACAGTTATTTTTGGATCCGTTGGTGCAGTGTGTCGTGTCACACCGTTTTCACCTGGCATTTTCATTTTTTTATTTAAAAATTCTTTAAAAGTTCTAAAAAAATTATAATTTTTTTTAAAAATATGTAAATGCAACATTATAAAATTTTAGTGTATCATGTACCAATAATATCTAAAGAAAAAAAAAACTATCAAAATTTAATAATTAAAATTGGTCAAAGAACTTAATTGATTCAACTTTTTAGTACGATGACTTAATTGATTCAATTTATTAGTTTAAAAGCTTAATTGGGCGTAGATTATTTTCTAAAACTTAATTAATTTTTTTAAAAGTTCAAGACTTCTTGCACCCTTAAACCTATTAATTTTAACTCGGAAATGGAAGAGCTTTGTTGACTATGCTAACGCTTGGCAAAATAGTAGAAAATGCAATGGCAATATATAAGAATAATGCCAAGTATGAGTCTTTTGCATGCAAGTATACATGGTCAACAAGTAATATAGTAGTAAGCTGAGTATCGAATCCACATGGATTGACCAGGAATTTGGCTGCTTTGATTGTTACTTGTCAAAGGAAAAATGTTCGAATGATTTGAAATTTGTTTAAGGAGTAGCTTAAATAAATGCAATGAAAGTAAAACATCGTTGGCAAGAAGAGGTTTCAAATGAGTGACGAGCATTGGTAAGGGATGCTTGGTTTTCAAGTTATTCATGCTAGCCTTTAATAACGTCCTGCCTTGGAACTATTATTGAGCAGATTTAAAGATGACATTACCTCTGTCGATGGCAATGCCCGAAATTAACCATGTTAAACCCCTATATGTCTATAGTGAAGTTTTTCATTAATTAATTTGATTAAGTTCCAATCTATACTCCTAAGGGGTAGATTCACTTCAGAAGTAAGCTCATTTACTTGAATATCTTCTTCCGAAGCTTCTCTCCTTAGTATTTGGCAAATAGTCGTTACCCCTCAATTCTGTTAAGATATTAAGGTGTAATAAGCAAACAATGCCAGCGGTCGCATGGCAAAGAATTTATAAAACTGAAGTACATGCCAGACAGTAAAACAATGCCAAGGCATTTGAATTATTAAAAACTAAACATAAAACCAGCGTTAAATGCAAACATCCCCCGACCAACTGTAAAACAATGCCCGAAAACCATGTTAAACCCCTATATGTCTATAGTGAAGTTTTTCATTAATTAATTTGATTAAGTTCCAATCTATACTCCTAAGGGGTAGATTCACTTCAGAAGTAAGCTTATCTACTTGAATATCTTCTTCCGAAGCTTCTCTTCTTAGTATTTGGCAAATAGTCGTTACCCCTCAAGTCTGTTAAGATATTAAGGTGTAATAAGAAAACAATGCCAACGGCCGCATGACAAAGAATTTAGAAAACTGAAGTACATGCTAGATAGAAAAATAATGCCAAGGCATTTGAATTATTAAAAACCAAACATAAAACCAGCGTTAAACGCAAACATCCCCCAACCAACTATAAAAGTTTAGTTCATGGTTGGGGGATCTATCCACAAAATATCATCATTTCTCCACATCACCATTTAAATAAACAAAAACAAATAAAAACTAAGAGAATGGGCTAGAAAGAGGTCCATTGATGCAACCCTTTAATGACTCCAAGCTCTTGGTCTTTAGCTGGTCGAACCACGTCTCCTCTTGGTTCATTACAGTGCAGCCTCTTCTCTCCAAATCCTCCCCTCAAGTGCTTGCTTGATCTCTTTAAATAGGCTTGCGTGGGAACCCTAGGATAAGCCTTCGAGTTTGAAATTTGAATGTGTAGGGGATAATATACGTGATCCTCTTATCTATATTTGAATCCTAGGGCTGACGTGTGCAAGGTCCAACGACTTCTTGACCGGGCATCAGACTTCACTTCTATGCCAGTCGAGCTTGGCAATCTCTAGTCCAACTTTGCCAAATTCAACTTGATATTCTCTTCGGCATTCCCTTCTTCTACTTCTGCATTGTACTGCCAAGCCTGTCTAGCTCTGCCAAGCCTATAATAATGCTAACAAAGCAACCCTTCACACTGGCAAAGCACACAAATTCCCTATCTCCCTAACTCCTTATGCAAATGCATGAATTTAACAACAAATGCAAACATCTATACCTAAAGACAAGCAAAAGCATTACAAAATATGCATAGAATTTAGTACGTTTTAGGAGTTAAAACCCCAAAACCTAGCTCATTTCTTGTCCTCAAGTAATGCAAGTGAACTTAAAAACAAAAATATGAAAATAGTACCTTGACAAAAGTTTGGTTGGAATGCCAGCAAATGCTGACAAGCAAAATCTGGCCTAGTTCTGTCCTCAGATATCCAAGTGCAATAATGTCAAGCAGATAAGCAAATTGAAGTGCATCAATATAACTCTAGTCTAAGGTCATGAGGAGTCCATGAAGTGCAGGCAATATGCATCAAGTTTCCTTTTACTCCCTTAGTCATATTTACTACCTAAACTCAAAATTTTTATTTTTCTCTTATTCCCGCTAAGGGTTTCTGCTGGCAATATTTTAAGCTTGCTTCGTAATACTGTTTGGCATGAGAAATAATAGGGAGCCTATCACAAACCCCCACATTAATCTAGACATTACTAGGCTTTTATTCTTCAACTCACACCCTAAAATTTTTGACTTGAGAATTAAGAGGGAGCAAAACACGAAGCCCCAAGTTACTTATTATCCCTAAGGTAGAGGAGAGTTCTACATTTTTTCTTTTCTTGCCTTGGCAAAACATTGTTGCCTTATTAATTTCTTTTACCCTGGCATCAATTTTTTTTTCTGAGCTTAGTTTCAAAAATTCTAAATTTATTTGGGAACTAGATGCATACTACGTGTTGAGTGAAAGTTCAATTTCCTAAACTAGAGATCAATTGCCAAGAAGTCCTGGCATTACTATTCTGCTGGCATAGACAAACTAAGGATTTCAAATTTCATCATTGGACAGAATATTCTAGAACAAACAATACTAAACTAGCAAAATGTTAGCATTCTTTCAAAATTTGACTGAGGCAAAAGATTTTTTTAGTGGTTTGGTATGCATGGCTTAAACCTAATATACATGGCATGGCAACAGAATACAAATAGAAATATAAACATGAATACATGGAATTGCAATCGATGTGAGGTAGCACACACCCCCAAACCAAAGGTGTGCATTGTCCTTAACGAATGTAGATAGATACAAAAAAATGAAAAATAAAATGCATGAACAAATGAATAAAAATGAATGCAAGAAGTTTTAAGGGGAAAAGGACTCCTTTTCAGAGGGTTCTTCGCGTGTAACGTAAGTCTTTCTCTTGAAAAACCTCTCACGATCAGGAGCCTTAAGCTTTGTTCTTGTTATGCTGGGCTTTGAGGCAACAGTGAAAGCTCCAATGTCACAGAAGACTTCCTTGACTGGCTCCGAGGTGGCATGAGCATTAGTGGCAGTAGACGAGGTAGGTGCAACTAGCGTTGCGACAAGTTTTTATTGGATTTCTTCTTCTAATTCCGACGGTGTTTCTGTCTTGGCAGACTCAACTTGAACAAGAGATACTGGCACTGTGGCAACGAATTGTGTCAGAGTATTGACTGAATGAGGACTGGCTAGCATGTCATCACTGGCAAAGATACTAGTGGGGAACTCGGGAAAAGCTGGCAAGACACCTAGGGATATTCCTTCAAGAGTCTTTCTAATGGAATTATCCCTGGCATGGGTATAATGCCAGAGCTTGATGTTCTGCTCCTCAACTTTCTCTAACTTTTGGAGAACGATCTCCTGGCGCTGGCAGATCTGAGAAAGCATTGCCACTAAACTAGCTGGCATATGAATGTCAGGCTTTGCCTTCGGCACCTTGGGCTTGGGCGTTGGCTCTATTGCCTTTCCCTTACCTTTGTCCTTTGACTCGATGGTAGTGAGTTGCCTCCACATGGCAGACGTGATTGTTGTTCCCTTGGTTTCTTGGACCTTGTCCGAATCGATCTTTGGTACACCATGCTTTATAAAAATATTAGAACTCGACAATGGGGAAAAACAAACTGCCATTACTCTTACCATAACACTTATAAGTTTCTTCGATAGTGAGTCGCCCGACATTGATCTTGCAGCGCACCATGATTGAGTGCAATAGTGCCAACCTTTCTTCTGAGACGGTTTCATTATGGGTAGTTGGCATCAAGTTCACATTTAAAAAATGATTCCACCCCTTTGGCTGTAATTTTAATGCCAACCACTTGACTGTTCGGCGTCCCTTCGATGACACAGTCTATGTCGTATCAGGCTCGCATAAATCTGTCAAAAGCTTATTCCTCTTGGCAGCGTTCATTGAGTCAACAAACTCTAGATGTTCATTCTTGGCACCATCCAACTCAAACATGGCATTAATATACCCTTCATCTAATCGCACACACATACCTCGTGTCATCAGAAATGGTGAATCTTTGGTTGTGAGATGGGCATAGAATTCACGGACAATGTTGGAGTAAACTTCTCCTGTCTGTTGGCAGAACAACTCCCACTTGTGCTTGGTTACCACCGCCATGAACACCGGGGTGAATCCCAAGTTTAGTTCGTTCTTGATCTCAAATTTTTTCTCATGGCAAAGCGTCTTTAAGGCAAAGTTTTCTTCGTGTTTCTTGCAGATCTCTTCATTAAAAAAGATCTTGAAGGGTGTTGACGATAATGCCATGGAAAAAATCGAGGGCTTGAGCTATTTTGAAAAGAAGAAGAAGGAGTAGTGATTATTGGGTTCTTGCTTGATAAGGAAAATAGAAAGAAAAGTGAAGAGTCTTTAGTAAGGATTAGTTAGGATTTTAAGTAGATGGAAAGGTAAAAGGTTGATTGTTTAATTGAGTGTTTAATGGGTCCAGTTAATAGGGGATAATGATGGCTTTTGGAATTTTTGAGGAAAATAAAAATTGATGAAATAAGGGGTTATGATGATGGAACAACGCTGGAAGTGATAGGGTGATAAGGTGATTAGGTTGAAAATTTGAATTTCAATCTTATCACTTTTGGCGGCTAGGGTAAAATCCAATACTTAGCAAAAACTTTCAATCTTTCATGGGCTGAGCTCTATCAACCCTTGGGCGGCTAGGGTAAATTTCCTTCTTCACATCTCCAATCGCCCTATGCTAAGTCCTTGCCTTGGCATTCTGTCTGGCACACGAAATCTGCACTTACTCAAAGAAAAACCTTTCAACGCAGAAAAGGAAAAATCAAAATTGAAAGAAAAATAACTAAATGAAAAATACTAAAAAAGAAAAATATCTAACCTACTATATACAACAATCAAACAATGATGATGATGATCATGGAACCTCTGCCAGGAGGATAACCTCCTTGGCATATGACACGCGTCGTTTTTGCGTCAATATAATTCTTTCTTCTCAAATAATAAATAAAGGAATTCAAACGTAGTAAAAGAGAAGTAAGGGTTGATCCCACAAGGACTAAGAGAACTTCTTGATTTATGTTTTTTCAATCGGTGAGCTAACAAGAGAGTTGAATAATATTTAAGTATGGTGGGGATTTGTGGAATTAAGTAAAAATAAGAGATTGTAGAGAAGATTAGGAAGTGGATTCAGTATGGTAAAGATTAGCCTCATGATCTTGCTTTGACTTAGTTTCCTCGGATCATCAGAAAAAGGATTTTTCACTTCGGGATTCACGTCGGTTACTTGCCTACAAGGATAAATCCTGTGACTGTGCATTGTATACCGAATACCCAAGTGCCATCATTAATATCGATTTTGGAAATTGATCTAATCAACAACAAGGTTGTAGATAAAAAATGTTTAAGTAAAGGCTGACTCAGACTATGTTGTTTCAATAATAACTAATTCCGATCTCAGTTTCCTCTTAGCAAACAATTTCGCTGAGTGTGTTCCCAGGAAGTCGAATGTGCCTCAATAGCCGATCCTTCATTCCACACATTTAATCAAAACAACATCCTGACCAATGTCAATCTTTGGTTTTGAAATCATTTTGATTTTGAAATTAAGCTTAGAAAACTGAGAGAGACACCCAAAGTTGTTTAAGTGCTTTTCAATCCTCACGTTGGAATTGAGTCATTGCTTCAGCCTTTGGCTATGGAAAACTTAGTTAAGTATGATAGAAATCATACTTACCATCTTTGAAAAAATTAAAAACTTGAAAAAGTGAAAATGAAGAAGAAAAGTAAAAACTTCTATTAGTAAAGAAAAACAAGAACAAATTAAAACCCAAAAGATGAGAGATGCCTTTTTGAGTTTGCCCAAAAAGGGGTATTTATTGTAGTCTAAAACCCTAAAAATAGCCCTAAAGAGATAAAAGATAAATCCCAAATTATTTAAATTAATTACAAAAGATAATTCCAAAGTTTGAATTTAAATTCTGGCTGATAAGTCATTTGAAACGCGGCTGATAAGCTATCATCGTTGCTGAGGTGGTGTCTTCTAGAAGCTGCTGACGTGGCGTCCAGTCAGACTTTCATGCCTAGATTGATGCCCACTAATCCAGCCATGAGTCCAGAAAATCAAAAATTGCGCAATTTCATCAGTTTTTGCAACATTTCTAGAATCTACTGTTCTGCATTTAAAATGAACAAAAATGCCCAAATTAGCAACTTAAAACAACCAATCAAGGAGTAATTATCGATATAATAATGCATATTTTAAGTACTAATCAGCATGCTTTTGAGTGCATTCAAAAAATGTTTCAATCTTTGATCGTTTACCTTGAAAATTGTTCTCGTCTTTAAATATTTAATATCTACTGCTCCATGAGCATATGGCTTCAGAACTTCGAAGGGTCCCGACCATCTAGACTTGAGCTTCCCTGGAAACAAATTTAGCCTCGAGTTAAATAACAAAACACGTTGGCCTACCTCAAATTCCCTTGGCAATATCCTTTTGTCATGCCATCGTTTTGTCCTTTCCTTATAGAGTCTGGCATTCTCGTAAGCATGTGTTCTGAATTCCTCTAACTCGTTTAAGTCTAATAACCTCTTTTCTCTGTCAGCCCTCCATGCCATGTCAAGCATTTTGATTGCCTAATAGGCTCAATATTCCATCTCGACTGGTAGGTGGCATGCCTACCCCAAAAGGAGTCTGAATAGAGAGGTTCCAAAGGAGTTTTAAGAGCTGTCCTATAAGCCCACAAAGAGTCATCTAGTCTTAAGGACCAATCCTTGCTGGATTCACATTCTTCTCTAAAATATTTTTAATCTCCTTATTTGAAATCTTAGCTTGACTATTTGTTTGAGGATGGTATGCTGTGGCAATCCTCTACTGAATTCCATACCTGCAAAAAGCCTTAAAAATTAAATTGTATTTAAAATGTGTACCCTCATCACGAATAATAACTCTGGGTCACCAAATCGAGTAAAAATATGCTTATGCAAGAATTTGGCAATGACCTTAGCATCGTTTGTTGGCAGTGCGATGGCCTCAACCCACTTGGAAACATAGTCAACGACCATAAGGATATGTAGGTTACCAAATGATGAGGGAAAGAGACTCATGAAGTCTATTCCCCATACATCAAACAAATCCACTAGCATAATGTTCTAGAGTGGCAATTGGTGTCTGCCAGAGATGTTTCTTGTCCGCTGGCATCGATCACATATCTTGGAAAAGTTATGGGCATCCTTATATAGTGTTGGCCAAAAGAATCCTGACTGCAGCACATTGGCTGTAGTCTTTATTCCAGCAAAATGGCCTCCATACGGTGCTGCGTGACATAATTGCAATATGTTGTGCTGTTCATCTTCTGGCACACAAAGCCTTATCACTTGGTCGACACACTGCTTAAAGAATATTGGCTCATCCCAATAATATAGTCAAGCATCTCGTAGGAATCATTTCCTAGAATTATATGCCAAATCCGATGGTAGAATATTGCTTACCAGGTAGTTGACTATGTCAACGTACCATGGCATGACATTGATTGCAAGTAAATACTCGTCTGTGAATTCATCTCTCGTGACAACGATCTTACCATTTTCAAGGTGATGCTCTAGGCGTGATAGGTAGTCAACTACTAGGTTCTCGCTGCCCTTCTTGTCTCGGGTCTTGAGATCAAATTCTTGTAGAAGAAGCGTCCATCGAATCAGTCTGGGCTTGGCATTCTCCTATGCCAAGAGGTACTTCAATGTCGAATTATCTGTATACATGTTACGCGTAATAAGTGCTCCGCAATTGTGCAAGTGTACACATCACAAGTTATAGTATAAAAGATATCGTCTCCACAGGGATTGGTGCCACTTCAAGAATTCAATCTCTTGCACTGTAAAAAGTAAAAACATAAGTAGGTGATTGTAGGAGTTTTAACTAACAACTAAACTAGAAAGCAATAAAGTAAAAGAAGATGTAATCAAATGAGAGAGAATAGGCCAGGTTATCGTGAGTTGAGGTGTGATAGCGTATTGGATCATCTTGGTAAAAGAGTGCAAGGGCAACTCAGTTGCTGTGGCAACTTGCACAGCGGGGTTGCCCTGACAACTAATCAACGGTTGCCTGGGCGACTAGCTGGGCAACTGTTTGGGCGGTTGGGCAGCAACTTCAAGGTTCGGCAGGGCGTTTTTCAATGGTTTCTTCTTATGCCTAAGTTGAAACTCTAGCTAATTGTGCATGCCTTGACAATACATCCCTGCGTGAATCAAGGGTGAACAACAACCAATTTTGTGCTCCTTTTATCCGTTGAAACCCTTAACTTATTCCTATGCCAGATTAATCTTCACCATCAATAGATTGAATAAAGACCATACTCATTCGTTTCTTGAATCTAACTCTCCCGATATTAGATAAATAGATGAAGTTACGAGATCCTCTTCCAATTCACTCGCAAACAAGAATAAAAACCAAGAATGAGTAAACCTTAAATTGAAAGTGCAAACTCTTATTACATAAACAAAATCCAATTGTTTCTCACAACCACAAAACACAATAACCTTAGCCAAATAGATTTAGTTCATGGCTAGGTTCCAAAGAAACACAAAACAAAGAATTCCTAACATAAACCTAATTGAACAAGAAAGAAAAAGATGAAGAATGGTTGAAGCCTCATTGTCGAAATCCCTCTCTTGTACTTGTCGAAATCTCCCCTCTTGCTCTCCTTTGATTTGACGGCTTGGTCCTCAATTTATAGGGCTAGGTCAAAGTCTTTTTTGAGGAGGAAGTTAAGTTGGAATTAAATACTTTTAAAGAATTTAATTCTTTATTATATTTAAATTCCTTATAGATCTTCTCCTATCTTCTTGGGATTTAATTTCTCTTTAGCCTCATCATGGAAATTAAACTCATTTGGGATTTAACTTTGCTCCACATCATCTTGGGTTTATCTAGTCATCAATTTTGACTGCAATATCATCTTATCCCTTATCAACAATTGCCTTGGAAACTAGCTTGGCATATCCTTCATGCATTGCCCTGGCAACTAGTTCCAGCCTTGTTTTGGTAAGTGATTCTGCACACACACAAAAACACACCAAAGCAGTATCTTTTTCCATAAAATTAAGCAAAATATGAAATCAAGCTTGTCCATCAAGGAAACAATGCAAACATGCATGAATGGCTAATAATGCAACTAATATGAGCCTAAGTCTAGCAATAATATGAATAAAAAGGGTGAATAAAATAGTAATTTTAGACACTTAACACACCCTCAAACTCGAACTATTGCTTGTCCTCAAGCAATGCAAACTAATAATTACCCGCCAAGACTTCAATTTTCACAAACTTAGCTTTGAACTTGATTTCAATTCTCAGATCCGTGGCACAAAGTATGATTGGCTTTTCATTTTTCGGAAAACTTAGGAGTTACTCGGAATCAAACTATAATGCATGCGAGTGTGTACGGAGTTGTGTGCAAGCTGATTTTTTGGATTCTATGCAAACAAAAGGTTTTCAAATTACTTCATTGGTTTCTTATAACATGTTTTAACTAGAGCCGGTTTCGGGCACCTCTAGTGTTTTTTTTAGTTTTCTTAAGTTAATTAATTTATTCGACTAGAGCCGGTCTCGGGCACCTCTAGCGATCAATTTTTAGCACACACTAGAGCCAATTTCAGGCACCTCTAGCGATCAATTTTTTAGCACATACTAGAGCCAATTTCGGGCACCTCTAGCATTCATCCAATTTTTATTCTAATCCCCCAATTTTTTAACTATCAACCTAAGTTCTCTAGAATTCCTTAAATCAATAAAGCCACAACAGTGTATCATCAAGTTTAGAATCATAGTAAGATTCTAAGTATTTCCACGTTTATCCTAGAATAAAAAGTTCTATCAATTAAGTACATTGGCAAAGTCATCATTGATATTTATCAAATCTAGGCAATTCTTGTTC
The DNA here is from genome assembly GCA_019671005.1 of Hibiscus mutabilis. NCBI lineage: Eukaryota > Viridiplantae > Streptophyta > Magnoliopsida > Malvales > Malvaceae > Hibiscus > Hibiscus mutabilis. The sequence goes on from CM033711.1 coordinate 77,456,559, forward strand.
CAAATAAAGGCATGACAAACAATTTATGTATCCTAAATGCAATATTTAAGATGAACGCAACTAAACATGGTAACTAACTAATAAAAATCCCCCCAAACTCGAGTGAGGCATTGTCCACAATGCATGCAACAAAGAAAAATAAAAATAAAGAAAAGTAAAATGCAAACGAGGACTTACTCTGAGAGTTCGTCGTCGTGGATGATTTGTTTCCTTTTGGTCGATGTCTTGATTCTTTTGCTTGAACGCGGTGGTTGCTTCCTTGTTGCCGATGGTGGAATCGATCCTCGTACGGGGTTGTCTTCATCCTCCTCTTTATCAATGTCACTGGCTTTTCCCTTAGGCTTGGAGGATTCAATTGGTGCGGTCTTTGTTGGTGCAATGAAGGACTCGTCCGAATCTAAAAAATCGGACAATGATTCAGTACGAGTTGATTCAGGCATTGGTGCTTTACCTTTGGCTTTTGCAGTGGTTGTCGGGGCGTCTTTAGCTTTGGTTGCTGCGGCATCTTCAGTGTTTGTTGCTGTGGCAACTGCTTGGGCAGGTGCTGTGTAGGTTGCCTTATCTGTTGCGATTGCCATGGCAACTGCTTCATTGGTTGCCATGGCAAGGATTTTGGCAAGAAAGATGGGCAACGACACGTGGCTGTCTAGGTACTTTTCCAGGATGACTTGGGTGATGGCATTGTTGTTATCCTTCATGTACCGCATGAACATTAGTTGCCGGTCTTCAATTTGCCTAAGGCAGTTCGCCAATGGTTGTAAGAGTGCTTCAAGTTGTCCCGGGGTTGCTGTCCGAGTTGCCCAGGCATCAGTTGCTTGGGTATTAGGAGTTTCTGAGGCGACATGAATTGTCGCGGCAATTGAAGGCATTGGGGATTTTATCGGTGCCTCTTCCATTAGCTTTCAGATTTGTGCTGGATTCCAACCAAACTTTGGTAGGGCCTTTTCATCAGTGGACTCACTTGGGACGTGCATCTTCTTGCAAAGATTGGAATTTCAGCAAGGGAATAAAAGAGAACCCTTGTCTTTTGAGCTACATACAAAAATTTCATCACAAATAATTTTTCCAATGTTAATGATGCGATTATGCAAGATAGAATGTATGAGCAAAAGACGAGGTGTATCAACGGTGGTATTGTGTGTTGTAGGCATTAAAGAAGTTTTGACAAACTTATTCCCTAATTTTGCCTCGGGTTTAAGCCAAAGGTGATTTACCGTGCCCTTGTATTTACCGTCGTTCCATTGAGTTACCGGTAGAGTGAGTTCTTGAAGCACCTTGTCGAGTTGCTTGGGCATGAGTTGATCAACAAAGGCTTGATGCTCGTCTTTCTCAACGTAGAGCCCGTAAAAGGTGTTGATGTTTTTGGGGCTTATGAGTATAACCTTGTCATGAACAAAAACATAAGGATTATCCGGGTTAGGTGAGTGAGCATAGAATTCTCTTACCCATGAGATGTTACCCGGTTCCGATTGATGGTAAAAGATTTGCCACTTTTGATGTGCAATCCTTTCGAATATGAATGGTTCAAGGCCGAAATCTTGATGAGAGTTGGAGTATTCGAAGCCTTGTTCTTCACAAATCTTCTGGCTTTCAAACTTGGAGTGAAATCTTTCTTGAACCTCCGGTGTAGGAAACTTGTATCTTGGTTCTTTGCAGGAACTTGAATGAACCAAAAATTCAATTTTGGATGCCATGGATGATCTTGGTTGTGAGTTTGGTAGAAACAAAGAAAAGAAAGCAAAAGAAACTAAAGAGTTGCAAGGTGAAAAGTAGGAATAGGTTTCTTGGAAGTTAAGGGTGATGGGTTAAATAGAAAAGATAGGTAGTAAATATGGTAGGTGGAAGTAATTTTGAAAGAAAGAAAACAAGGGTTTAGATTGGGGGAAGGTGACGGCTAGGGGGTTTGGGGAAGGGGAAGGGTTTGGCCGGCTATGTAGTGTTTATTTAGGGTAAATTGGAGGCTTAATATAAGCCTTAGATTTAGCCCATTAATTTCTTTGTTGAAGAAGTTTCCTTCTTGAATCAAATTCCTCTTTATCTTGAACTCTTTTCCTACAATTCAAAAGCAAATAAAATAAGGATTAAAATTAAAGATAAACTAATAAAAGAAAATAAATAAAGATGTGCAAAGAAATCCTTAAACTTAAAATTTAAAAACAATTAGATAAATATGAAAGAAAGATGTAGTTTTAATCTTAAAGAAAATAAATAAATCTATCCTAAAAAAATTAACTGAAATTAATAAATAAATAAAAAAATTAAATAGTTTGAAAAAAATAAAAAGAAAATATCAAAAGGAGAGTATGCTCATGCATCTCCTAAGGTGACCACTTCTTTGTTACGTTCCACATGGGCACCGTTGTAGTGCTTCAATCTTTGTCCGTTAACTTTGAATTCATGTTCGTCAGTGATGGACTTGATTATCATGACAGCATGGGAGAACGGTTTGACAACTTTGAATGGTCCCGACCATCTTGATTTCAGTTTTCCTGGGAAAAGTTTCAGCCGAGAATTGAATAAGAGAACTAGTTGCCCTGGCATGAATTACCGCGACACTAGTTTTTGGTCATGCCATTGCTTTGTTTTCTCCTTGTAGATTCGTACATTGTTATAGGCGAGTGCACGAACTTCTTCTATCTCGTTGAGGTCCAACAAACGCTTTTTCCTGACATTTTCCCAATCCATATTCACGGTCTTGATTGCCCAATATGCCTTGTGTTCGACTTCCACCGATAGATGGCATGTTTTGCCAGACAAGTTGGAAGGGAGACATACCTAAGGGTGTTTTGAATGCAATGCGATATGCCCAAAGTGCGTCATCTAGTCTTACTGACCAATCATTCCTAGAGGGATTTACAACTTTCTCGAGTATACCCTTCAATTCTCGGTTGGAAATTTCTGCTTGCCCATTGGTTTGTGGGTGATATGCCGTGCCAATTTTGTGTGACACGCCGAAGCATTGCAACATCTTGGCAATAAGTCTGTTGTCAAAGTGCTTGCCTTCATCACTGATAATTGCTCCCGGTATCCCAAACTGTGTAAATATTTTTTTTGCAAGAATCGTTGCACGGTCTTGGAATCGTTGGTAGGAACTGCAGCTGCCTCAACCAATTTAGACACGTAGTCGATGGCAAGTAGAATGTAGAGATTTCTAAATGAAGATGGGAAAGGTCCCATAAAATCGATCCCCCATACATCGAACAATTCCACCTCGATGATATTTTGGAGCAGCATCTCATGTCGTCTAGAGATATTGCTCGTCCTCTGGCAACGATCACATTGCTTGTAAAACTCTTGGGCATCTTTGTACAGTGTTGGCCAATACAAACCAGATTGCAAAACTTTAGCCGCAGTGCGAGTTCCTCCAAAATATCCTCCATAAGGTGAAGAATGGCATTGCCAGAGTATATTCTACTGCTCCTCTTCAAGGACATATCGGTGTATAACCTGATATGCATATTGTTTAAACAAAAGAGGCTCATCCCAAAAGTAATGCTTAGCATCATGGCGGAACCGCTTCTTCCCTTGGTGAGTAAGGCCATAAGGTAAAATACCACAAATAAGGAAATTAACTAAATCCACGTACCAGGGTATTGCCGAGGCATGTGTTGCTGTGGCAACTACTTCCAAGGTCGCCAAGGCATGCGCATCAGTGGTTGTCGAGGCATACGCGTTTGGAGTTGCCAAGGCGTGTGCGTCAAGGGTTGCCGAGGAATGCGCGTCAAGGGTTGCCGAGGCATGCGCATCCATGGTTGCTGAGGCAACTAACTGTTGCTCATTCGGGAATGCATCACATATCTCAAAATACGCATCCTCCTCCCTATAGCGTTCTAAGCGTGATAAGTAATCAACCACTTGATTTTCTGTTCCTTTCCTGTCCTTAATTTCAATGTCAAACTCTTGTAAAAACAATATCCAACGAATCAAATGTGGTTTGGCATCCTTTTTAGCAAATAGATACTTAATTGCCGAATGGTTCGTATGGACAACTACCTTTGTACCAATCAAATATGATCGAAACTTGTCAAATGCGAAAACTACGGCTAGTAACTTTTTCTCCGTTGTTGTGTAATTCACTTGAGCGCTATTAAGAGTTTTACTAGCGTAGTATATCACATGAAAGGTCTTACCTGTGATTTGGCCTAGGACTGCTCCTACCGCAAAATCACTTGCATCACACATGAGCTCAAAAGGTAGCGTCCAATCGAGTGGAACGACAATTGGTGCCGAGGTAAGCTTTTCCTTTAGGGTTTTGAATGCTTGGGCGCAAGAATCATCAAAATTGAAGACTTTATCTTGCTCAAGAAAATTGCACAAGGGTTTAGTAATCTTAGAAAAATTATGAATGAACCTCCTGTAAAAACCTGCATGTCCAAGAAAGCTTCGGATTCCTTTAACCGAACTTGGTGGGGGTAATCTCTCGATCACGTCCACCTTGGCTTTGTCTACTTCAATTCCATTGGATGAAATCTTGTGGCCGAGCACTATTCCTTCATCTACCATAAAATGACACTTCTCTCAATTAAAGACTAAATCGGTTTCTTTACATCTTGCCAACAACTTCTCTAAATTACCGAGGCAACTGTCGAAGTCATTACCAAAAACAGAAAAATCATCCATGAAGATCTCAAGGAAGTCTTCGACCATGTCTGAAAAGAGTGCCATCATGCATCTTTGGAAGGTAGCTGGGGTATTACACAATCCGAACGGCATCTTTCGGAAAGCATAAGTATCGTATGGGCATGTGAAGGTTATCTTTTCTTGATCTTCTGGTGCTATGGCAATTTGATCGTAACCTGAATAACCATCAAGAAAACAATAAAAGGGTTTACCTGCAAGACGGTCAAGCATTTGATCAATAAAGGGTAATGGGAAGTGATCTTTCCTAGTGGCTTTGTTTAGCTTTCAATAATCCATACAAACCCTCCAACCAGTCACAGTCCTGGATGAAATGAGTTCATTATTTTCATTACTTACCACCGTTATACCTCCCCTTTTTGGTACACATTGTACCAGACTTACCCATGTACTATCATAGATAGGGTCGTCAAGCCACTTGATGACTTCTTTCATTACAACCCCTCTTATGGCATGATTCAGTCTCCTCTGGGCCTCAATCAAAGGTTTGTGATCATCTTCCAACAAAATCTTGTGCATGCACACTGCCGGGCTAATTGATTTCAAGTCAGCAATTGTCCACCCTATTGCCTTCTTGTGTAGCATCAACATTTTGATCAGCTTCTTTTCCTTTTCAGGCTGTAACTTAGAGGAAATAATTATAGGCAATGAATTATCGGTTCCTAAGTAAGCATATTTTAGTTGCCCTGACAACTGTTTCAACTCAAGAATCGGTGGTTGTTCAATGGAGGGCTTTTCGTGTTTACCTTGCTTACCTGAGTAATCCAGTGGTTCAAAGTATGTACTTGGTCGATTGACTAGCCAATTTGCCTCTTCTTGTTGTTCTTCATCGATCGGTTCTTTATACTCATCAGGTTCATCTTGATCGGCAATGTAGTTGCCGAGACAACTAAATTTCTCGTCGAAGTCAAACTCTGCCATGGCATGAAGAAGTTGGCATTCTTCTGGATCATCGGCATGCCTTAGTGTTTGGAACACATTTAGTTTAACTTGCTGGTCATTCACCCTCATTGTGAGTTCTCTCTTTTAAACATCGATCAAGGTTCTCCCTGTTGCTAGGAAGGGTCTCCCGAGAATGATAGGTGCATGCTCATCTGCTTCATAATCCAAAACAATAAAGTCAGTGGGAAAAATAAATTTATCAACTTTTACCAGTATTTCTTCGATTTTCCCCTCTGGATGCACATAGGATCTGTCGGCTAGCTGTAGTATAACTGTTGTAGGTCTTGCATTCCTGATTCCTAGTTTCTGGAAAATCGATTTAGGCATCAAGTTTATGCTTGCTCCAAGGTCACATAATGCTTTCCCGACATAGTGGTTTCCGATGGAACAAGGTATTGTGAAACTTTTAGGAACCTTCAACTTGGGTGGCATGCGATTGTGCAACATGGCCATGCATCCCTCTGTTGCGACAACTGTTTCAAACTCTCTTAGCCTTGTTCTCTTGGACACAATGTCTTTAAGAAACTTGACATAGTTCAGCATTTGTTCAATTGCTTCAACCAATGGCAAGTTGATGTGGACTTGCTTTAGGATATCAAGAAACTTCTTGAATTGATATTCTTGCTTTTGTTTCTTCAACCTTTGTGGGAATGGTGGTGGAAGTTGGATATCTTTGATCCTTTCATTGGCCTGGAACCTGATTGATAGCATTGCCGGGGCAACTGGAGTTGCTGAGGCATCATCAACTAGGGTTGCCGCAGCATTTCCTGGTTCAGCATCTGAGGCTTTGCCGCTGAGTTCATCTTGTTTTTTTTGGAGTTTTGTTTGATGAGCGAGCTTGAGCCTCTTTAAGTTGTTGGCCACTTCTAGTGGTGATCGCCTTACATTGCTCATGGCTAGTTCCTCTTGCGACTTCAGTATCGCTAGGTAAACCTCCTTGCGGTCTAGTATTCAAGTTTTGAGCAAATTGTCTGACTTGATTTTCCAATGATTTGATTGCCGCCTCTTGGTTTTGCAATCTCATCTCGGTCCTGTTAATAAAAGCATCAGTTCTTTTTATGAAGTTACTATTCTCAGCCATATAAGATTCAGTTTTCAACATAAAAGCATTGTGTGAATTTTCTAAATAACTAGATGTCGTCAGTTTTTGTTGCGGCAACTATTACCGTGGCATATTCTGTTGGAATCCCGATGCTTGTGCATTCTGATTGTTTTGGTTTAGAGAATTGTTGGGATTACTCCATGAAAAATTTGGGTGCTTCTTCCAAGCTGGATTATATGTGTTGGACATCACATTGTTGTTCCGGTTGTAATTCCCCACATAAAAGTTGGATTCCGAATTCTGCATACATTCAGAAGAATCATGGTTACCACCACATAACTCACAAAAGGAATCCATTACCTTGACCTCCTGTGTGTTGTTTGGTTTCTGCATGTTCTGGACCATCTTGGTTAGAGTGGCCAATTGTGCCAAAATTGCGCCTGATGATCCCAATTCATGTATTGTGGCTTGGCGTCTAACTCCTCCTCTTCTAGCAGATGGGAATTGATAATCATTCTTGGCAAGCCTGTTTAGAATTTGCATTGCTTCCTCCGGTGACTTATCTAGGAGTATGTCGTTTGCTGAGGCATCTAGCATCATCCTTGTTGGTGTATAAAGCGATGTAAAACATTGTTACGTGTGTCCACACTGGAATCCGTGTAGGGGGCATTTGTGTAGAAGTTCTCTATATCGCTCCCAAGCCTCGTACAAGGATTCATCATCTGCCTGTCGAAAAGAAGTAATTTCGTTACGAAGCTTATCAGTCAAATTTATAGGATTAAATCGAGCAAGGAAATCACGACAAAGATTGGTCCAAGATCCTATTGATCCGACATGAATATTATTCAACCATGCTTTCGCCCTATCCCTTAGTGAAAAGGGGAATAATCTTAGTCATAAAACATCGAGGGTGACTCCTTGTATTTTGAATGAATTGCAAATCTCGAGGAAAGATTTAAGATGTTGTCAAGATGTTTTCGTGCATCTTCAGTTGCTGAGCCGCCGAATTGACCAATTGTGTTGATCATGTTGAACATCACCAGTTTCAACTCAAAGTGGTCGGCTTCAATTTCAGGTGTGACAACTCCTGGATTAAGTCCTTCAAGATCTTCTTCAAGATAGTCTCGAATAGTTCTGTTTCGTGCAAGAATCACTCCTACTCCTGCTGGAACATCCTGATTCATATTGCCGTCTTGATTAGCCATTGCTACTCTTAACCTTTGTCCGAGTCTTTGCAAGGTTCGTTCGATTTCTGGATCAAAGGGATTTCTGGTGTAATATGTCTCGCCCTGGTCATATACCAATGCAAAACCAAAGTTTGTTAGCCCTTTGAATCTTAAACAAGAAAAATAAAAAGTGCAAGAAAATAAAAACAAAGTCGCTATTGCCAATCCCCGACAACAACGCTAAAAACTTGTTGTGCGTAATAAGTGCTCCGCAATTGTGCAAGTGTACACGTCGCAAGTTATAGTATAAAAGATATCGTCTCCACAGGGATTGGTGCCACTTCAAGAATTCAATCTCTTGCACTGTAAAATGTAAAAACACAAGTAGGTGATTGTAGGAGTTTTAACTAACAACTAAACTAGAAAGCAATAAAGTAAAAGAAGATGTAATCAAATGAGAGAGAATAGGCCAGGTTATCGTGAGTTGAGGTGTGATAGCCGATTGGATCGTCTTCGTAAAAGAGTGCAAGGGCAACTCAGTTGCCATGGCAACTTGCACAGCAGGGTTGCTTTGGCAACTAATCAACGGTTGCCTGGGCGACTAGCTGGGCAACTGTTTGGGCGGCTGGACAGCAACTTGAAGGTTCGACAGAGCATTCTTCAATGGTTTCTTCTTATCCCTATGTCGAAACTCTAGCTAATTGTGCATGCCTTGACAATACATCCCTGCATGAATCAAGGGTGAACAACAACCAATCTAGCGCTCCTTTTAGCCGTTGAAATCCTTAACTTATTCCTAAGCCGGATTAATCTTCACCATCAATAGATTGAATAAAGACCATACTCATTCGTTTCTTGAATCTAGCTCTCTTGATATTAGATAAATAGATGAAGTTACGAGATGCACTCCCAATTTACTCGCAAACAAGAATAAAATTCAAGAATGAGTAAACCTTAAATTGAAAGTGCAAACTCTTATTACCTAAACAAAATCCAATTGTTTCTCACAACCACAAAACACAATAACCTTAGCCAAATAGATTTAGTTCATGGCTAGGTTCCAAAGAAACACAAAACAAAGAATTCCTAACATAAACCTAATTGAACAAGAAAGAAAAAGATGAAGAATGGTTGAAGCCTCTTTGTCGAAATCTCTCTCTTGCACTTGTCGAAATCTCCCCTCTTGCTCTCCTTGGAGTTGACGGCTTGGTCCTCAATTTATAGGGCTAGGTCAAAGTCGTTTTGGAGGAGGAAGTTAAGATGGAATTAAATACTTTTAAAGAATATAATTCTTTATTATATTTAAATTCCTTCTAGATCTTATCCTATCTTCTTGGGATTTAATTTCTCTCTAACCTCTTTGTAGAAATCAATCTCCTTTGGGATTTAACTTTGCTCCACGTCATCTTGGGTTTATCTAGTCATCAATTTTGACTGCCATATCATCTTATCCCTTATCGACAATTACCCTGGCAACTAGCTCGACATCTCCTTCATGCATTGCCCTGGCAACTGGTTCCAGCCTTGCTTTGGCAAGTGATTCTGCACACACACAAAAACACACCAAAGCAGTATCTTTTTCCACAAAATTAAGAAAAATATGAAATCAAGCTTGTCCATCAAGGAAACAATGCAAACATGCATGAATGACTAATAATGCAACTAATATGAGCCTAAGTCTAGCAATAATATGAATAAAAAGGGTGAATAAAATAGTACTTTTAGACATTTAACAATACACCACAACTTTGTTACCTACCAAGTAAGATATGAACTTTTCAAATGTAAAGACAATCACGAGAAATTCATTCTCAGTTGTGGAGTAATTCAGCTGAGCTCTATGTAGCATCCGGCTAATATAGTAGATGGTATGGAAAAATTTGCCACGTCGTTGTCCCAACACTGCTCTGACGGCATAGTCGCTGGTATGGCACAGAAGCTTGAATGGCTCATTCCAGTCTGGTGCCACGACTATAGGGGCATTAATCAACTTCTCCTTAAGTTCCCGAAACACTCTTAAACAAGAATCATCAAATGCAAAAGCGTCATTTTGTTCTAAAAGCAAGAATAAAGGTTTAGAAATTTTAGAAAAATCTTTAATAAAACAATGGTAAAAACTTGCATGTCCCAAAAAACTTCTAATACCTTTTACGCTTGTAGGAGGTTGAAATTGCTTGATTACCTCAACTTTTGCTTTTTCAACCTTTAATCCTCTCTTGGTCACTTTGTGCCCGAGAATAATGCCCTCCTTCACCATAAAGTGGCATTTCTCCTAGTTCAAGACGAGGTTTGTCTCAATACATCTCATCAAAACTTGCTCCGAACTCTAAAGACATTCCTTGAATGTTTTGCCAAACACCGAGAAATCATCCATGAACACTTCCAAGTTGTTTTCTATCATCTCAGAAAAAATGGACATCATGCAACGTTGAAACGTTGTCGGAGCATTACATAGTCCAAAGGGCATTCTTCTATAAGCAAATGTCCCACATGGATAGGTAAATGTGGTCTTCTCCTGATCTTTCGAAGCTATGGAAATCTGATTATATCCTGAATAACTGTCTAGGAAGCAATAGAATGCCTTACCTGCCAGTCTGTCAAACATTTGATCAATGAAGGGCAATGGAAAATGATCTTTCTTGGTTGCATTGTTTAGCTTCCTATAATCCATGCACACTCTTTATCTAGTAACAATCCTTGAAGGAATTAACTCATTGTTGCTATTTTGAACCACATTCATGCCACCTTTCTTTGGCACACATTGCAACAGGCTGACCCACAAGCTATCAGAAATGGGATAGATTATCCCAGCATCCAGCCACTTGATAATTTCTTTTTTTACAACCTTTTTCATGCTTAGTTTCAATATTCTCTGTACCTTAATTGTTTTGCCATGATATTCTTCCAGAATTATTTTGTGTATTTAAATGGTTAGGCTTATTCCTCGGATATCAACCAAGGTCAATCCCAACGCTTGCTTGTAATTGCTTAAAATTTGCAGCAATCTTTCCTCCTAATCATTAGTTAGATCAGTAGAAATGATCACCAGCAAGGTTGCGTGTTTACCTAAGTAGGCATACTTGAGGTGGTCTAGCAACAATTTCAGTTCCAATTTGGGTGGCTCCTCAATAGATGGTTTAGGTGCTATGATCTCTTTGCCAGCCAACTCTAGCGGCTCTAGCTGTCCAAAATAGCTTACCTCTTTTAAAGTTGTTCCCTTAGTGTCCTCACTTGTCTCTTCTTTACAGTCTCGTTTGTCGGCATCATCATCTAAGTCTTGGCACAGTTGTGCCATGTCCACCTTAAAAATGGACTCCATCATTTCATCAGCTTGGCATTCCTTGAATTCATCCGTGCATTTAAGAGCTTGAAACACATTAAATAGAACATGTTGATCATTCGTGCGCATAGTTAATTCACCTTTATGAACATCAATCAAAGCTCTATTTATGGCGAGGATTGGTCTGCCCAATATAATTGAGACATTAACATATGCCTCATAATCTAAAATGATAAAATCAGTTGAGAATATGAATTTGTCTACCTTTCCCAACACATCCTCAATCTTACCCCTGGGATGCGCAAATGATCGGTCTTCCAACTGAAATGTTACTGTGGTAGGCTTTGCTTCAATATCGAGCTTTTTGAAAACAAATATTGGCATCAAATTGATGTTGGATCCCAAGTCACACAGTGCCTTACCTATGAATTTGTTGCCAATGGTACAAAGAATAGTAAAACTTCTCGGATCTTTCAGCTTTGGTGGCAACCTATTGAGTATCATTGCACTGCATTCCTCAGTGAGAGCTATAGTTTTGAAATCACCCAGTTTGCTCTTTTTGGACAAGATGTCCTTCATGAATTTAACTTAATGGTGAATCTGCTCGAGAGCTTCCACCAATGGTAGATTGGTTTGCAATTGTTTAAGGACTTCCAAGAAGCACTTAAATTGCTGATTCTACTTGTTCGTTGTAGTCTTTGTGGAAATGGTGGAGGTGGATAAGCATATGCTAGCTCTGCCGGCTTTGCCAAGGTTTTACTGGCATCTGACTGAGGACTGGCATCGGGTTGCGATCTGGCATTGGTCTGAGGTTTGGCATCGTTTGTGTCCACTACTTTTTTCTCTGCTTTTTTGGCTCATCTACTGATATCTTCTCTTCCTCATGGCAATTAACTAATTGCTTGACAGGTGTCACAGCCTTGCATTGTTTGCCACTCCGAAGAGTTACAACTTTGCACTGTTCATTGCAGTTTTGCCTGGCATCCTCTATATCACTTGGCAAAGCTCCATAGGGTCTATTACTGAGTGCACTGGTAATCTGTCCAATCTGTACCTCCAAGTTTCGAATAGATGTTGCCAAACTCTAGACAGTTGCATCATTCCTCTACTGATATCTTCTCTTCCTCATGGCAATTAACTAATTGCTTGACAGGTGTCACAGCCTTGCATTGTTTGCCACTCCGAAGAGTTACAACTTTGCACTGTTCATTGCAGTTTTGCCTGGCATCCTCTATATCACTTGGCAAAGCTCCATAGGGTCTATTACTGAGTACACTGGTAATATTTCCAATCTGTACCTCCAAGTTTTGCATAGATGTTGTCAAACTCTTGACAGTTGCATCATTCCTCTCCATGTAATATGTCAAATTCCTTTGGTTGTTCTCTTGCCCTGCATAAAAATTGTTTTGTGCCCTTTACGCATTTTGATTAAAACCTTACTAGGCATTGTTCTGACATTGGGCATTGTTGTTCCGCTGATGGGCATTGTACTAGTTACCTCCTTGATTTCCCCAAACTAAATTTGAGTGTTGTCTCCATCCTCCATTATAAGTATTGGAATTCAGATTATAATTACGATTAAAATTGCCAACAAAATTTACCGACTCAGGGTTGGCAGGGCAATCTTCTATGTGATGATCATTTCCACATATTGTACAGAATGAGTCTAATGCCTTAACTTCTCGGGCCTCATTACTCTTTTTCAAAGTTCTCACCATGCTAGTAAGTTTGGAAATCTCAACGTGGATGGATGTAAGTTCATCTATCTATAATTCCCACCAATTTTAGTTTCGGTCCCAAGTATGGCAGTAGGATATTCAAAATCATTAATTGAAATTCTCTCAAGGATGCCAACTGCCTCTGTATAGTTTTTGTCAAGCAATGAACCTGTAATACCCCAAAGACTGGTCTAGAAGTATGTTATTAAATAGAATGTTAATAGATTGTTTTGACTTGCTTCATGATGAAGTTAGAAGTATAAATAAATGGCCTTAGGAACGAATTTAAAGAGATTGATAAGTGAGTGCCTAAAGCATAAATGATTAAGCCGAGAACTCCAGAATAAACAAAAAAGGGCTTAGGGGCCAAATTAAAATCATGGGAGTCTTGGAAGGCTAAATTAAAAAGGATTAAAATGAATCCTTAAAGAAAATGTAGGATTGCATGTTAAATTCTTAAGAATTGGAGGACAACCTATGTGTCAAGCTAGGAAATGACCATGTGTATTTGATATTAGTGAACTGGTCATGTGGGGGAAAAATAAAACAATTGAAGATCATTGTCATTTTCTTCATTCGTGATCGAATGATATATGGGAGAAGGGAGGTGAAAGAAAGCTTAAAGCTATGGTGGAAATTCATTTTGGATTAAAGTAGATGAGCAGATTTGAGTAACTAATAGAAGGGGGTAAGCAATCTTCTCTTCCTCCTCAAAAATTTGAATCAATCCATGATAATCTAGTGAAATTTCATGAAAGCTTGATGTTAGTAGATTGTGTTATATGTGAATTGCTTGAAAATTTTAATTAAGGTCTCCATTGAATCTTTGGGTTAGTGAAGAAAGATTAAAAATTTATTTATACATGATCATTAGATTGTTAAATGCTTTTGGTAATCGATTGAAATTAACAATTGATTGTTGTAATTGAATCCTGTTTCTTGGAGGAATTTGATGGCCTCGTAAACTTGTTGATATGTGTGAATTATGGTAACATTGTTGAACTGATTTATCAATGAAAAAGCTATTTCGGGAATTTTTTTGTTATATTTAAATGTATTTACATACAAGCTGCCATGTTTTGCATATACTAGAATGTAAATGGACTATTTTTGTTATAGATAAATGTATGAACACATGAACTGCCCGGTTTTGGAATAAATGACAAATACGTATGTAAATCGGATAGATTTGTAACTATGTACATGTGTGCTGTCCTGTTATGAATAATTGATCAAGAGAATCATTTTTCGGATGCATATATGAGCTATTTTACAAATTATTGGAATGATTTGCTTAACTATTGGATTGTTAAGTATTTACTTATGTAAAGCAGTAATTAGTACTGTTTTGGTGTATTAGGAGAAGCTATGGGACTGATTTTTGTAAAATGAAAGCATGATTGGATTGTTTACAAGTATATGCACATGGTGAATTGGTTGGAATGTTTGAATGTGTATGTAAACAAATATGGACTATTTTAGGAGTATTTAGCGGTTGCCTTGATGAAAGAAAATGTATGCATGAATATATATAAGAATTAAATTGATTAATTCATAAATGAGTAAGAACAAAGGTTATTAATGTATTAAGGAAATTTTATAAGTGAATATACTTATAATGAGAGCTGATTTTAGTAATATAAAAATAGAATGGACTGTTTTGAAATATATAAATGTTAAGAGATTGTGCTGTTCATATGTATATAGGTAAACACTTGAATAATGGATTGTTTGGTACATGAAATTAGGAATACATGAACTAGAAGTTGTTTTGCTTGATCATGAGTTAAGTAAACTATTTTGAACATGATTATTTATGCGCTGGACTAATTTACAAGTATACATATATGAGTACACATGAAGATTTGGGTTGTTAGTAAATGAATTGAATTAATATTAACGCTTTGTTAATTTGTTTGAGGTACATGCCATGATAAGGAAGAGTAAGAGAAAAGAGTTAGTAGAATCTAAGGATAATGGTGGATTCAGGTATCCTGTAACTTCGAGATAAGAGGTGAGTGTAGTTGCATTTGTTTCGGGTGACATGAAGTCACTCTGATTTTTGTTTTGATTGGATTATTGTTTAAATGTTATGGAATGAATCACACACGATCATTTTTGCATAAAGCTCATATAGAGCATCTGGGATTTGGATACATACATGGCATTGAAGTATCGTGGTTAAGGTATGCATTACATATGCATCATGAATGCTTTCTATGCTTATCTATGATGTGTAATGATTGTGGAATTGAAATATATATATATATATATGTATGAGCCTTGCCCTGAATTAATATCGATCCTTAATCCTTGAAAGCATAAAAATATAAGAAACAATATCGAGTCTTTAAGTTATAAGAATTCACACTCTAAGGAGTTAAAAGCTTAATTTTGCAATAACACACTAAGGAAAGAATCAAGTAAGATTACTTGCAACATAAGATATCCCCATAATCTCAAGCATAAGATACGTAAGTTGCCTGAGTAATGGGAGACCTTGGACAATTTGGCATGGTACAAAGGTACATATTTCAGGGACTGTGGTCTATGAGCTACGGCTCGAGGGACGCCCTATTTATATGTGATATTTTGGCGACAGTAGGATGTAACGGTGGAGATGGTACGCAGATTGGCAACAATTGGTTAGATAGTTGAAGAAGTTAGGATTGTTATGTTTCTGATACTAGCCATTGCTATGTACTTTGGACTATGTATATTTTGGACCTATACGGTCAATCTTAGGCTAATGTTACTCATGCCCAAATGTGTTCCAAGGCAACCAATTTAAAAGATATGAACTATAATATTAAGTTTTGAAAAGAAAAATTGATAAGATATGCTATACACTCAGATGAGCTCAGATATGAACTTCAATAAGAAAGATAAGCTTTGTGGTAATCTTTGATAAGATTTGGAAAAAATTTCTAAAAGCCTTACTAAGGCTATGATATGATAAACCATGAACCTTGGCAAGATATGAAAGAGTCCAGCATAACCTTTGAAGAATCTTCGAATAAGACTTGAAACAATATAACCTCTAAATCAGCTTCTAAGAAATAAAGCCATGTTAAAGTTAACACTAAGATATACAAAATCCTTGAGTTGTATAATCTTGTAATTTCCTTTGAATTCCCATTTAATATTATTGCCTTTAATCTTGGTCATGTTATTATCACTACCTCACTTAGGCTATATAAGCCTAGTGTATTCATTGTCATGCATTTCAGGATTTGAGAAACCTTGCGTTTTGATCGTGTTCGAAGGTTGCAAGTTGCTATTCTAGAATTGTTGCATATAGTATTGTAGCTTTTGGTCCATGAACTCCTAGTTGGTGGCATATGTGTACTGAGTCGAACATGATACATTTGATTGCCTTCTTTGGTTATGTATATGTAGTTAAATTCATAAGCAACTTATGCTTTTGTTAGCAATCCATTATATTCTTTGGGAACTTGTTTGATGGACATGTGGCCTTGTAACTATGTTAATTGAATGTTTGCTTCTGGCTTAAGTTTGATAGCAAGTTTGAAGTACAATTAAACTGTGTTAGATACATGTTTATCAAATTATAGTGTCTTAAATTAAGGCTTGATAACTTATGAATTTTATGATCTATATGTTTAAAGGTATGATGGTTCGAAGTGCTCTTGTTAAGTAGATTGAGATAACATGTTATCCAAATGAATTATGGATAAGTAAGTTATGTTTGTTTGCGTATCAAATAGTTATTTATGGTACAAAATTGTGAGATTAATAAATGTTTGATTACTTATTGGTTAAGTTACCTTTTTGTGATGTTAGTTAGGTTGTTGGATATGCTTTATATATATTTGGGATTTGAGAATGTCTAATTAATAACCTGAATGGTCTTTACTAGTAACCTTGATGTTTACCAATGTTGGATAGTTTTAATGAGTCGTTCGTATGTCTCTTAATAACATGAAAATGACTAGGTGGGGCAATCGAAAGATTTATTTTCTGCTTAGTATTGACTATGATAACAAGTTTTCACTTGTATTAATTTTGGTATTCAAAGAATAGCTTATTGAACAAGGTACGAGTATGATATTTGAATGATCTTAATGCGTAGGCTTTGTCAACGTGATAATCACATAGTTAGTTGTAGTCTGGGTTAATCTGATATGATATTTGGATAACCGCTTGTGTAATTCTATCTTTCTCCATGTATGAAATGAGTTCCTTCTAACATGTTGAAGACATTGTATGTCTACATGATCATGATATGTTTAGTTGCCAAATGAACTTCTTTAGTAAATAATTAGATAATGATTATATGTCATGTGGATATTAGATGTTTAAAAACAATTGAAGAATTATGTATATTCTATATCTTGATATTGTTTTTAAGTTGTTATTAAGTTAATTGAGTAACCTTTAATTTAAGAAAACTTTGCGATCCTGTTTCATCTTTGCTTACAAAGTTATAATTTGGACACCTGAACTTTTAACTTATGTCTTCGGTAATAATGTATAAGTGGTTTTGTGGCAATGATTTACCCTTTTGGGTAAATCAAGCTTTAACTTGTAAGGCAAATTAGTTTTATGTATATGCTTTTAACACTCTAGGCTTGGTTTACTACTAAGCTGGGTTTAGCGTGTTACAGAATCATTTGCCGAAGCATCAACAATTGTTCTAGCTTGTGCATTGAGTCCATTGTAGAAGGTCTCTATCTGAGTCCATTTTGGGAATCCATGCACGGGACACCTCCACAAAAAGGTCCTTAAATCTCTCACAGACATCATATAGGGTCTCATCATCAGCCTACCTAAACGTGATGATCTCACTCCTCAGCTTGGCAGTGAGGTTAGGTGGTTGTAATCGCAGCAAAAATTTCTGGCATAGATCTCCCAATGAGGTGACAGAACCAGGTGGCAAAGAACCTAGCCACGTTTTTGCTCAATCTCTCAAGGATAATGTAATTTTTTTTTAGCTTCATCGTATCTTTCGATACTATAGGCTACTGAAATAGATGGCAAACCTCTGTGAATTGCTTCAAGTGTTTCCTTGGATCTCCAGTATGTGCTCCATCAAATTTTCCTACATTCAAAAGAGTTTGTATCATTACCGGTTTGAGTTCAAAATTCGGTGTATTTACCCTAGGAGCAATCAGTCTTGGCATCAAATTGTCATTGTTTGGTGCCGGGTGCTCTCTAATAGGTCTCTCTTCCTCCACATTAACTCTTGGGGCAACATGAGCTGGTGGTGGATTCTTTTTATTGTTTAAGACACCATTTCCTCCATTGCCTTGCTGAGCCATCTCTCGAACTTTTTTCTTTAACCTTTGTAGGGTTCTTTCGATTTTCGGATTGTATTACCAATCTTCCACCACAGGGCGGTTTCTGGTCATACACCAGTCAAAACAAAGAAATAAAACAAAACAAAAAAGTAAAAGAAAAACAATGAAAAATTAAAACAATAAATTCCGTCTTCCGTCGCAATCCCTTACAACGACGTCAAAAACATGCCGACTATGCTAATGCTTGGCAAAAGACTAGAAAATGCAATGGTAATATATAAGAATAATGCCAAGTATGAGTCTTTTGCATGCAAGTATACACAATCAACAAGTAGCATAGTAGTAACCTGAGTATCGAATCCATAGGGATTGACCAAGAATTTGACTACTTTGATTGTTACTTGTCAAAAGAAAATGTTGGAATAATTTGAAGTTTGTTTAAGGAGTATCTTAAAGATGTGCAATGAAAGTAAAACAACATTGGCAAGAAAAGGTTTTAAATGAGTGATGAGTGTCGACAAGGGATGCCTGGTTTTCACGCTATTCATGCCATCCTTTAATAACGTCATGCCTTGGAACTATTACCGAGCATATTCAAAGATGGCAATACATCTGTCGATGGCATTGCCCGAAATTAACCATGTTAAACCCCTATATGTCTATGGTGAATTTTTTTATTAATTAATTTGATTAAGTTCCAATCTATACTCCTAAGGGGTAGATTCACTTTAGAAGTAAGCTTATTTACTTGAACATCTTCTTTCGAAGTTTCTCTCCTTAGTATCTGGCAACTAGTCTTTACCCCTCAAGTCTGTTAAGATATTAAGGTGCAATAAGCAAACAATGCCAGCAGTCGCATGACAAAGAATTTAGAAAACTGAAGTACATGCTAGATAGAAAAAATAATGTCAAGGCATTTGAATTATTAAAAACCAAACATAAAACCAGTGTTAAACACAAACACCCCTAACCAACTATAAAAGTTTAGTTCATGGTTGGGGGGTCCATCCATAAATATCATCGTTTCTCCGCATCATGATTTTATATAAACAAAAAGAAGTAAAAACTAATAGAATAGGCTAGAAGGAGGTCCATTGATGCAACCCTTCAATGGCTCCAAGCTCTCAGTCTTTAGCTGCTCGAATCACGTTGCCTCTCGGTTCACTATAATGCAGCCTCTTCTCTCCAAATCCTCCCGTCAAGGGCTTGCTTGATCTCTTTAAATAGGCTTGCATGGAAACCCTAGGATAAGGCTTCGAGTTTGAAATTTGAATGTGCAAGGGATAAGATGTGTGATCCTCTTATCCAGATTTGAATCCTAGGGCTAACGTGTGCAAGGTCCAATGACTTCTTGACCGAGCATTAGACTTCACTTCTATGCCAGTCGAGCTTGGCAATCTCTGGTCCAACTTTGCCAACTTCAACTCGGTATTCTCTTTGGAATTCCATGCTCCTACTCCTGCGCTATACTGCCAAGCCTGTAATAATGCCAACAAAGCAACCCTTTACACTGGCAAAACACAAATATTCCCTATCTCTCTAACTCTTTATGCAAATTCATGAATTTAGCAACTAAATGCAAACATCTATACCTAAAGACAAGCAAAAGCATTGTAAAATATGCATAGAATTTAGTACTTTTTAGGCGTTAACAGGCTTCTAGAAAAATGTGATGTCGTATTTTGATTTTAACATTATAAATTAATATGGAGAATTGGCCTCCTTTGAATTAGGTGAATAATGGACGTACAAGGCACAACACTTGAATATCATCCTAATCCTGGTTGTCTTAATGTTGGGACAATTTAAAAGTTGAAATCCAAACATTATCAAATTTTTTTGATAGTGAAAGGGGTAATATATAGGCCTCGTTAAAACCCCCCATAAACCTAAATGAGGAAAAAAATTACCCATAGACTACCTTACCAGAAGAAACTAACAAGCAAACCATTCGAAAACATAAAATAACATACTGATAGCAAAACCACTAACTAAAATGCGAACCAAACTTACCCTTACCTAGGATCAAATGGCATCGAGCCATGCCCATACAAGCCAGTACCCAAAGAGGCCAAAAACACCAGTTGCTCCTCATTCACCATATCCACAAGACTACTAGGAGGTTCAAGAAGCGATAGTGATGCCATATCCATCACACAACCTAGCGATGTTACTCTAGCCGCCACCTTATTGTTTTCCCAGCCAACATGTTGGACAACAATCTGCTAGTCCTGATTAATCATCTCCCAAATTGATGAAACCAGTGCACATCCACTCATCACATTAGCCATATGGTTAATGATTTGTACTGCTTCTAAACAATCCGATTCCAGCTCGACATACAGATGCCCCAACGACCAAGCATGCATGAGAGCATCATGTATAGCCCATAACTAGACAATTAGAACATGACAATAACCAACAAAACGAGCAAATCCAAAAAGCCAAGCCCCTTGAAAATCACAAAACACACCTCCGATCACGGCTCTACTATCTGCTGTGTTTACGGCTTCATCCTCGTTCACCTTCACCCATTCCATAGGAGGACCAATCCATTTTGACTGCAAGGTCAAGCTAGCTCAATCACCCACTAGAGAAGCAAACACACGACTGCACACATACACAAGGCGATTCCCCCGCGATAGAATATCCTCATGCTGAGCAAAATATGTTCCTAATACAAGGTTGCACTAATCCTTTCAAAGTAACCAACAGTATATCGAGAACCGAGTCTCCCAATCTCCACCACTCAACATCATCACTTGGGAAAAAATAGATTCCTTAGAATCCAATCCTCGAATGGTGAATAAAAGAACTTTGCAACGTGATTATGTGGAACCAATTTCGACCACAACTCACGAGTCGCAATACATTGACACAAAATATGCTCTACGTCTTTGCGCCATCCACAACAAATCTCACATAGTTTCGGCTCCACAAGATACCTTCGAATACGCTCAATATTTGTGAAGATGTAACCCCCTTGACCCGACCTAGATGTTAGACCCAAATCAAGAAGATCACATTATGTTTGTCTAAACAAACCCGACCTGACTTACACGAATTACGGTCCATTTTTTATTTTTACTTATCTAGATGCATTATTAAGACCTATGGTGTTCATACAAGCAATAGTTCAATTTTCATTCGAAATGGACACCGATACGACACTCAATTGCAACCATAAGCATATTAGGAGCAAATTACAAATATGAATATTTATAGGGACTTATGAAAGTTTTAGGTTACCAATATTAATTAATCATATTTCATGCCAACATGTCAAATTTCATCTTCAACAGATAACAAATAAGCATCCAATTTAGCAAAATACGAAATTAAGGACTAAATCCTAAAACAACCAAAACACAGGGACTAACACGTTTGTAAAAGCTTCATACATAAATTAGATACATTAAAAGCATGCTTGCAAGAACTCAGGTAAAACAGGCATCCTTTCCCTATTCAATTGATGAAACAACATAGGGTGACCAAAATGCAAAAAATCTAAACATAGTAAAAACCATTAACCTAATTAACTATCAGCCATTCTAATACACGGGCTGCACCCAATGCATTTTGGGAATTTGAATCCCAACTCAACTTATCCAATTACTTGTGAACATCATTAATCAAGCTTCTAATATTATACCACCATTAAACACATAGGCTCAAGTAATTACATACCAATTATTCAACACAATTAATATTTAAACAAGTAATCTAGAGGCATGATTCCTAACAATATAACACATTATCCAAAGCACCAAATGGTCAAGGCATCAATGTAGGCTATAGATTAATTAAGGAATTAAAGTATATGATCATATGTACTAATTGAACCCAAGTAAATCAATCTAATCATTATTTAAACCATTTAAAAATCATTTGATCATAACTATCAAGGTTAGAAAGCATTAAAATAAAATCAACATATTAATCATTTAATACAACCATCATCTAATGTGATATTCAATCAATCAAGCTATCATTCCCTAAATAAAACAACCATCTCATTATTCTACCCACATTGCCATATTACAAATAATATTAATATCGTAATCATACTCTTTTAAATATGCTTGTCTTGAAATCTACTTTGCCTCAGAACACAACCCCGCACTTGCTTTAATCACTACATTGACAGGAGAAAAGAGAACGTAAGTATATAATGCCTAGTGAGTGTGCTAAAAAAGTAAAACGTCAATGCATTTTCAAACCAAAACCAACAATAGAAACTCGTATCAAAGCAAGCCAAATTCTCCATTTCCAAAGCATTTAATTAAAACATGCTTATTCAAACTATATCTTCATGCTTTCATAACCATCTTTTTAATCCCTTGACATTTTAATAAAACATGCTTAACCAAATCAAAAGCATCATCTCTTTTGGCATAAACCATATGTTCATTGTAAAGTAGGTTATAAGTGTAAAGCCAACACAATTTGCTTACTTCTTTTGAAAATATAACATGCATAACAACCATATGCATCAAAACACTTTTCACAAGTCTTGTGCTTAATCAAACCAAAGCATTTTTTCATTTGTTTCCTAACAAATCATGCATATTAACCATATAGGACATGTATCAAGGATTAACAGTAAAATTCCATTTGCAATCCCTCAATTTAAGCTTTTCCATGCATAAAAATCCATATGCAAGGCTTAAAGAGTAAACATGTATAAACAAACATTATATAACATAATCCATCAACATGATACATTATCAATTATATTGGCTTTCAAGTGATCATAAACCAAGTTCTAGTTCACAAAATATTACATCGGATATACGGATTCAACAAGTGTCCTCTCAACACTTCATACAATTTCAACCGAAATTAAGGTACGATCACAACCGGGTACCATCACAACCCAATCATCGATTAGATGTATTATCCACTAACGGGAGTTTTCGGTACCATATAACCCCTCGACTATTAGGGTACTCATGGTGGAGTATTCGGTACACATAAAACCCTCAACATCCGAGACGACTTATTATAGTGCACTATCAATCTTATGACCGGCCAACTATATCCAATAACATTTTTAAACCTCATCACTTGCCAATATAATTCATTGAAAACATGTTACCTCAGTGTTTTACATATGCATTAACCAAACAAATTTCCAATACAATAAATCATGTATTTAAACCACATGAATTCTCTTTTCGAAACCCATTTGTCAAACCTCATTGGCATTCATTTATAACCCCATATACAATGCATTTCACATGGAAAATCACGTATAAAATAATAGATAACAAATCATGCTTGAAATCAATTCGTATAAATCAATACTCATATCAAACCGATATTCGAAAGGAGAAATAAGGAAAAATTTACTTCCGAGCTTAGTTAAGCTTGCTAGTCTATAACCAAACCCCCAAACCTTAGTTCAAACTTTATTTGAAGAACCAACTTATAATTGCACTCACCAACTTGATATCGCCTCGATGCCGACATCTAGACGCCTAACCGAAACACGTCCAAACACTTGCCATCTTCCACAAGAAAATGCAAGGATTATTATAAATTGGACCACACTCAAAGTAACCAATTAATTAAAATACCCCATGAGATATTCGACATCCTTATCATTCGAATCACTACACTATCACGCCACATAGCCCTGTTTTCTCACGCCAAGACTTGGCCATTTAATTTCCCCTCTTTTTTTCATCCCGCGCCTACTGCTGGAACGTCCATTCCTCTTTAAACTTGTTTTTTTTTTTTTTATACCAAAAAGCCACACCTAAATTGAAATAGGCAGCAGCCTTCAACTTTAATTCGTCACTGCCCTGACTCGCGTGATGCCCTGCATCGATTGAGAATTTCCCCTCTAATTCTTACGTACATTTTGTCGAACACAAATGATGCACCTTAATATTAAATCTAATAATCAAATCAACCATCATACCAATTACCCCTTTTAATAATTCAAATCTAAAATCAACCAATTAGATTAATTTCGGAATCAATTCTATAAAATTGAGATTAGATTATATTTAACCCACAAGAATAACTCATAATCCAATTAAAACATTTTGATTTCATCTATCAAATAATGATTCACTCTT
This sequence comes from Hibiscus mutabilis, assembly GCA_019671005.1. Taxonomy (NCBI): domain Eukaryota; kingdom Viridiplantae; phylum Streptophyta; class Magnoliopsida; order Malvales; family Malvaceae; genus Hibiscus; species Hibiscus mutabilis. The sequence continues at coordinate 77,480,692 of CM033711.1, forward strand.
TAGCATCAAGAAATTAAATTAATCTATTAAAATTCATTTAACGTCAAAAGACAATAGAATTGATAGAAAATCAACAAAAATAATTAGGAGATCGTTAGAAAATCAAGGCTTACCCAAATAAATTGGAAATTGAAAATGAAGATTGCTTATCCAATCTTCCAACATGAAATCCATTGAACAAGATGAGAGAAATCAAAATCTCTTGCGTGGCTATTGATTAGAAATGATTTAGAAAGAAAATGAATAGAAATTGGATAAGAAAATCAAAGTAAATTAAAATGGTGTTTGAGAGAATCTTAAGAGAAAAAGAGATAAGTTTAGACATAGTTTTTTTCTTGAGAAAATAATAACCATCATCATTTTCTACCAAAAATAGGTGGTAAAAGCTTTATTTAATAAATGTGTCAAATAATACCATAAAACTATCACTTTAGTTCCATTTACAAAATATTCACCCAAAATTACTTATAGTTTTTGTAAAATGGTCACCTTTTAAATTAATATCAAATCGACCATTTAATAATTACCCAAGACTCAATTTCGTCCTTTAGTAATCTCATTAAATATATTTTTCACAAATACTTGTCATAATAATTTATCAAAAATCAATTTAATTACCCAAATTATATTCCGAAATTAATTAATTAGCTAAAGCCTAACTCAAAATTTCAACCCGATTCCGATAATTCACCTGAATCTTCTAGCCCATTTTCCGAGGTGTTACAGAGGAGCCGTCCATGAATAGCCAAACAAATGAATACACTCACCCTCTGAGGGATATGTAGACTCCAAATTTTTCCTCCAAATGCTATTGCTATCTAAATTCTTGCCATCCACAAGATAGGAATAAACCGATTTAGACGAGAAATTATTCTTAACCTCCCAATGCCAACTTGGCCTGTCCACGCCTAGATGATTCTGAGGTGGTTGGACGACCGCTATCATCTCCAAAACATCTTGTGGCAGCAAGGATTTAATTCATGCCCAATCCCACTCCCCGTTGGCTTCCACCATGTTTGAAACTCGCGCCCGTCCCAGCGCAGCAAGATGCTCACATGAAAAAACTAGAAGTCCATTTTTCCCTAACCAATGATCGTACCAAAAGCCCGTATTCCTACCTTCACGTATCTCCCAATTCAAACATTCCTTAACCTCGTCCCAAACACTACTTAGATCTTTCCATAACCGAGAACATCTCCCATGACCTATTGACAACGGTACCTCCTCTTCCCATTTATACTTTATTTTCAAAACTTGTACCCAAAGATTCTCGGAACCAATTAATAATTGATACCCAATTTTCATTAGAAAATATCTATTCTGATTATGTAAATCCTTTAAACCCAAACCGCCTTGCTCAATTGGTTGTTGAACAACTCTCCAAAAACCCAATACAGTGCTTGATTTTCCATCTCTAGAGCCCCACACAAACCTGCGAATCAACTTTCCATCTCCTCATATGTACCTTTCGGAATCCATAATGACTGCATAACATACACTAGAATCGCCTGGAGTACTGCTTTAGCCAAAGTAATTCTTCCTGCAAGTGTAAGAGATTTAGTCCCCCAACCCGGTAATCTCTCCCCCATCTTCTCCAATAAGTAAGTGTACGTGGCACTAGTGACTCGCTGATGTAAAAGAGGCACCCCAAGATATCTTCCAAGGTCCTCCACCTCTTCAAACCCAAACTCAATAGAAATATGAGTCTGGAACGTAGTCGGGCAATTCCAGGAAAAGTAAATCTGGGTTTTGGCAACACTAATCTTGTGCCCTGAAGCCTTACAAAAATTTTCCATAATCCTTCTGATTATTGAAACCTATTCCATGGAAGCCTTAGAAAATAAAACCATGTCATCGGTAAAAAATAGATGAGACAAGCCTGGCCCATGTCAAACAAGGTGAATAGGTTTCCAATGGCCATAATTGACATTCTCCTCAATAGCCTGGGAGAGCCTATCCATACATAGCAAAAAAAGATAGGGCGAAAGGGGATCGCCCTGTCGGATACTCTAGAGGGTCTAAAGGAATCCAATAGCTCACCATTCTATAGTATCTGGGTAGAGACCGAACGAACGCAACACATGATTAGATTAATAATTTTTACCGGTATGCCTACCACATAAAGTGCCTCCTCAATGTAATCCTACTCTAAACGATCATACGCCTTTTCCAGATAAACCTTTATAACCATCCAAGATTTCTTGCCTATTTTCAAAGTCATAGAGTGCATGACTTCCTGACCAATAATAATATTATCTTGTATATGTCGACCATGAATAAAACTCACCTGCGTATTAGTAACCCATTTAGGTAAAAAAGACTTTAACCGGCATAATAAAAGTTTCGTAATGACCTTATAATGTACATTACAAAGACTAATTGGTCAAAACTGACTAATTAACTCAGGTGCAGCCGCCTTAGAGATCAATACCAAAAGAGTTTAATTCGCCCATTCCTCTAACTCACCCTCATCAAAGAAACACTTAACAAACTGAAACACTGTTTATCCCATAATTTCCCAATTTTTTTGGTAGAACACTACATGCAAACTGTCAATTCCAAGGCTTTTAAATGTCCCATAGAGAAAACTACACTTTTTACCTCTACCATAGTAACGTCGGCAAGTAAAGGCTGAAGTTCATTCTCACTAAACTGGTAAAATGAACCTGGGATGTCCAGAACTCTCGGCTGCATGCACTCAATCGTGAAAAGTGATCAAAAAAATTGAGCTGCATGGTTCTTGAGCGTGGCAGGATCAGCACCCAAGCCCCATCGTCAACTCACAACATGCGAATCATGTTATGCTTGCGTAGGGCCATCGTAGCCGTGTGAAAAAAGGACATATTCCTGTCCCCTTTCTCAATCCATGTGCTTTGAGACTTTTGATGCCAAAGGCTCTCTTCTTGAGCAAGGACACGATCCAACTCCATCTTCAAATCCTCCTCTAAATGGACAAGGGATGGACGGTAAGAATTCTCCAACGCTTTCTCTATTCCCTTAATTCATGCCACCAAAGTTGATTTACGATGATCGATATGCCCAAAGACATCCATATTCCATTGCTAGATTCTCTCTTGAAACTTAGAAATGTTCTCCTAAATAAGTCTCCCTCAAGACTACATATACTTTAAGAAATGTTCTCCTAAGTAGGAAAATCAGGATGATCATTCCATACTGCAATATAACGAAAAGGTCGAGACCCCGAATACAACGCTCACCAGTAGTATCATGCAAAATGGGCCTATGATTCGATCCCAACTTTAGGAGATAAAACACCTCCAAATTCAGAAACCGCTCATACCATGCCATATTAAAAATACATCTATCAAGCCTCTGAAACAAAGAACAACGTTGCCATGTAAATTGGGGACTGTTTTACCCCATATCAATTAACCTAGACTCAAACATGAACTCACAGAAACAACGACAGACCCCATTACAATGCAACGAACCGCCTGTTCGTTTAGTCATGTTACCAATAACATACAAATCCCCTCCCACAACCCATGGTGAACCCACTCCCAGGTCTAACACTAGTAGTTGTTCCTACAAAAGATGTTTTTTCATAGCATCTAGACTAGCATTTACAAATGTCGTGAAAAAACTACCACCACTATTAGACGTATAGTAAGCATGAATATATTGGTTCGAGACTACCAACATATTCAACTGCACCGTATCATGCCAAAGAATCCAGATACCACCAGAGAGCCCCTGAGCCTCTACACAATAAGAATACTCAAAACTAGATCTACGAATAAAGTTATCTGCCTTATAGCCGCTAATTCACGACTCCATGATACTAATCATGTATGGCTTCTGCTTTTTAATCAACAACTTAAAAGAACGGTTAAAACTAGGGTCAAGTGCACCCTGAACATTCCAATAAATAATCTTAACCATTAAAGATTAAAAATAAAGAGCTTCAGGTTCAAACCTGCATATCCGACTCCCCGGCTGCTCAAATATCGAGTTTGTTTGCCATTGTACTCGAGATCTATCCGCCTCCCTATATGACGAACTTGTAGTATGACGTGCAACTTCAGCAGCTGCAACATTATCCAAGTCTGACATGAGCGATGATAGTCTAGTACCGAGAACAAGTTTGTTTGAAGGGCAATCCTCATTTCTTTGCAACTTTAAACTAGTTTTTTACACTCTTTGGACCCTTACTTGCTTCTTGGACGGTCTTTTGCTAACCCCTCCCCTAAGAGAAGCGACTAACACCATTTCTTTAGTCACTCAGGGCTCGTGGTCCGCATCCACATCTACCACTTGTACCGCTACACGTTTGTCTGCATTCAAACTTGATTTTGACACCACCACCTTTTCTTGTGATGTCACATTAGTCGCCACCCCTATTTTGGATCCATTGAAGTCTTCGACTCTTCCATGCGGGTTACCCTATCCACACCCTTTTGATTAGGCACCCCGTTACCGTTCTTACGACCCTCAATAGGCTTTGGTTGACACTGCGATTCATCCTGCTTACCCAAACTAGGATCCATCATTGTACTATTCACCTGCTTAGCCGAACTACCCCCTGCAATTAGGCCCCTTTTGTACGTAAGAAGTGTTCCGCAATTGTGCAAGTGTACACGTCGCAAGTTATAGTATAAAAGATATCGTCTCCACAGGGATTGATACCACTTTAAGAATTCAATCTCTTGCACTGTAAAAAGTAAAAACACAAATAGGTGATTGTAGGAGTTTTAACTAACAACTAAACTAAAAGCAATAAAGTAAAAGAAGATGTAATCAAATGAGAGATAATAGGCCAGGTTATCGCGAGTTGAGGTGTGATAGCCAATTGGATTGTCTTGGTAAAATGGCGCAAGGGCAACTCAGTTACCGTGGCAATTTGCGTAGCGGGGTTGCCTTGGCAACTAATCGACGGTTGCCTGGGCAACTGGCTGGGTAACTGTTTGGGCGGCTGGGAAGCAACTTCAAGGTTCGGTAGAGCATTTCAATGGTTTCTTCTTATCCCTAAGTCAAAACTCTAGTTAATTGTGCAAGCCTTGACAATACATCCCTGCGTGAATCAAGGGTGGACAACAACCAATCTTGTGCTCCTCTTAGCCATTGAAATCCTTAACTTATTCCTAAGCTGGATTAATCTTCACCATCAATAGATTGAATAAAGACCATACTCATTCGTTTCTTGAATCTAACTCTCCCAATATTAGCTAAATAGATAGAGTTACGAGATCCTCTCCCAATTCACTCGCAAACAAGAATAAAAACCAAGAATGAGTAAACCTTGAATTGAAAGTACAAACTATTATTACCTAAACAAAATCCAATTGTTTCTCACAACCACAAAACACAATAACCTTAGCCAAATAGATTTAGTTCATGGCTAGGTTCCAAAGAAACACAAAACAAAGAATTCTATCATAAACCTAATTGAACAAGAAAGAAAAAGATGAAGAATGGTTGAAAGCCCTTGTCGAAATCTCTCCCATTTGCTCTCTCTTTTGAGTTTGACGGTTTGGTATCCTTTAAATAAGAGATGGGTAGGTCAAAGTCTTTCTTGAGGATAAAGTTATGTTGGAATTAAATACTTTAAAAGAATATATTTCTTTATTATATTTAAATTCCTTCCAGATCTTCTCCTATCTTTTTGGGATTTAATTTCTCTTTGACCTCTTCATGGAAATCAAACCCCTTTGGAATTTAACTTTTCTCCACGTCATCTTGGGCTTATCTAGTCATCAATTTTGACTGCCATATCATCTTATCCCTTATCTACAATTGCCCTGACAACTAGCTCAGCATCTCCTTCATGCATTGCCCTGGCAACTGCATCGACATCTCTTTCATGCACTGCCCTGGAAACTGGTTACAGCCTTGTTTAGGCAAGTGATTCCGCACACACACAAAAACAACTATCGGCAGAACCATTTTTCCACAAAATTAAGAAAAATATGAAATCAAACTTAACCACCAAGGAAACAATGCAAACATGCATGAATGGCTATAATGCAACTAATATGAGCCTAAGTGTAGCAATAATATGAACAAAAAGGGTGAATAAAATAGTACTTTTAGACACTTAACACACCCCCAAACTTGAACTATTGCTTGTCCTTAAGCAATGCAAACTAATAATTACCCGCCAAGACTTCAATTTTTACAAACTTAGCTTTGAACTTGATTTCAATCTCCAGAACCGTGGCACAAAGTATGATCGACTTTTCATTTTTTGGACAACTTATGAATTACTCGGAATCAAACTATAATGCTTGTGAGTGTGTGCGGAGTTGTGTGCAAGTTGATTTTTCAGATTCTATGCAAACAAGAGGTTTTCAAATTACTTCCTTGGGTTCTTTTAACATGTTTTAACTAGAGCCGGTTTCGGGCACCTCTAGCGATCAATTTTTAGCACATACTAGAGCCAATTTCGGGCACCTCTAGCGATCAATTTTTAGCACATACTAGAGCCAATTTCGAGCACCTCTAGCATTCATCCAATTTTTATTCTAATCCCCCAATTTTTTAACTATCAACCTAAGTTCTCTAGAATTCCTTAAATCAATCAAGCCACAACAGTGTTTCATCAAGTTTAGCATCATAGTAAGATTCTAAGTGTTTCCACATTTATCCTAGAATAAAAGGTTCTATCAATTAAGTACATTGGCAAAGTCATCATCGGATATTCATCAAATCTAGGCAATTCTTGTTCCAACTAAAGGCATGGCAAGCAATTTATGTATCCTAAATGCAATACTTAAGATGAATGCAACTAAACATGGTAACTAACTAATAACAACCCCCCAAACTCGAGTGATGCATTATCCTCAATGCATGCAACAAAGAAAAATAAAAATAAAAATAACAATAAAGAAAATTAAACTGCAAACGAGGACTTACTCTGAGAGTTCGTCGTCGTGGATGATTAGTTTTCTTTTGGCCTGTGTCTTGATTCTTTTGCTTGAACGCGGTGGTTGCTTTCTTGTTGCCGATGGTGGAATCGATCCTCGTACGGGGGTGTCCTCATCGTCCTCTTCCTCAATGTCATTGGCCTTTCGCTTGGGCTTGGAGGATTCAATTAGTGTGATCTTCGTTGGTATAATAGAGGACTCGTCCGAATCTGAAAAATCAGACAATGATTCAGTACGAGTTGATTCGGGCATAGGTGCTTTACCTTTGGCTTTTGCAGTGGTTGTCGGGGCGTCTTTAGCTTTGGTTGCTGCGGCATCTTCTGTTGCGGTTGTTGTGGCAAGGATTTTGGCAGGAAAGATGGGGAATGACACGCGGCTGTCTGGTACTTTTCCAGGATGCTTTGGTGATGACATTATTGCGATCCTTCATGTACCACATGAATATTAGTTGCCGGTCTTCAATTTGCCTAAGGCGGTTCTACAACGGTTGTAAGAGTGCTTCAAGTTGTCCCGGGGTTGCTGTTCGAGTTACCCGGGCATCAGTTGCTTGGGCATTAAGAGTAGCCGAGGTGGTAGGAGTTGCCGTGGCAATTGAAGGCGTTGGGGATTTTACCGGTGCCTCTCCCATTAGCTTTCAGATTTGTGCTCGATTCCAACCGAACTTTGGTAGGGCTTTTCATCGGTTGACTCCCTTGGGACATGCATCTCATTGCAAAGATTGGAAATTAAGCAAGGGAAGAAAAGAGAACCCTTGTCTTTTATGCTACATACAAAAATCTCATCACAAATAATTTTTCCAATGTTAATGATGCGATTATGCAAGATAGAATGTATGAGCAAAAGACGAGGTATATCAACGGTAGTATTGTGTGTTGTGGGCATTAAAGAAGTTTTAACAAACTTATTCCATAATTTTGCCTTGGGTTTAAGCCGAAAGTGATTTCCCGTGCCCTTGTATTTACCTTCGTTCCAATGAGTTCCCGGTAGAGTGAGTTCTTAAAGCACCTTGTTGAGTTGCTTGGGCGTGAGTTGATCAACAAAGGCTTGATTCTTGTCCTTCTCAATGTAGAGCCCGTAAAAGGTGTTGATGCTTTCGGGGCTTATAAGTATAACCTTGTAACGAACAAAAACATAAGGATTATCCGGGTTAGGTGAGTGAGCATAGAATTCTCTTACCCATGAGATGTTACCCGGTTCCGATTGATGGAAAAAGTTTTGCCACTTTTGATGTGAAATCCTTTGGAATATGAATGGTTCAAGGCTGAAATCTTGATGAGAGTTAGAGTATTCGAAGCCTTGTTCTTCGCAAATCTTCCGGCTTTCAAACTTGGAGTGAAATCTTTCTTGAACCACCCGTGTAGCAAACTTCTTGTATCTTGGTTCTTTGGAGGAACTTGGATGAACCAAAAATTTGATTTTAGATGCCATGGATGATCTTGGTTGTGAGTTTGGTAGAAACAAGGAAAAGAAAGCAAAAGAAAGTAAATAGTTGCAAGATGAAAAGTAGGAATAGATTTTGATTGAGGGAAGGGGACGGCTAGGGGATTTGGGGAAAGGAAAGGGTTTGGCCGGCTATGTAGGGTTTATTTAGGGTAAATTGGAGGCTTAATATAAGCCTTAGATTTAGCCCATTAGTTTCCTTGTTGAAGAGGCTTCCTTCTTCAATCAAATTCCTCTTTATCTTGAACTCTTTTCCTACAATTCAAAAATAAATAAAATAAGGATTAAAATTAAAGATAAACTAATAAAAAAATAAATAAACATGTGCAAAGAAATTCTTAAACTTAAAATTTAAAAACAACTAGATATATATGAAAGAAAGATGTAGTCTTAATCTTAAAGAAAATAAATAAATCTATCCTAAAAAGAGAAATAACCAAAATTAAAAAATAAAAAAATAAAAAATTAAATAGTTTGAAAAAATAAAAATAAAAAAAAATATCGAAATGAGAGCATGCTCATGCATCTCCTAAGGTGACCACTTCTTTGTTACGTTCCACATGGGCACCGTTGTAGTGCTTCAATCTTTGTCCGTTGACTTTGAATTCATGTTCGTCAGTGATGGACTTGATTATCACGACACCATGGGAAAATGGTTTGACAACTTCAAATGGTCCCGACCATCTTGATTTCAGTTTTCCCGAGAAAAGTTTCGGCCGAGAATTGAATAAGAGAACTAGTTGCCCTGGCTTGAATTGTCGCGGTAATAGTTTCTTGTCATGCCATTGCTTTGTTTTGTCCTTATAGATTCGTGCATTGTTATAGGCGAGTGCACGGAATTCTTCTATCTCGTTGAGGTCCAACAAATGCTTTTGCCCGGCATTTTCCCAATCCATATTCACGGTCTTGATTGCCCAATATGCCTTGTGTTTAATTTCCACCGGTAGATGGCATGTTTTGCCATAGACAAGTCGGAAGGGAGACATACCTAAAGGTGTTTTGAATGTAGTGCGATATGCCCAAAGTGCATCATCTAGTCTTACTGACCAATCATTCCTAGAGGGATTTACAACTTTCTCGAGTATACCTTTAATTCCCGGTTGGAAATTTCTACTTGCCCATTGGTTTGTGGGTGATATGCCGTGGCAATCTTGTGAGATACACCAAAGCGTTGTATCATCTTGGCGATGAGTTTGTTATCCAAGTGCTTACCTTCATCACTGATAATTGCTCTCGGCATCCCAAACCATATAAATATATTTTTCTGCAAGAATCCTTGCACGGTCTTGGAATCGTTGGCTACGGTACATGTTCCTCCAAAATGTCCTCCATAGGGTGAAGAATGGCATTGTCGGAGTACATTCTGCTGCTCCTCTTCAGGGACACATCGGCTTATAACCTAATATGCACATTGTTTAAACGAAAGAGGCTCATCCCAAAAGTAATGCTTAGCATCATGGCGGAACCGCTTCTTCCCTTGGTGAGTAAGGCCATAAGGTAAAATACCACAAACAATGAAATTAACTAAATCTGCGTAGCAGGGTATTGTCGAGCCATCCGTGGTTGCCATGGCAATCGCTTCTATGATTGCTGAGGGCGCGCGGCGTCTAGAATTGTCGCGGCATGCACGTTAAGGGTTACCGAGGCATGCGATCATCTGGTGGTTGCCGAGGCATACATGTCTGAAGTTGCCGAGGCAACTAACAGCTGCTCATCCGGGAATGCATCGCATATCTCCAAATCCACGTCCTCCTCCCTATCGTGTTCTAAGCGTGATAAGTGATCGGCCACTTGATTTTCTACTCCTTTCCTGTTCTTAATTTCAATGTCAAACTCTTGTAAAAGTAATATCCAACGAATCAAATGAGGTTTGGCATCCTTTTTAGCAAATAGATACTTAATTGCCAAATGGTCCGTATGGATAATTACCTTTCTATCAATCAAATAGGATCGAAACTTGTCAAATGCGAAAACCACGACTAATAACTCTTTCTCTGTTGTTGTGTAATTAACTTGAGCGCTATTAAGAGTTTTACTAGCGTAGTATATCACATGAAAGGTCTTACTTGTGCGTTGGCCTAGGACAACTCCTACCGCGAAATCACTTGCATCACATATGAGCTCAAAAGGTAGCGTCCAGTTGGGTGGAACGACAATAGGTGCCGAGGCAAGATTTTCTTTAGGGTTTCGAATGCTTGTGCGCAAGAATCATCAAAATTGAAGACTTTATCCTGTTCAAGCAAATTGCACAAGGGTTTAGTAATCTTAGAAAAATTATGAATGGGAAAGCTTCGGATTCCTTTAACCGAGCACTATTCCTTGATATA